>OY992536.1:208153633-208753633 GCA_963921195.1 Pegoplata infirma
ACTTGCGGTTAAATCAAAATGTTACAAAACTGCCCATTAAATTGATTTTCTTTCCCTCTGTATTTTCTTTTTCTTCTTTTGCAGTTAATATATTGTTTTCAACAAAAATATATATACAAAAAGCTGGTATTATGTAAACATATTATAAAGAACTTTTTGTTTGGAATTGAAGGATATTGAACTGATGCAACTTTTAGCATTTGAAGGATATTAAATATAAAATAAAGACAAAAAAAAATCTTTTTATTATAGGAGAAAATTTTTTTTTCAAAATGACATCATCATACCGCCTTAAAAATATTTTGACTTAAATTCAAATACTCTAATAAACATTGTAACGAATGGATATTTTTTTACGCTTGAAATAATAAAGTCAAAGAAACATTGAAAACAAAATTTGTTTAAAAATGTCAATGTTAAGACAGCAACATATTTCTGCTATTTGTATATTCTTAATTTAAGTTAATTGTTTAGTGTTTAAGAAATTTATGTGTCTTGTAAAGGCTGATTGGATTTTTTTTTAATACTAAGGGTGACTTTGCTTAATTGTTTCGCGTGTCGGACAATTACCTAAACAATGTCAGCATTTACTAACGTGAATTTAGTCACCTGCAACAAAACAGTTTTTATACAAAACTGAAAAAAATTTTGGGGGAAGTTGATTAAAAACTAAAAAATAAATGTTATAAAAATTAAAATTGTTCGATAAAAAATTTAATGAGGGACCAGATCTAGCTTTATAGTTTGGGGGAGGGGCCTAAATGTCCATTTTTAACCGAAATATAAAAATATCAATTAAAACGGTGACTTAGACTAACACTCTTAAGTTTTAATGAAAATTAGCACTGGGCAAATATTGTGCCAACTTTTTTTTTTTCGAAGCATTGGGTTTTAAAAACTTGCCTTGGCTATGGGGTGAAAAAAACTTTAAAATCATTAAACATAAAGTGGTCAGACAGATACTTCGACACCCTACTATCATTTTACTTAGATCATAAGTTTTTTTACATGTTTACAGTAGAAAAAGTGTAAGAGACAAAAAACGTTGAAAAATAGTTAGAAGTAAAGTTGAGATTACTAAAAATAAAATTTTTTTGTTGCAAATTGTAAAAAAAATATTCTGTAGATTTTATACATAATAAAAAATACAGCAGTAATTGAACAAAAAACTACTATTTGTCATAGAATATTATATCAATGAGGTGGTTGTATCGTCTAATTTACCGGTCAGCCTGTGGTGTCAATGGTATAAAAATTACCCCAGCTGGGTAAATGTTAATAAACAAATTCACATATGAGTCATTCCACACCAACTGTTCCACTACAGAAAAACCATGGTGGTTTCAATAGGACATCATTTGCAAATTATTCGCCCTTAAGGCACTATTAAATAACAAAAATAAAATTTAAGATTTTTCAAAAAGTGGGCCTTGGAGGCATGCCCAAAAATTGAAAATTTCAGCATTTTTTGCCTAAGTATCTTTATTTCAATATTTATGCCAATAAAATGAAACACAGTGATGTCTTTAAAATAAATGTCTTTTAAAGATTTTTGTATGGGCTATCGATTAAAAAAATAAAAATTGGAAAATTTTCAGAAGAAGTTCTGAATATTTTAATTTTAAATTTAAATTTAAACTTTTTATATCAAAAAACATGCCACAATTTTATTTTTTTTACATGTTTAAAAAATAGTTAAGGTGTATATCTATCTGTTCTGAAATTTTCAGAGATGCTTTTTTCCTTGTTTTCGAGAAAAAAAATTGTTGAACATTGCACTATGCTAATAATTTACAATAATGGGGTATATTAAATATGCGAATGAGTAATATTAACTCTAAAAAAAACATTTAAAACAGAGATGTGATCGTGGGTAAGTTTTTTTTGTTACCATTACGCACTCTCACCAAGGAAATTATTTTAATCACGCATGATAATTTATTTCGCTCACGGTTAGTCACGCTCACGTGAGTATCGTGCCCGTGACAACATTTTTTCTACTCACGTGAGCGTGCGTGAACGTGAGGAAAATTAAAAATCGTGCGTGATTAAAACTTTTCCTTCGTGAGCGTGCGTGATCGTCAAAAAAAACTCACCCACGAAAACATCTCTATTTTAAATGTTTTTTAAGAGTTAATATTACTCATTCGCATACGTAATATACCCCATTATTGTAAATTATAAGCATAGTGCAATGTTCAACATTTTTTTTTCTCGAAAACAAGGAAAAAGCATCTCTGAAAATTTCAGAACAGATAGATATACACCTTAACTAATTTTTAAACATTTAAAAAAGAAATAAAATTGTGGCATGTTTTTGATAAATAAAGTTTAAGTTTAAATTTAAAAAATTCAGAACTTCTTCTGAAAATTTTCCAATTTTTATTTTTTTAATTGATAGCCCATACAAAAATCTATAAAAACTTTTATTTTAAAGACATCACTGTGTTTCATTTTATTGGCATAAATATTGAAATAAAGATATTTAAGCAAAAAATGCTAAAATTTTCAATTTTTGACCATGCCTACAAAGCCCACTTTTTGAAAAAACTGAAATTTTATTTGTGTTATTTAATAGTGACCTAAGGGCGAATACTCTCCAATTGATTTCATATTGACATGATATCACTTTTTTTTTTGCTGAACATTTGGTGTGGAATGCCTCATATATGAAAAATAATTACCTGAAATGTCTTTAATTTATAGAAATTAAAACGTCTATGCATTTTTTAAATTGCAATAATTAATATAAAATCTGTACTACCACAAAAACAATTTTTTTTTTTTGAGATTCGCCCATATGTTTCAAGTCCCATACTATGCGGCACTGATCCCACAGATAAACATTTATATTTTCCGAGATTTTTTCCATAGAAATTTTAAAAATGATGCAGGAAGCTACCTCAGTTTGACTATATAAGCTACCGACTAACAAAAAAGAAAATAAGAATTACTGTTTTCATTTTCTTAAAACCTAAAATGTTTTCAACTTTGATTTGTAACTTGGATAATAACTCACCTGATGGTGAATAAAAAGGTGAATAAAATATAACATAATCACCTTTTAACAAACATTTTTGTTCATAAATTTTTTTTAAATTTTTTTTTAATTTTTTTTTACCAATTGTTTTTTTTATGAATTTTTTTTTTATAAATTTTTTTCAAATACTTTTTTTTATATAATTATTTTTTTCATCAAATTTTATTTTTTTCGTCAAATTTTATTTTTTTATATCTTTTTTTTATACCCTCCAACAGTGTTGCCAGAAAATATTTGGCTCTTGTCCCCAATTTGAAAAATGACATCCCCAAAAATACCCTACAAATTATATAAAATCCCCAAAAAAAATTTAATGAATATTCAAATATAAACTCTCTTTTAATTAAAAAAAAATAATTAAATATATATTAAATTTTAAATAAAAAAGTTTTATTAAATGGCCTGCTTCCTTACATGTCCTGATCGAGACTGGATCTCTTGCAAAAATAGGTAATTTTATGGAGGGGGGGGGGGGGGGGAATATAACTTTAACACATACTTCTCCAATCTTCAGAAATTAAATTTTTCAACTTCCTTGACATTACCTGATGGTATCCCTGATCGTATCGAGCCCGGATTTCTTGGGTATTTTAGGATTTTTTATAAGAAATTTTAATAAAAAAATATATTCCTTTAACATACACTTTTCCAATATTGAAAGAATTGTTGGTTTTGATGGCTTGGTTCACAAAATATTAAAATGCCTATGTATATCTCGAGAAGGCTATTTGATACAATAGATGACAGATTCGTGCTAAGAGGTAATACTCCAAAAGTTTCTATTCGGTTGCCAAATAATTTTTTAAACGACCAACAAAAATACTAAAAGTCAATCAATACAGTTGGAGACATAAGTACCTATTTTTTGGCCTCCAATACTTTTGACCACCAATTATTTTGTAAACAAAGAAATATTTTTTTATTCTGATATCTCATTACTTTGCACTCAAGTGGATGTTTTAAAATAAATAAACAAAATATTTTTTATTGTTCCCAAATAAATTGGTGGTCAAAAGTATTGGACGTCAAAAAATAATGGTTTCTTTAGCTGTATTGATTGACTTTTAGTATTTTTGTTGGTCGTTAGAAAAATTATTTGACAACTGAATATAAATTATTCTGAGTTTGAAAATAAATAACTTTGTTCGACCCTCGTAAAACATTTATTATTTACTAAAATTACTCCCGACCTAAATTATTTTATCTTGTCCAATCCAAATGATGGGATTAAGGACAGTTTTTTGTTTTTCAAAAAACGTCAAAAAATAACTAAAGCATTGTTATTCCAATTTAACTACTTCGACATTAACAAATGAATGCAGTTGTAATTTTAGACTGCATTCTGTACCAATCTCATTAATTGGAAAAAGGCTTAACAATTTAAAAAATTTTAAAAATTCAATTTTTGAAATCCCCAAATTTTAGAAAAAATCCCCAAATCCCTCCCCTGGAAATCTTGTCCCCAAATCAAACTCAAAATCCCCATTTTTGGGACAAATCCCCTTATCTGGCAACACTGCCCTCCAACTACAGTATTGGGATATACTCACTTTGTTATTCCGTTTGTAACGCATCGAAATATCGGTCGGGGACCCCATAAATTATATATATTATTGATCTATGATCGATTCTAAGACTTTTCTAGAATGTCCGCCCGTCTGTCTGTATAAGACACTATGCAGTCCAAAATAAAAGAGATAGACTCGTCCAGTTTGGCAGGAATATGTGTTTTGGTCCTAGGCAGTTTAAGTTCGGGGCAAAATCGGACCGGAGGGAAAAGTTCCCCCTTGAAGAACTTAATAACCTCTGAAAAACGACATATTTTCACATGTTTTTTATATTTTTGTTAAGCAAATGAAACAATTTGATGTCACAAAAAGTTCAAGGTCCTGCACTTGGACCCAGGAAATAAAACAAATCGTTTTTTTTTTGCCCGCTCTCCTTTTGTGGGCGTGGATATTAAAAATGTTTTTAAATAATAATAAAATTGTACTTAAGCTCCAAAAGCAAAATAAATAAATTTTCAAACATTTACCGCATGGGTGTATGTGTCCCCCAATGACCCCCCCCAAAAAAACGCCCCTGCAATTTTTTTTAATTTTTTTTTTTATATGTTGGAGGGTATTAAAGATTCGGCACAGCCAAATTTAACACTTTCACTTGTTTTTTCTCAAAAACTTTTTTTTCGTCAAATTTTGTCATCAAAAACTTTTTTCATAATTTTTTTTTTCCATCAGATTTTTTTTTTTTTTTGCATCAAACATTTTTTCTTAATCAAAAACATTTTTTCATCAATTAGAAATTTTTTTTCACCAAAAAAAATTTTTTTTCACAAAAGAAAAATGTTTTTCATCAAAACTTTTTTTTCATAAAAATTATGTTTTTTATTAAAAAATTTTTCTTTTTATTTTTTTCTCCAAGTCTAAAATTTATTTAATGTTTTGGATTAGAGTAAAAAATTCGTAGGAACTTTTTTTGATAAGGATTTTCGACATTTTTCCCCCCTTTTTCTTTCATGTTTCACTATATATGGGGCATTCCATGCCAAATCACTCACTTTTAGGCCCGACCCCCTTCGATTAATTTTATTTTTGGATATGTTTTAGTACGTATTAAATGCAACTTGCAGCCAAATTTTCAGCCTTTTATACCAAGGTGGTGTTGAGTAATCAATTTTTCAAAATGGCGATTTTTTCCAAAAAATGAAAAAATTTAAATTTTCAATCAATTTTGACCAGTAAAAAATATAGATATATTAAAAAAAGATGGACAACATTTTGTTGGTAGTTAAATGTAGTTTTAGAAAAAAAATATGAAAAAATTATTCGAAGTAATTATCACCTGTTTTTTATCGTATAAAAATTAAAATCGACTTTTTGAAAAAGTCCGAAACCTTCGATTTTTTTTTAAAAATGTCAAAAAATTCTATTCTAAATTACGCAACTTTTAAGTCATAATTCGAGATGTGATCGTAATTCGTTCTATTTTTATTCAAATTTTGAAAATTGCACTTTTTTTTTTTTTGACTCTGGTTTATTTTATATGGTGCTCCAAAAAAAATAATTTGGTAAATATTGACCGTAACTTCCCCTAGATATATTAACTTGGGTGTAAAAATACGTCTCAGAAAATTTTAGGATGATCGGACATGGGTAAGGCGTGCCGCATCGGCTTTGAAATTTGAAAATCGGATTACAAGGGAAAATATGTATTTTTTTCTGTTTTCTTAATTTTTTTGGTATTTTAAGTTAATTTGGAATTCAAATGGTTACAGAATTGAAATGTAGAGTAAAATGTCTCTCTATTAAGGTCATAAAACCCGAAATCGGTTTAAAATCATCCAAGTTATTACAACTTCCCCAGGCATCTAACGTGTGGCAGACAACTTGATTAATCAATACAATCCGATTTTTGAAATTCTTTGAAATTTTCTACTGTAATAACATTTTTTTATTCTTCAAGTTCAAATGTTATTAGATGACAAGTATTTTTCATATTGTGTTTTGCTAACATTTTTAAAATTAGTGCTAAAAATGCCTGCATTTTCCACACCCTTTTGAAATCTCTATTTTAAAAAAAAAAATATTTTTATTGTTTTAAAATTTGGAAAAGTCAAAAAAATATTACACTGAAACATGAATAATGAAAAAATGTTATTACAGTAGAAAATTTCAATAAATTTAAAAAAAGGGCCTCGTATTTTTTAATCAAGTTGTATGGCACACGCTAGATGCCTGGGGAAGTTGTAATAACTTGGCTGATTTTCAACCGATTTTAGTTTTTAGTACCTTATTAGAAAGGCATTTTACTCCACATCATAATTCTGTAATCACTTGAATTAAAACTTAACTTAAAATACCAAAGATATTGCGAAAACAGAAAAAAATTCATATTTTTCCTTGTAATCCGTTTTTTAAACTTCAAGGACCATGCTAAGCGCCTTACACATGTCCGATCATCCCAAATTTTTGTGAGACGTATATTTACCTCCAAATGAATATATTTAGGGTAAGTTAGGGTCAGTATCTACCATTTTTTTTTTTTTGGAGCTCCATATAAAATAAATCAGAGCCAAAACATAAAAGGTGCAATTTTAAAAATTAAAAAAAAAATAGAAAGAATTGTGATCACATCTCGAGTTATGGCTTAAAAGTTGCATAATTTAGAGTAGAATTCTTATAGTTTTTTACAAAAAAATCGAAGGTTTCGGACTTTTTCAAAAAGTCGATTTTAATTTTTAAACGTCAAAAAATAAGTGATAATTACTTCGAATAATTTTTTCACATTTTTTTTCTAAAACTACATTTAAATACCAACAAAACTTTGTCCAACTTTTTTTAAAATATCTATATTTTTTACTGGTCAAAATTGATTGAAAATTTAAATTTTTTCATTTTTTGGAAAAAATCGCCATTTTGAAAAATTGATTACTCAACACCACCTTTGTATAAAAGGCTGAAAATTTGGCTGCAAGTTGCATTTAATACGTACTAAAACATATCCAAAAATAAAATTAATCGAAGGGGGTCGGGCCTAAAAGTGAGTGATTTGGCATGGAATGCCCCATATATTTTTTTATTTCTTTGCATTTGGATTTTGTTGGTGATTTCAGTTTTTGGTAAAAGAAATCGTATAAATCGAAAGTGACCAATACCATTCCAACAATTTCATTCAAAGGCAAACCAAAAACCAATTTGGCACAACCAATATTACCAATTCGGCTCAAAACAGTTGCTTATGTGACTCATTTCATTTTCATTTTCGGGACTTATTTCCTGGGGTGTTATTTCATGCTGCCGAAAGTGTATCGAAATCTGAGAATTTTCCTCTAGCAAGAATTTCACAAATTCCTAAGGCTTTCCTATGGTCCAAATACCTCAGAACCTCTAAATTTTTATATGGGGAATATGTTACAGAATCTGAAAAATTTTCTTTAAGCAAACTTCTCATACTATCTGGATAAAACATGTCTCAAACCTGATATTTTGCTATTGGATAATTATTTTATAATATGGGACTTTTACTATTAGCAAAATGCTTTCGAAACTGACAAATAAGGTTTTTCACAGGGCACCCACTGATTGTCCAGAAACTTGAATATTGAAATAGAGAAATATAAGAGTTACCTTTTTTTTTAGCTGTCCAATCTCAAATTTAAAAATAGGTTGCCATCTTATGAAACAATATGGGCTCTTGGGAAAATCCAAATAAAAGCCGAACTAGCAGGAATTTCACCACACGCAATAATACTGGTAAGATTAATTTTAATAGAGATTATTATATCGTCGAACTATATTCAATAAATGCCAACTCGAAAAAGCTTACTGTTCAGGAGAGCTAAAAAACTAGTTATTTCGCGTATTATTGCAAAAATAAACAATGTACCTTCCACAAGATGGTTTAAATATTCTAAACAATTTTTACCTATGCAAAAATTTTCATATTTTGCACTTGTTTGCATATTTTTCAGAGATGGCATTTATTACTATATCAAAAAACAAATATTTTTTAGAGTTGGCATATTTTGTCGGAAAATAAAAATACATTTTTTTTGGAAAAATTTTAAAATTTTTTTTTTTTTTTGGTTTTTGTTATCCTTAGTACGTTAATTGCAAAAACTGAACAAAAATTAAAAATTTTTGCATATTTTTAAAAGTTACTAGCTCCGAAAGCCTTTTAATCTCAGGGTGGTCAACTTTGTCACTCTGTAACTCACGCTGTATTGCAATAGGGTCACTCCAAATGAGCTATTTTGAAAGCTTATATCATTGACTTTATTTACCCCATTCATAATGTTACAATCTGATAAATAGTTTGAAAGTTACATAAATATAAGCATTTTTTTTTTTTGCAAACACTATTTACCGATATTTTTAAAATGGCAATATCTCGAGAACCAGTCATTAGATATCAAAATCTTTACAAGATTCGTGTTTAGCATGGCAAATACAAAAAGATATGTGGTCTAATTTTTTTTTTTAAAAATTTTTTGAAAAATTTTTGGAAATTTACAATGTGAGTTGGCATTTATTTCCACCAAAAAAATATGTACTTTGAGTTAGCAGAATAACAAAAATGGATGTAAAACGACAACAAATTATTTTTTTGCTCTGAAATTTTTATGGCAGATAGGTATTACATAGGGGAGCTATTTGCCATCGGAAACTCATTTCCGTCAAATTTGAGTTGGCATATTTTGAATATAGGTTCACGATATATGATTTTGTTGGTCGTACGTATATACATTAGAGTGCCCAGAAAAAAAAACTTTTTTTCTTTTTTTTAGGTCTTACCCCCAAAATTTGTTCCTTTTAATGAAAAAAAATTTCGGTGTTTTTTGTGGATTTTTAAAATAAAATGTTAAGGTCGCGCTCGCGGCTTTTTTACGAAAATCTAAGAATTTACGATTTTTAAATTATTTAAATGCTTAAAAAGCTTTAAATTGGTGAAGTAAAAAAAAATTTCATCAAAAAGGAGACTTACGCTAATAATATGTATCGTCCATTCCATAAGATATTGTACATTCCCTGAGATATATCCCATTCTTTAAGAAATTTTACATAATGTCTTGAAATATTGCATTAAATCACCTCTACGAATTGAATTAAGCAGGTAATCAAATAAGCACAAATCACCATTCCAAAATTAAAAAGTACATAAAAAAAAAAAAATGGATAATTTTTGAAGAAGTTATGATTAAACAAGTGAGTGTTAAATTCGGCTGTGCCGAATCTTTTATACCCTCCAACACGTTAAAAAAACAGGGGCGTCTTTTTTTTTGGGGGAGGAGGGGGGTTGGGCGAAGGGGAGACAACATTTCTGGATCCAACTGCAGGACTTTTAACTATTTCTGACATAATAATGTTTCGTACAAAAAAGTACAAAAAACCTGTAAAAAATTACGTTTTTTCAGAGGTTGGTTTAGTTCTTAAGGGCGTACATTTTTTCCCCTGATCCGATTTTGCCCATGTTCGAACTTAACCAGCCTAATACCATAAGACATATTCGTACCAAACTTCAGGAGCCTAGCTTTTTTAGTTTAGACTGTATCGTGTCTTCCACAGACGGAAAAACGGACGGACGGACGGACGGACATCGCTAGAATACCAAAATACCAATTTTTGAAAATTCGATATCTTTTGAACGGTTCATCAAAAAAAATCTGAAAATTTATCACGAACGGGTTTTAAAAAGGTGCTAAATTTGACATCCGATTTGACATGGAATGCCGCATATACAATAGGTATATTCAAAAATGATGCGACTCCGTCCTAAGTTTCACAGTACGAAAACTTTTGGAGTAAAAAAAAAAGTTTTTTTCCACTCAAACCCCAGAGCTTGATCCGCGACTGCCCTTACAAAATACCAGACGGTCATGTTTGATAAACATAAAACGAGTAATTCTTAAATTTTGCAAACATTAAAAATTCCTAAAGTTTTAATTAAGTTTCGAAATAAGGCTTTTTATAAGAACATTTAAAGCAGTGTTGGCTACCGTTACCCTTTCAATACTGTTACCGATTAAAAACCCTTTAATATTGACTACCGTTACCGTTACCAATACCGAAATAAAAAACTTTAAATACCGTTACCGATAAAAAACCATTACCTTTATTCGAATTTTTACCGGTATTATAACGGTTTTGTTTCGGTTGTCTGAATATTACTTATTTTTTTTTTTTTGCAGATAAAAAACAAAGTAAAATATTTTAAATGTACATAAAATAAAATAACAAATTTTTGTTCATTGCCAATCGTATTGTTATTTGTACAAAAACAATGAGGAAATCGGTCCTACTAATGTTCACATTCACAATTAACTAAATTTAGATAAAGACTCCCTGCAAAAAAAGTCATTACCACTTCCCAGTGGAGCGCCTTAAAACTATAACAAATGTAATGAAATACAACAAAAATAACAAAAAACACAAGACAAAAACACAACATTTTCTTCTACTCCAGAATACATAGATATTAAGCTCTTAACTCATTACCTATCGCGACACCTCCATACAAATGTTAGTAGATATTCAGTAGATAAGAACTACTCCAGGGAAGTAGTTGTAAGTTGTTTGAAAGCTCGGAGTACTTCTTATCTACTGAATATCTACTTACTTTTGTATGGGAGTGTCGCGGAAGGTAATGAGTTAAGTGCTGAATAACAACTTTTTATGGAGTAGAAAAAACTGTTTGTGTGTTTTTTTCTTGTGTTTTTTGTTGTATTTCATTACATTTGTTAAAGTTTTAAAGCACTCCAAATAGAAGTACTCCGCACTTTTTTGCTGGGCTATGTCGAAATCGGCACAACCAATGATCACATTCACGAAGAGAAAAGTGCCCATAATGTAAACATTCTTCTTATGAATTGTGCCAAATCGCTAGTGTTGTGGAGAGGTTGTTCTCTATAGAGTTAAATACATAATGAGTCTAAGTCGTACACTCAGAAGAAAAACTGTGTCGAAAAATCAGTAAAACTTCTTTCAGTTTGAATTAGAAAACTTTGACAAGATTTTTTTGCTCAAATGGATACTTTAACTAAATTCTCTATTGTGTTCAAAAAAATAACATAAATTTGTTGGTATTTTTACTGACTCTATTTGCTGATTTTTAAAAAATGTTTGTTCAAATTTTAGAAGATTATTTTGTTATCTTACAAACATTTTGTGTTGTAATTTTTTTTAATTTTTGACCTCTGTTCTGTCTTTCACAACTTTTCAATTCACATGAAAATTTCCGAATCACATGAAATCAAGTTTAGTGTTTTGTTGATCTCGTTTTCATTCGAAATTGAAATCGAATAATTAAAATTTAAAAATTTATAAGGACAAAAGTTCATTCGTTTTACTTTCACCAAATTTTATTTATGTGAAACAAAACGAAAAAGAAATTCGGATGTGAAATCTAGAACACCAAAAAAATTCGGAAATTTTCATTTTCACCTTTTTTATGTGAATTACTTTTTTTGGAACAGCGGCCTTTGTCTAATTTAAACAATTAAAACTAAAAATTGTTCAAATATAAAAAAATTATCGAATTATTTTGATACTTTTACAAAAATATTAAGTTGTTCTGATTTTAAGAAATTTTTCTTGAAATGAAACTAAAAAAAAAAATAAAAAGATATTATTGAAAAACAACAACAAATAAATGTAACTTTATTGTCTTTTTTTTAAATGATTGTGTTTCTAATTTCTTGTGCTCTGTTTTTCCCTCCCTTCCGGAAATATCTCTGTCAATATTTGTGTTTTTGCGGTTAAATGTTGGTGGATATAAAGAGTTCGTCACAGTCGAATTATACTCTCTTCCTTGTTCTTTATTGCTTCCTTTAAAACACTTTTTTTTTTAAATAAAAAACTTTTCTACTTAAATTAAATACAATTTCGATGTTCCAGCTGTTTATCTGAAATCAGCAGATTTTTCTGCTTAAATACGCATATTTATCTGCCGTCTAGACAGATTTTTCTTTAGACTCTACGCAGTTTATCGAGATAGAAATTTAGCAACCGCGTCAGCAGATGGCTCCAAATTCAGATTTTTCGCATGGCTTAAAATGCAGATTTTTCTTCTGATTGGACAGAAACATTTCACAAACACGTAAAAAATCAAAAAATTATTTGTTTAGTTACAATATTGCGTGAAAATTTAATAAATCTCTGAGTTTATTAATAAAATACTACTATGTAATTATGTGTTAAAAATGCACTAAATTTAACTTTTTTTTTTATTTTTTACGTGTTTTTAACAAATTTGTGACTTTTTAAAATTTGGTTAAATTTTAATTATAATACTGGTACGTACCGGTATCGATGTTTCGGTAACGATTTGTCGTTACCGAAATAATCAAAAATACCGTTACCTTTACCGTTACCGATATAATAAATATGTAATACCAATACCGTTATTCGTTGCGGTAGCCAACCCTGATTTAAAGTAATTAAGTTTTTCTGGTAATTAATTTAAAAATAGATCTCTTGACTGTCGAAAAATATCAAAACCGTTAAAACATGTTTTTGTTATTTTAAGACCACTGTTTAAATATATTAAGTAAATTTTGTAAGTTTGTTTGTATATACATATTTTTATTTACCAAAGTATTGAAACTAAGTTTGCTGTTATTTTAATTTAAAAGTATTAATGCTTCGAGTATACTTAGAATAAGCAAATATGCGTGCTTAATACAGGTATATTACGCCCCCTTCTGTTAAATGAAAAAAATACAAAACAGAAAAGTAAGTATGAATGGTATTTTTTTCCTATTTATTAATTTTGCACCGAAACTAAGGCGTGCTTATGTTAGATGGATGGTTGGTTGGTAGATGTAGTTTGTAAGTCATAAACAAGGATAGGACTTTTATGCAAATGCATGTTTTTTTCAGTTAGTCTTCCAACTGCATAAACCAAATATTTTTGCGAATAAAAGAATTTGCTTGAAATTGGCATCAATTCTTTAGTACATATTTTTGCATATTTTATTGAACATGCATATTTTTGCTTATTTTTCCATAGATGCATATTTTTGGGGCATATTTTTTAAAAATTTTAGTTTAAGCTATTTTTTCCGAATTTTTGTGAATTTTTTTAACCATGTTTATTTTCTGCCCAACTGGACTCAAAATTATTTTTCAATGTCAACTTTGAAACCGAAATATTTGTCTAAACAAAATTATACTTTTTCGTTAAAAAGCTAAAAATGTAAAAAAAAAAATATTAAAAAAAAAATTTAAAATACCCGGAGAAGTTTCTTCATAAGAGTAAAAATTAGCTATTTATATATCAATTTTCAAAAATTATTAGTGCATGTTTTTATAGTTTTTAGTGCATATTTTCAGATTTTTAGTGCATATTTTATGCGCTTAAAACACAGTTTTTAATGTATTCAGGTCCTGTCCCTGGTCATAAACATTGTACTGAAATGGAAAGCACGTACATTTTTATATACACACACACACAGACGCACACAACATTCAACGCAGTATGCGTATTTTTAGTCATACTATAATGTTTTGTTTGCTTTACTTTCAACGCTTTTTTTCAATTATGTTTTGACACCAAGGCTATAAGTCAATGTTTTTTAAAACGGAAGTTGACATGAACATATACATACAAAAATGTACAAATACTTGTACACATATATGGCAAAAATATACAACAATACAATGTTGTTAATCGAAAGACGACGACAAAAAAAAATTGTATAAATCCCTACATAAAAATGCTTTTATTTTCTATAACACGCATATGTAGACTTTTAGTTCAAATTAAATAAGGGGAATACTGAAGAGAATAAGAAAATTTACCAAACAAGGTATTTGTTAGATGGTAACGAACGAACTTACTTGCAAATGTTTTAACACAAACATAAATATTAATTTAAATATTTATTATACTCCTAACAATATGCTGTAAAAAAAAAAAAACTAACAAACTCACACATAAACAATTATATACTTATACACTACTCATTTATAAGTTTGTCTATTAACACATAAACTTTGTATTAATGAAGAATCTCCCAATCTTTCTTTTTACAAGGAAGGTATCACATTACTTACACGACGATAGCTCAACTAATATAAGGACAGGTCCATGGAAAATAAATTTTGCGGATAACTGATTTTTTTTATTTTTTTTTTAACATGATAATGTTTTTAGGCTGGTGTCTAATTTTAAAAATTATGCAGGACCCCACCTCAGTTTGACTATATAAGCTACCGACTGACACAAAATAAAATAAGAATTACTGTTTTCATTTTTTAAAAACCAAAAAGGTTTGTAACTTTGATTTGTAACTTGGATAATAATTCACCTGCTGGTGAATAACCCCGTTTTTCACCAGCTAGTGAATAAAACGTAACATAATTATTTTTTAACAAAAAAATTTTTTTTTTTTCATCAATTTTTTTTTTAATAATTTTTTTTTTAATAATTTTTTTTATTTTCATCATTTTTTTTATTTTTATCAATTTTTTTTTTCATAAATTTTTTTCTTTTTTCATCAAAAAATTTTTTTTCATCAAAAACTTTTTTTTCGTAAATTTTTTTACATAATTTTTTTCATAAATTTTTTGCATCAAATTTTTTATTACATAAAATTTGTTTTTTTCATAAATTTTTTCACCAAATTTTTTATTTCAGCAATTTTGTTACATTAAAAATTGTTTTTTCATTAATTTTTTTTTTCTAAATTTTTTTTCATCAAATTTTATTTTTTTATAAATTTTTTTTTTATAAATTTTGTTTTTCATAAATTTTTTTGCACAAAATTTTTGTTTCAGCAATTTTTTTTTACAACAAAAAGTCTTTTTTTTTCATTAAATTTTTTTCCTCTATTTTTTTTTTTCATAAAATTTTTTTTTTATATTTTTTTTTTTTTATAAAACTTTTTTTTTTCATCATTTTTTTGTTTTAACCAACAATTTTGTTTTCATCAAATTTTTTTTATCATAATTTGGTTTTTCGTGTAAAGAAAAGATATTTTTTTTCCTTTTTTTTAATAAAACTACTTTTTCACCAAGTCTAAACTTTTGACATAAAATGTTCCATTTGTTTAACAAATCTACAAAAAAACAAGTGAGAACGTTAAATTCTTCGGTGCCTAATCTTGTATGCTCTCCAAGATTAAAATAAACGCTTTTTTGCACATACACTCAAAAAAACCTTGTAAAATGACAAGAAAAGTTTGTAACTTTTTTTGCTACCTTACCTATTTGACTAGAATTCCTAGTAATTTTACAAGCTTTTTACCAAAAATTTTGTAATTTTACAACTTTCTTACCAATAAAATTGTAAATTTACAACTTTTTTGACGCAATAAAATTTACAAGGAAGCCTCGTGACTTTACAAGATTTTTTGCTAACTCCTATTTTACGAGAACTCCTAGTAAAATTACGAGCTTTTTTGTAATTTTACAAGTTTTTTACCAATAAAATTGTAAATTTACAACTTTTTTGGCAAATTAAAACTTACAAGAAATTCTCGTGAATTTACAAATTTTTTTGTAAAATTATCTTGAAATTTTTTTGTAAAATTACAACAATTATTTTAAAATTAAAAAAAAAAAAAAAAATTTGATCGAAATTTGTTTGTTAAAAAACAAGCAAAACTGACAAATATTGGTAAAATGGGATAACGCGACATTTTCTGGTAATTTGCCAAAGTTTTTTTTTGTGTGTATGTAATACACTCATTTAACAAATTTACAGCTCTTTTGGTTTGGACTGCATCGTACTTTCCATAGACATATGGACGATGATATAATAAACATTGTAAATAGCTGGAGTGTCTTAGAAATGGATCAATAACACTGTGACACAATTGAAGGGGCATTTCTTAGGGTCTCAACCAAACCAAGACAGTTTGAAAGTACTTTGTGTAGTTGTTAAACCCCCAATGGGTTTTGCTCTGTAACGTCTCAAATTTTTTTTATAGCCCACTAAATTTTTCATTTTTTTTAAAGGCGTTTAAAAAAAGTCGAAAAAAATAATGTAACTGTTCCTTTGAGCTTAAAATAGTGTTTGGATGTCTTCAATAGAAATTGATGGGGAATTTTTTTCTAGAATATATTAACCCTTTATCTGCCGTATTTATTGGTCACTTAAGTAATTTTCTTAAGAAATGGCTCAAAAGTCTACTAAAACTTGCGTTTAATGTGTTAAAATGTTCTACGAATATACTCTGCATCAAATTTCACTAGGGGTTACTGAAAGCAGAAACTTCGATTGATATAAGGAAAATGCAGAAAAAAGATAAATTGTAAAGTGTCATTCATTTTTTATATTTTTGCCAGATATTGTATACAATTGTAACTAACAAATACATATAGGAAAAAATATAAAAATTAATGATAATTTACAATTAACCTTTTTTATGCATTTTTCGTATACCGGTCGAACTTTCTGCCTTCAGTAACCGCCAGTGAAATTTGATGCTGAAAATAATCGTAGAACATTTCAACCCTTTAAACTCACGTCTTAGTAGGTTTCTGAGCCATTTATTAAAAAAATGACGTAAATGACCCATTAAAACGGGAGATAGAGATTTAGCGTACTCTAGAAAAATTTTCCCCATAAAATTCTATTAAGACATCCAAACACTATTTTAAGTTCAAAAAAACATTAACATTAGTTTTTTCGACTTTTTTCTAACGCTTTTGAAAAAAAAAACTGAAAAAATTCACCCCCCTTTGGGGTTTTTACTACTACACATAAGTACTTTCAAACAGGCTTGGTTTGGTTGAGGCCCTAAATGTGGTGCTGCACTGTGTAATATATAAGCTTAATGGGGTCCTCGACCGATATTTCAATTCGTTTTGAATGGCATGACAATTGAATATGACATTATTTTTTCTAAAAAAAACTTTGCTTTGGCAAGAACACCCAAATCTTCAGCACAACATTATCATGATTTAATGTTTTAGGCAAGAGTACAAAATTCGAAGACATTTTTTTACACCCCGTTTCTTGAGGGGTGTATGACCGACCCCAAATATTTTTTTAACCAAAACATTTGCTCTAAATACCCTCTATCTTCAATCCTTATGGTGGTCTCCATACAGTTTTTATATTGTTTTATAAACCTGTTTTATTAGATCAATCAAATGCAACACTAACCTTTATTAATTTTTTCCCCCAACATTTTTCAAGAACAAACTTACCCCCGGTCTCCACTCCCTAAGATATCCTTCATACAAAAGTTCCATTTTTAATTTTAAAAGTTTAAACTTTCATTATCAAATAAAATGTTTGTTTTTTGGCACAACATCATCAAATTTTGTATTTAAATAGATTGTACTAATATACATCGAGGGCCTATATTCAAAACTTGCTATCTGCATAATGAAAACTTTTAATGGGATCAAAACGAATTGTTATTTTTAGGTAATTCTTAGTGTTAAAATTAGTCTTTCTTGTACAATATAATTTAATAAGCTAGTTTTTGAAATAATTTTTTAGTTTTTATTTAATTTGGTAGATGATAACAAAATTAGTGAACACATTTCTATTAAAAACTCTCTCTATCGAAAATATTGCAGATAGCAAGTTTCGAATATAAGCCCTCAACATATTATGATAGCAAACAGAGGTCTGCGAAGGCTAAAAGCCTTCTTACATTTTTGAGGATATTCTTAAGTAGCTTACCACCTTAAAACAAAAGTTAAATATGTCAAAAAAATCTTTTTTAGAATCTTTGAAATTACCAACCATTTAAGAACCCCTGATCAACACAATATTATGACGCAAAACACGAAACAAACACACAGACACATATTAGAAATGTATTTGTCCAAAAAATATAGTTAACGAAAGAACAAATAACAGTGCGAGTTGTCATGTGAAATTTTATTTTTGTTTTGTGGCAAACACGTTATTGCGTTTCAACAATATTTTCACGAAACAAAAAAAAAACACAACAGGAAAAAACAATAACAGCATTAGTAGGAAAAACAAAACTAAACAAAATTGTATTTATAATCATGCTCATCAAATCTAAGTGCAATAGTAGTGGTGGATATTATTAACCCTGTAGTGCTTTGAAATTAAATAGTTTACATTCATATCCCTGCAGAAAAAGTGTGTCTCTCGAACCGAAGTCACATATTTCGTGACTGGTGAAATGATGACATAAGCTAATTGGACTTATCACTAAACTGTCTCAAAAAAACGTATCCCTTGACCAGAGACAATAGGACAAAACCAAATTTTCCAATTTTTATCCCAGAAAAATTTTTTAGTCACATACACATTTTTTTTGGTTATGTATGTAAAATTTTTATTAAAAATGATTTTAGAAAAAAATATCTTAAATTTTTTAAAAATTTAACAAGTCCCGATTTTTTTTTTAATTTTCCAAATCCCGGACAAAAAATTTTGTTGACATTCTTTTATGCGATTTGGAATAATAAGAATTTTAAAGAAGAAAAGATTTTTTTTTGAATTGTTTAAGTCCCGTTCACAAAAATGTTTGACATTTTTAGCGTTTTTGGAGTAAAAAAAATATTTAAAAACGATTTTTGTTTTTTTTTTTTGTAGTTTTTAGTTTCTGAAAAATGGTAAGTACATCTGTGATGTGTTCTGTGATGTATTCCTTAGGGCCATGTCCTGTGACATGTCACTAGTGTTATATAGGGGGCTGAGACATTTCCTAATTTTTTAACAGAATATAATCTAGTACAGCGGTTACCAACCTATGGTACGAGTACCACTAGGGAGTACGCGAAACTGTTCGCGGGGATACGCAACATTTTTGTAATTTGGTAATTTCAATGCTGATTCCGCATCTGGCTTCCAAAGTTATCCATAACGTAAGGTTTTTAAGAAAGTTGAGGTCAAAGTTCACATAAAACGTATTTTTGTGCAATTTAGAGAGCATTTTTTGTGATATTTTGAGATCTGACCACTTGTTTTCGATTAACCTTTCGATGGTGATTCCGAATACGGTTCCCAAATTTTTCTATGATGTTAGATTGTTGAGAAAATGTATGTCAAAATTCTCAAAAAACTTGTTTTCGGGCGTTTTTAAGACGGGTTGTGATAGAGTGGAAATTTTGGTACCATTTTGTTAAGCTCAAAATGCAATTTCATTATAGGGTGCTTCATTCGAAAAGTCACGGAATTTTTGATCTGCACTTGTATTAAAAAACATCATTTAAAAAAATTTATAAAACGTTATATTTCCGCCCTCTGTGATGTGTTTTTGGAACTTTTTTAAGAGTTCAAAAAACGTCTGTTGTTTAAATTTTTGGTGTAGAAACGACTGGAGGAATCAGATTTGCAATATTTTATGCTGTTTTTGCTCTGCATAAAAATCTGTTTAAAATCCGCGTTTTCAGATGCATTGAGCCACCCCAAGAAGCTAACATTTTTCAAAAAAAAAAAATACCACCATTGTTTTGATCTCTCCTAAATCCTTCAAAGAAATGATAATACCTGCAGATCAAAAATTTTAAAATTAGGGCTAATATTTATATGAGAAGTTTTTTTAACGAAAACAAAAAACTCGTTAGGAGGTACGCGGCTGACAAAATTTAAAATTAGGGGTACGCGAGCCAATAAGGTTGGTAACCGCTGATCTAGAACATTAAAAAGAAATCAGGTAAATTAAGAAAAATAAAAAAAAAATAATCAGATTTACATTGGGAGGAAAACAAAGAGCATAGACACACCACCTTACCATGCGTCCTTTAAAATTCATCAAATTTGGTACATATATATATCATATTCTCCATATGATTATGAACAAATCTTTTTCTTCGTTTTGCTAAATAAGATTTAGTTCGCGTTTTATGGCTGTTTAAAGATTTGATTTTTCAGAAAAACTATAAAAACACATGAATTTTAAAATATCATATCTTTTGAACGCGTTGTCTGATTGTAATAAACTTGATATCACATTAAAACATACATCGTCTTCTTTATGATAGTCCTCACCCGTTCACAAAAATGTTTGGCATTTTTTTTTTGCGTTTTAGAGTAAACAAAATATTTAAAAACGATTTTTGATTTTTTTTTTTTTAATTTTTAGTTTCTGAAAAATGGTGGGTATAGCTGTAATGTGTTCTGTCATGTATTCCTAAGGGCCATGTCCAGTGACATGTCACTAGTGTTATATCCGGGGCTGGGTCATCTCGTAATTTTTTAACAGAATATAATCTAGAACAGCGGTTACCAACCTATGGTACGAGTACCACTAGGGAGTACGCGAAACTGTTCGCGGGGATACGCAACATTTTTGTAATTTGGTAATTTCAATGGTGATTCCGCATCTGGGTTCCAAAGTTTTCCATAACGTAAGGTTTTTAAGAAAGTTGAGGTCAAAGTTCACAAAAAACATATTTTTGTGCAATTTAGAGAGCATTTTTTTGTAATATTTTGAGATCAGACCACTTGTTTTCGATTAACCTTTCGATGGTGATTCCGAATATGGTTCCCAAATTTTTCTATGATGTCAGTTTGTTGAGAAAATGTATGTCAAAATTCTCAAAAAACTTGTTTTTGGGCGTTTTTAAGACGGGTTGTGATAGAGTGGAAATTTTGGTACCATTTTGTTAAGCTCAAAATGCAATTTCATTATAGGGCGCTTCATTCGAAAAGTCACGGAATTTTTGATCTGCACTTGTATTAAAAAACATCATTTAAAAAAATTTATAAAACGTTATATTTCCGCCCTCTGTGATGTGTTTTTGGAACTTTTTTAAGAGTTCAAAAAACGTCTGTTGTTTAAATTTTTGGTGTAGAAACGACTGGAGGAATCAGATGTGCAATATTTTATGCTGTTTTTGCTCTGCATAAAAATCTGTTTAAAATCCGCGTTTTCAGATGCATTGAGCCACCCCAAGAAGCTAACATTTTTCAAAAAAAAAAAAAATACCACCATTGTTTTGATCTCTCCTAAATCCTTCAAAGAAATGATAATACCTGCAGATCAAAAATTTTAAAATTAGGGCTAATATTTATATGAGAAGTTTTTTTAACGAAAACAAAAAACTCGTTAGGGGGTACGCGGCTGACAAAATTTAAAATTAGGGGTACGCGAGCCAATAAGGTTGGTAACCGCTGATCTAGAACATTAAAAAGAAATCAGGTAAATTAAGAAAAATAAAAAAAAAAAAATCAGATTTACATTGGGAGGAAAACAAAGAGCATAGACACACCACCTTACCATGCGTCCTTTAAAATTCATCAAATTTGGTACATATATATATTATATTCTCCATATGATTATGAACAAATCTTTTTCTTCTTTTTGCTAAATAAGATTTAGTTCGCGTTTTATGGCTGTTTAAAGATTTGATTTTTCAGAAAAACTATAAAAACACATGAATTTTAAAATATCATATCTTTTGAACGCGTTGTCTGATTGTAATAAACTTGATATCACATTAAAACATACATCGTCTTCTTTATGATAGTCCTCACTTAAGACGATGTTATTTTGCAAAAAGGATAACAAAGGGGGAAATACCCCCCCCCCCCCCACCCAAGACCAAATTTCAAAAAGAAAAAAAGGAAAACGAAGAAAGAAAAAGAAAAAAAAAAAAAAAAAAAAAAAGAAAGGAGGAAGAAGGAAATTTTCTAAAAAATTGTCCGAAAGAAAAAAATCTCGAAATCCAAAAAATTTTCATAGAAAAAAAAATCTCTAAATTTTTATAGGAACATTTTTAAAGGAAAAATGTGACATAATCTGAAAATTTCTATGAAAAAGTATCTGTCGATCTTATAATATATGCCAGATATACTCAATTTACGGATCTAAAAATATCTGAAGCAGATCCTCAATATAGTAGATGTGATTTCATCCATTTAGATTTGATCCATATATGTTTTTACCAAAAGAGATATCGCTCCTTTACTTGTATAGTGTCACAACTCAAAATATTTGATTTTGCAGAAAACACGTTTAAAGTTTACTATTGAAACTGGTTTTTAATTGAAAAAGGCCGGTACGTAGAAAATGTAATAATGGCGTGTACTCTTCTCAAACCGTGAGTTTAAAAGATATTAATACGAATTTTTGACACCATATAAAGCACGATATAACGAATAATTCTGCATCATTTACTCAAAAAACGCATTTTTTGAGTAACAAGTATAGGAGCGATATGTTTTGATATACTTTTTTTTTACACGGGTAGAAAAAATGTGATTTATATAAAAAATGTTTGTCTACTACATAGGCATAGGAAAAATATCTTATAATCTTAAAAATATTGGTAGTCTAACGTATGTTTAACTATTTTAGAAAATTTTTTCAGAATGTCTTAGAATCGGTCACAGAATCTGAAACTTTTTCCATAGAAAAAGGTACAAAAAAAATTTAAAATTTTTCAAGTCGTTTCTTTTTTGGATTTTTGTAGAAGAATTCCCGAATTCTAAATGTCTCAGAATATGAGACTATTTTTAAGGAAAAATATCTCAGAATTTGATACTTATTTATAGGAAAAAGGTCTTAAAATTTGAGACTTATTTATAAGAAAAAAATGGTCACAGAATATGATACTTTTTCGATAGGAAACGGGTCTAAGAATCTGAGACTTTTTCTATAGGAAAAAGTTCTCAGAATCTCAGAATTTAAGATTTTTTTTAAGGATATACGTCTCAAAACCTGAATTTTTTGTAAACCCGAGTAAAAACTTTCTGGTCTAATCATATATAATTTGATACAATCTTATATGAGTTAATATGCTTCCGTATAAATTTATATAAAATTTTATCTATCACTTTGATACGGTTGATCCAATTTATATGGTTAGATATTGCTCCATATATGATTAGATTCGTATTTTGGTTTTGCTCATCAAATTATATAAAAATAGATATTATAAGATCAATTTGATCTAATTAGATTTGACCAAATTCAGAATCAAATTGTATCAATTTTTATATTTTTTGATCTAAAGTAATACAATTTGATATTATTTGACACAACCATTTTACGGATCAAATTAGATCTATTTAGTAAAATTAGCATAATATTTTTACTAGGGAACAGAAAAAAGTCTCAAAGAAGTTGAAACTTTCTCAATTGGAAGAAGGTCGCAGAATCTGAGACTTTTTCTATAGGAAAATGTCTAAGAATCTTTTTTTTTAAGAAAAAGGTCTCAGAATCTGCAACTTTTTTATAAGAAAAAGGTTTGAGACTTTTTCTATAGAAAAAAGGTTTCGGATCCAAAATTTTTTCGGTACGAACAAATCTAATAATATGAGACATTTTCTATAGTAAAAATATCTCAAAAATGCTTTAAAATATGAGACTTTTTCTACAGTAAAAGGCCTCAGAATCTGAGACTTTTTCTGTAGAAAAAAGGTCTTAGAATCTAAAAATTTTTTTGTGCGAAAAAAGTCCCAGATTCCGAGACATTATTCGTAAAGAAGAAGTCTTAGATTCTGAGACATTTGAAAAATTCTCAGATTTAGAAAAATTAAAAAAAATAACAAACCTCCTTTGGCAAAAACGAATAAATTGAATGATTTTATAGTATAGTATAGATCAAAAAACTTCTGGAAATCTCAATAAAATTTTGACTAATTTGACATAATCGGGAAATTTAAATGAAAAAAAAAAAAAATAAAATCCAGAACAACAAAAAAAATCAGAATTTACAAAAATTCATAACAGAAAATTAAAACCAAACATAAAACAAGAAAGTGTGTTGATATTTCTGATTCGCCAATTCAAAATAGCAATTTAAGTTGTTTTAAAATGCAAAGGATTTTGGAAAAATTGCAAAAAAAATCTATCATTTTACATGAAGTAAATTTAGGTCTAAAGTATTAGAGGGTTAAACAAAAAAATACTTTTAATTTTTTTGTGAATATTTACGTTTAAAATAAAGAGGGGTGAAAATGTGATTTAGTAGCTCTGGAATGTTAAGCTTAGCCAATAGTCATTTGGGTGGAAAATCTGTATAATGTTAAACTTGAAGCAATTTTAAAACCAGTTCCGGGAAAATTTTCTTTCCCGTACACTATTTTTGAAAAAATACCCCAAAAAACGCAATATTTTAAGCCTTCCTAGTATATGTATATTAGAGTGTCCCTTATTTTGGAAATGTTGGAAATCTTGAGACGGTACCCGCTCATTTTTTTCCTTTTGACTTAAAAATAACTCAGGAAAAATTTTACGCCCCTAGGACCACGCCTTCCCTACGCGACGGGCCCTTAAAGAGCGGGGCCTAAAAAATCATTTTTCCATACAAACCAAAAAATTTTTTTTTTGATTTTTAATTTTTTTGTTATTATTTATTATATTACTTGGTTTGCTTATTCACAACAAAAAATTTGATTTTGGTGGGATAAGTCTTTCAGCGCTAAAAAATTTTTCGCAAAAAAAAATTTTGAGCCGCCGGGGTCCTACAGTAAAAAATTTTTAAAAAATATTTTTTTTTAGTTTTGACCAGCAACGGTTTTAGCTGCTATGTTGCTTTAAATGATATATATTCATAAAAAAATATTTTTTGTATCTGTGACATCTTAATCGTGTTCTAAAAAAGGGTAAAAAATGCATTGATGATTTTTTTCGATACACGATAAAAATGTCACAAATATGAATAATATTTTTTTTGGAATATATATCATTAAAAACAACATAAAAACTAAAACCATTGCTTTTCAAAACTAAAAAAAAATATTTTTTAAAAATTTTTTACCGTAGGATTCCTACGGCTCAAAATTTTTTTTTTCGAAAAAGATAAAGATGTCACAGATATGAATAATTTTTTTTTTGGAATATATATCATTTAAAGCAACATAGCAGCTAAAACCGTTGCTGGTCAAAACTAAAAAAAAATATTTTTTAAAAATTTTTTACTGTAGGACCCCGGCCGCCCAAATTTTTTTTTTGCGAAAAATTTTTTAGCGCTGAAAGACTTATCCCTCCAAAATCAAATTTTTTGTCGTGAATAAGCAAACCAAGTAATATAATAATTAATAACAAAAAAATTAAAAATCAAAAAAAAATTTTTTTGGTTTGTATGGAAAAATGATTTTTTAGGCCCCGCTCTTTAAGGCCCCGTCGCGTAGGGAAGGCGTGGTCCTAGGGGCGTAAAATTTTTCCTGAGTTATTTTTAAGTCAAAAGGAAAAAAATGAGCGGGTACCGTCTCAAGATTTCCAACATTTCCAAAATAAGGGACACTCTAATGTATATGTTATATTTTTGATATATTTCTTGTTCTCATTATTTGTTTTTGTTTTCTATTTTCTTAAATGCCATTGTATTCATTAATTTAAACGGAAATTTGTTTTTAACTACACGTTTGTTTATAACTAGAAATTGAAAATATTTTGATAAATTAGTGATTGTTTATCTTTGTTTTAGTTAATGGTGTTTATTTGTATTTAGTATATGTGTTTGCCTAAGTAGTTGTGGCTGTATTGTTTACTTTTTTAATAAATCAATGTTTTAATTAATTATGATAGACATGCGATTATATCTTATGTTTAGTTAATAACTAACTATATACACATTTAACTAATAATAACAGAAATGTTGAAATAACAAAATAATAGTCTTACGCCTTATAAAATCACTGTAATATTTTAAGAAAAACAAATAATATTTAATAAGGTATATAACACTGTGCAACAAGAAAAGTCAAACATAATGGCTCTAATGTTAAATGAAAGTAGATCATTGTATAAACAAAATCACCGAAGGGTTTTGAAAAGTAAGATCGAATTTATTTTTTTAAACCCACTAAAATTTTTTGAGTTATTATTGATTTATTATTAATGGCATTTGGATAACGTCACAAAAATTATAATAAATATATGTTACATCTGAGTTTCAAAATATGGCTGGACGTCTGGGGTGAAACTTTATGGCGTTTATTTTTTAAGACCATAATAACTCTCTAACTGCCATCTTAATAGGTAATTTTTTAAAATTGATTACAGGAGTCTAATAACACGCCCATTTTAAGATGGCAAACAAAATTTTTCCTAATCAAATTTCTCATTATCCTCATTAAGAAAAATATATATGAAGATTTATGTCTTTTTTAAGAAATTTGTGTTTAATTTTTGTAAAAGGTCTGACTCCTTAAGATGGCGGTGAAAGACTTATTTTTTTTTTTTCTAAAAAAAAGCAATCGCCCTTAAATTTCGCTAAAGACATCTAGTCCTATTTTTAAGATCAGATGTGTATTTATTATATTTTTTTTTTTTGACGATTTCTAAAAACCAAAACTTCAGTGGGCCATTAAAAAAGTAACTTTAACTAACATTACAAAACTCTTTGTTAATTTTGACGTCCACTTTTATTTGTCATTGTAGCCCTTAAGTCTTAAGGCGATGACCCAAAATTGATTGCACAGTGTAATATATTAATAACGTAAATGATAAACAATATCTTATAATTTGCATGGCAAATATTAATGAATAATTCATTATGAAAGTAGTGCGTACTAAGGAATGACGAAAGTTGAAATAATGTCAGAATATTCATGAATCATATAATTTAAAATTAATACTTGCTGGTATATTTAATAATATATTATTTGCTGTAACTCATACGCAATGGTGTACAATGACAAGGGTGTTTGTTAATCATACGTACTGATGGTCAAAGTTTTCATAATTTAATAGTAATAATGAAATTAATATAAATCATACGCAATGTTGTTCAACTACAATATTTATATTGCTCATACGTACTGGGGATCTTTAAAGAGTACAATTTTACCATTCAATACGGCAATGAATTTTGAATGAGAATAAAAATATTAGCACTACTCAATATGGTTTTTGCATAGTTTTTCAGAGTACATTTTGTAACTTTTT
This sequence comes from Pegoplata infirma, assembly GCA_963921195.1. NCBI lineage: Eukaryota > Metazoa > Arthropoda > Insecta > Diptera > Anthomyiidae > Pegoplata > Pegoplata infirma. The sequence continues at coordinate 208,180,951 of OY992536.1, forward strand.
GACCTCCTAAACACGAATCTGTTATCAGAAAAATTTTATCGACTCTCCTTCTGGAAATATACAGCGGCCGACAAACTACATAGTGGATAGTATATGTAATTCCTTAACTACAAAGTTATCGATAATTATCAATTATAATTGATCTAATTATTATCAAATAAGTATTTTAATAAAAAATGCTGTGTAGGTAATTTATCACGCTTTAATTTAATCTTAATGGCGTCCAGATTGAGTAAATATTACTGTGCTACGAGGGTCGAAATGAAAATTACAATTATAGACAGACTTTTTTGATTTTTTTAAAATATTTATAAGTTGTTTTTTTCCAAGTTTAAACACTTTAAAATTTTAAAAACAATGTAATAGTTTAAATTCAGTCATCAACTCATTTTTTCAAGGACCCAACCAAAAATTTATTAATCGTCATGTTTTCTCCTCCAATTCTTTTGACCACAATTTTTTTGTAAACAAAGAAACGGCGTACGGACATAACGCCCAAGTGCATATCGCCCAATTTAAAAAAGTCATTCCACCCAAAAAAAATGTGTGTTAGTTGTTGTTGCAAATTTTTTTGGACGATATGGCCATTATTTTTGGGTATTTTAACAATTTTCTTTAAATTAATATAAATTATCAAAAATGTCATATTACCCAAATATGAAAATGTTGAATTTATAAAATGTCATAGCGCCCAAAAAAAAATTAAAAATAACCCAGGCAGGCCTTAACGCTATCAAATTTGTTATGCCTCAAAAAGGCCTGATAACCAAAATAGCTTTGGTTCGCAGAGAGGGTGGGTTTAATGCATGGAGTATGTAATCCCTAAGCCCGGCCGAAGGCCGGCTACGCGGAAAATCTTTATTACAAAAAAACAAACCATAGAAGTCGTAATTTCGACATTTCGCCCAAAAAAAATATTTTGGATTTTTTGACAATTTTGTTTTGGGAGAAATAACATTTTTAGACCTTTTATTTTGGGCTATATGTCGCAGCTTGGGCGATATGACATTTACGGTTTTGGGCGATAAGACCTTGGGCGCTATGTCCGTACGCCCAAAGAAACTATTTAATTATTTTCATATCTCATCACTAGGGCAAGTACTTTCATGCATCTAAAAATCGAAAATATGTGCCCATAATATGCTTCTAAAAATCAAAAATATGCACTTAAAATTTAAAAAATGTGCACTTAAAATTTAAAAATATGTATTACAAATTAAATGCTTTTATTAAAAAATTCCTTTTTTTAACAACAATTTGTTTACAATTTTTTCCCGTTTTAATCTTTTAATTGATTGCTGCGATTGTGTAGCGTATAGAAGACTTGTACCACACTAATTGTTAATGCGTGGCTCAGACTTGGGCGTGGGCGGTGGGTGTTAATGGCGACTACTCAAAATCAAAATGGGCCTCGAAAAGCCCAGTTGAACATCCTAGGGTTAAATACGTTTTTTTTTTTGAGTGGACACAATTTTTAATTAGAAAACATTGACACATTTTGTAATAAAACAAGTGAAAGTGCTAAGTTCGGCTGTGCCGAACCTTTTATACCCACCAAAATGTAAAAAAAAATTTCAAAAAAATGTCAGGGCGTTGTTTTTTTTTTGGGGGAGGGGTGATGAGGGTCAGTGGAGAGAGCACCTTCCCATCGCGATAAATATACCAAATGCTTCATTTATTTAACAAAAATACAAAAAAAACATTTACAAAAAGTGTATTTTTTCAAAGGTTGGTTCAGTTCTTCAAGGGGGGCCCGATTTTGTCCATTCACGAACTTAACCTGCCAATAAACATGAGACATATTTGCGCCAAACTTCAGGAGTCTAGCTGTTTTATTTTGGACTGCATTGTGTTATCTACAGACAGACGGAAGGACGGACATACGGGCATTCACAGAATGTCTTGGAATCGATCATGGATCAATAATATATATACTTTATAGGGTCCCCGACCGATATTTCGATGCGTTACAAACGGAATGACAAAGTGAGTACTGTGGTTGGAGGGTATAAAAATTTAATTGAACAAATTTTCTTTAGAATAGGAAAATTTAATCCTTTATTTTATGAATTTAAAAATTTTATTTTCAGAAACAAATTTCGAAAGAAATGTCTCAAAATAACATGTCTATAAGAAAATAATATTTTTTACAAGAAATAATGGATCGGTTTTGGATTATGTTAAGGTTTTTGAAATTAGTTTTTGAAGAAATCTTGATAAAAATTAAAAAAAGTGCAATTTATAAAAAAATATGCAAAAATATGCATTTATACCAAAATATGCAAAAATATGCAACTTCAAATCAATGCCATTTTATTGCAAATTTATTGGTACGGATAGATATTTTATTTATGTTGTGTTTGGAGTGACGAGTAAAAACTTGCATTTTTATGAAAGTACTTGCCCTACTCATCACTATACACTAGGGTGGCTCGTTTTTGGGCTTTTCTTTCTGATCAAATTCTAATACCCGCCAAAAGTGTCGGTCCCCTAAGGGTAACCTACATGCAAAATATCACTCCGATCGGAGTTTATCTTCTGTCTCCACTTTGAGCCTCAAAATTGGGGTTTTCGCAAAAAAGGACTTTCTTTAAAAAAAAAAAAATTTAGTTTTTTTATTAAAATAATTTAAAAATTATTTTTGTATAATATTTGATCGTAAATACTTAAATATGAAATTTAAAGATTTTACGGTATCATTCACCCGTTCAAACTTGATACCAAAAAATGGCATGATTTTGGGGGCGTTCTCAAAACACCTTTTTTCAAAATTTGAAAATTTTATTAAGAAAAAATTTTAAATATACCATTTTTTCTTTCTGAATTCATTAAGAACACCTTGGAGAAGAAAAATATGAAATATGGCGGATATCCGTCGAGCCACTTTTCGGGAATCGCGGGGGGAAGTTAGCGGATTTTAAGGAAATGTTGGTTTTTTCAATAATTTGGATTAATAAAATTTATAAATTTCATTTTTGTGCAAATTAGCGGTTCTTTGGTGTCGTAGCATTCTTTTAGATAACTTTAAGTCTGTCATGAAATCTTACCGATCTAGGACGTCTTTAACCCACATGGGCTGGGGGCCAAAAATGATCCCCGCGGAAAATTTGAAGTTTAGAGCCTAAATTTTGTGCTATAAACAAGTATAAAACGGCTTTTATGTTTTTTACCCCAACTATTATTTCGTATTAATATACTATATTTAAAAATATCGTTAACCCTTCTTGGTAGGGGGTCAAAAATTACCCATTCAATAAAAAGTATATATTTTTTCATAAAAAATTAATTTGTGGCAATCTGTTAGATAACTTTAAATCAGCCCTTAAATCTCACATATTTAAAATATCTTTAACCCACATTGGCCAGGGGTCAAAAATGACCCCGGCAAAAACTTTTAGGCATAGTGCTTGAATTTTTTGATATCAACATAATATATATTTTTTATTGAGTGGGTCATTTTTGACCCCCTACCAAGAAGGGTTAACGATTTTTTTAAAGATAATATAATAATACGAAATAATAGTTGGGGTAAAAAACACAAAATCCGTTTTATACTTGTTTATAGCACAAAATTTAAGCTCTAAACTTCAAATTTTATTAGGGGCTCATTTTTGACCCCCAGCCAATGTGGGTTAAAGACGTCCTAGATCGGTAAGATTTCATGATAGACTTAAAGTTATATAATAGAATGCCACTACACCAAAAAACCGTTAATTTGCACAAAAATTAAATTTATAAGATTTTATTAATCCAAATTATTGATTAAACCAACATTTCCTTGAAATCCGCTAACTTCCCCCCGCGATTCCCGAAAAGTGGCTCGACGGATATCCGCCATATTTCATATTTTTCTTCTCCAACGTGTTCTTAATGAATTCAGAAAGAATAAATAGTATATTTAAAATTTTTTCTTAATAAAATTTTCAAATTTTGAAAAAAGGCGTTTTGAGAACGCCGCCAAAATCATGCCATTTTTTTGGTATCAAGTTTGAATGGGTTAATGATGCCGTAAAATCTTTAAATTTCATATTTAAGCATTTACGATCAAATATTATACAAAAATATTTTTTTAATTATTTTAATAAAAAAACTAAATTTTTTTTTTTTTTTAAAAAAAGTCCTTTTTTGCGAAAACCCCAATTTTGAGGCTCAAAGTGGAGACAGAAGATAAACTCCGATCGGAGTGTTATTTTGCATGTGAGTTACCCTTAGGGGACCGACACTTTTGGCGGGTATTAGAATTTGATCAGAGAGAAAAGCCCAAAAACGAGCCACCCTACTATACACTTATCAGGAGAGTCTCCCTGGTGTCGCCCGCCGATCTATATGGAATTAGTTTTATTTTGTTGAGCAGGAAAATTAAAGGGACCCTTAGTTTTTTATATCGGCACAAATTGATATTTAGAGGGTGCAAATGAGGGGGAAGAAACTGCAATTTTTAAGTTTTTTTCGTTTACCTCCTATATAATGCAGTGAAACCTAGTCATGTTACATATCAACTGAAAGGTCTTTGGAAAACCTATCTACGTGTGTAAAGCACATCTCCAAACTTGCGCAACTTTTTGTCATATTGAGTAAAATACCAAAATTTTAGGACATTTTTGTCCTAAAATTTTAAGTCGAAAAATTATAACATATTTGGCACGTTGTTACCGCCACGAGATTGGAAATTTAAATACCTACAATCTGAAAACTGAAAAAGGTCAATTTCACCCCATACAAATTGATCCCCCACCCTAGGCTGGTTCATATATGGGACTTTTTTTGAATGGATTTTTGAATGAGCCACCCAGAATATATGTTAAGCACCGTGAAAAAACAACATCCCGAGTAAAAATTTGTATATGATGCAATATATAATGATATATAACACACTATATATTTATACGCAATTTAATCCGAATAATGGTGGATGTTTTTGCATTAAAAAAGATTAACTTGTATAAAATATGATTCGATTTCATCCGAGTTTTGACCAGACATTGCCATATTTCATTGGATCCAATTAGATCTAATTGCATAAAAACACAAAAAATCTTGGTGTGTTTTGGGTTGGGTGAGTTACACCACAGGTCAACGATACATTCACCAAACATAAAATTTTCTAAAACAAAAAAAATGTTTGGGTACGCTTCGAACCAGATAGGTGATATACATAACCCTAACAAGGAAATGTTTAGGAACATTTTAAAAGTTTCTTATACTTTGCTTCAAAAACTTAGAACATTTTTGTTAATTGGAAACATTTATAGTTATATATGGAAGAGAATAAGTTATACTACCTCCGTCCCGAAATATTTTTAACATTTCTATAGATTTTTTTGTCCCAAAATAAACTTAACATTTTATTAAGCAGTGTTTTAGTTGAAATAATACAAGATAAAGTTAAAAAAACAATCTTATACTAATCTCGTGTACTAAAACTGTAACAAAATTAATTAAAAATATTTGCAAGATGTCCCTATTGCATCCATAATGCATTTATTAAAAACCGTTAAAAGGGCCTCTAGCGTAAAATTTATTATTTCATACGCCGCATTTTGTAATAATTTTCATCTTTTCGACCAAAGTGGACACCATGCCTGTTTGTAACGTCGAAAACCAGTTGTCTCATTTATCTGGATGCAGTTTATTGCATCTATTTTGCACGTGAATTGAAAAATTGCAAAACTATAAAGAATTTTCAAATTATTGATATGTCCCGATATGTATTAACAAAAAAACCAAAGCTTTTTTAAAAAATCCTCCATAATCCCAGCCAAAATATAGAAATGTTAAGATTATTTTGGGACGGAGGTAGTATATAATTTTATATTAAAATATACAGAAAAACAAATTTTGTATTGGCCCTCATATTATTTCATATATTTATATCAACCGTATACCTTTTAATCCGAATCATGATTAAATTATATATTACTACATATGACTGCATTTAAAAAAATTAGAAAATACCTCACGGGATGTATAATTATATATGATTTATTATGTTTGTATTACGTTATATATTGTTATATATGTTTATTTTTACTCGGGATATGATTTTTTTTCAGATTTTTTTTTCAAACTTTGGGTCTTAAAAAAAATTCATACAATCAAAATTTTTTATTTATTTTTTTTTATTGTTAATATATTTTTAAGCTTGATTAGCTTATTAACGACAAAAAGTTTCATTTTGTTCGGAAAAGTATTTCAGTTCCCACAGTGAACACAAAAAAAAAAATTTGGATGGTTAGGGTCTTACTCTAAAAATTTTAAAATTTTTTTTTTTTTAGTTTTAATAAGCTTTTATAATATGTTTGTAGTTGGTCTTGGTAATACATTCTCTATATGTATATTTATTTTTTGCATTAATTAAGCTAATTAAGTTAAATTATAATTAAAAATACAAAAGAAAAAAAATCTAAATTTTTTTTATTGTTTTTTTTTTTTTAAATATCAATTTTTGGTTTTTGCCCCAAGTCAACGTTGTTTAGCAACAAATGAAAAATTTTAGGCAGAATATGTTATCAAGATCAACTAAAACCCTATTACAAAAGACTATCAAAACTAAAAAAAAAAAAAAATTTGAACATTTTTTAGAGTAAGACCCCGACTAACCTTAAATTTTTTTTTATGGAAACTTTTGGAACTGAAATACTTGTTGGACCAAAATGAAACTTTTTGTCATTAATTAGCTAATCAAGCTTAATTATAATAAAAATAAAAATAGATTTTTTTTTTTTTTTATTGTGTGAACTTTTTTTTAGATTTTCCGATTTTCATTCTCAGCTGAAAATCGAACGCAGGTTTGCCGACTAATAGTTCAACGAGCTAACCAATAAGCTACGGCACCCTAAACTTAACCATTTTATACCAAATGTTTCATTTATTTAACAAAAATACAAAAAAACATGCAATAAATAAATACCCGACTTATTAACTCCACTAAATCCGCTTTAAATGGCATTGCTAAGCCACCATATTATAGGTCTATTCGATTACCCAAATTTCTTACTATTTTTTACTGCAACTGGAAAGTCTTGTTGACTTTTTGTATTGAAAACTTCCAGCTGTAGTAAAATGAGTAAAAAATAGTAGATTGTAGTAATGTAATCGAATAGACCTTATATTAAACAAATTGTTTTCTACACTCCAAAAAATGTTTACACTTAAATAAAAATTTTTAACTCAAACTAATTTTTTCACTAAAAAAACTTGTAAAAAAATTACAAAAAAAGTTTTTTAATCGAAATAAAATTTTGTTACTCAAAACTTTCTGTTGTTTAAAGTCAAAAAAATAAAATCACTAAACAAAATTCATTTGTTTTCGAAATGTTTTGCAAATTGTGCAGGATGTTTATGGATTCGGACAAGTCGAATTTAACTTTATTATTTGTTGTTTCTTAAATAAACCTTAACTCCAAATACTAAATTAAGAAAACCACTTTTTTAGCTTTACCTAGTACATGACAGTATTTGTCAAGCTAAATATAAATACTTCACTTTCCAATACACTTATGTTTTGTTTACACAAATCGTTATAGAACTGAAGGCACAAGTAATGTACGAATGAAAAAATGTGAGCAAAATAATAGTGGTTTAATTTGATAATAATATTTAGGTATTATAACAACACAAAATTTAGAGTTCAATATCAAGTTCTTACTTTCCAAAATAAAAAATATAAGCCACGGCTTATATAAACAGGATGCAGCTAAAAGTGCGACCAAAATATTTTTTTTTTTTAAATATGTATTTAGGAGTTCTAAGAAAAATTTTGCAACCAAACTTAAAATCTTCAATCGAGCACGTTTTGCAAAAATTGCGATTAAAGTGTAAAAATTTTAATATTCAAATTTTCTCGAAAACTATGAGAGATTTCAAAATGACATATATGACTAACAATATTCCTTGGATAAAATTCATTTATATAGAGTATTTAAAAATTAAGATACACTCAAAAAAAAAATCTGTAATGTTAGCAAAAAAAGCTTGTAAACCTACAAGAAAATTAGCCGATTTTGGACCCATAATTTTTTTGGTAAACTTAGCAAAAACGTTTTGCCAAAAATTAGTAACCTGAATTTTTTTTTATTATAACCCAAACCCGACCACAATGTGGTCGGGTTCGGACCCGATAGGTCCAGACCCCGATGGGCCTAGACCTAGTTGGGTTCCTTAACAATGGTCATAGTTATTGATCCAAAATTTGTGTCCGTTTCGCTCTACCTTGCTTAGTTTTTGAGATACGTGATTTTAGGGGACCACTTGGGTTTTGAGAAATAAAAAACTCGATAACTTCAAAAATATTACTCGGAGAGCTCTTAGTTATTTTGCGGTCTTATTCTACGTGTTGAGAGCTACAGAAATGGTTTGAGTTTTTATGCTGTGTCGGCAATATTTACCGAGATATGAGCATTTTTATATTTTTGGGAATGCTAACTTTTTTGGATCCAAAGTTAGGACCCATTAGGGTCCACACATGTGAAGCGGACCGGCGATACTATGGAAAGCCCGAGAACCAAAAATGGCCTCCAATTTGCTCTATCTGGCTTAGTTTCCGAGATAGCGCCATTTTAAATTTTCTTAAAAAAAAAAATACAATTTATTTTTGCTAATATTAGCAAAAAAGCTTGTAGTTCAAATTTTGTTTAAAATTGCTAATTCGGTAAATGAAGCTTCCCGGGTAAAAATGAAATATATATGATCATATATGAAGATATATGGATCATATATGGATTTATTTAACCATATATTATCATATATGCCTCCATATATGTTCATATATGATCTGATCCGAAAATTGGCCTGATATGACCTCATATCGGGCCAATTTTCGGATCAGATCATATATGAACATATATGGAGGATATATGATAATATATGGTTATATAAATCCATATATGATCCATATATCTTCATATATGATCATATATATTTCATTTTTACCCGGGTTACCAGATATTTTTGCTAACATGCTAATCTTAACTAAAAATTTACTTAACTAGCATTAGCAAAAAAAGAATAGTAAATCTACTAATGTATTATTTTGAGTGCAGATGGTTTTTGCTTTTTAAATAGAAGATTTGTTTCTTTTTTTTTTTTGGATGTCCACTAGGGGTATAACCAAAATAAGAACCTATCATAACGGTATGGACAATGTTATACTGATAACAAAAAATGTTATCCGGGGTCATTTTGGTCCAAAAACCTTCGGCACCGATTGCAATTTCTAAAACACCTCAACTTTAAATTTTTCTGTGTCTTATGGTGGGAATCCGTCCCTTTCAACGCTATTTTGTTCTTCGTCGTTTTACAACAAAAATAAAACAAGAAAAAATTAGCAGTATGATTTTCAACATTTGAAACATGGGTTGAATGAATATTTGAAAAAAAAAAATATTAGCAAAAAGTTCATCGCGATCGGTGCCGAACCTTTTTTAACATTCGCGACAAAAAGAGGAAGCATTTCTTATTGATTTTCTATGTACTTTCTCACTATTATATGTCCTTTTTGATATTTGCAAAAATTTGCAAATGGTTATATCCCTAATGTCCACTCTCCAAACTTTCCAACCGCATTTATGTCAAACATTGTCAACTTGGTTAAGTTTTTGTCTTTTGACCCACAACATCTTTCCGCAAGTCTTGTCCCGATCTGGCTCTTTAAAATTTTCAATAAAATCGCATTTAAATATTGGATTTCATAAAAATTTTATAATTCTTTTGTATTTTATTGGGTCACCATCGCGTATAAGTAACATATATTTGCGAAACCAACAAATTTCGAAAATAATATTGCTCATACGCGATGTTGACACAGTAAAATACAAGATAATTACAGAATTTTTAAGAAACCCAATACTCAAATGCGATTTTCTTGAAAAATACAAAAAGTGCCATCCTGATTTTTTTTTCTGTGGATAGACAAATATGTTAACTTAAAAAAAATAAAAAAAAAATTAAGGATTTTTGATAAATTGACTTTTAAAGAAATGAAAAATTTCAGAACAGGTTCTAAAAATTTTCCAAAATAAAAATTTCAGAACAGATTCTAAAAATTGTCCAAAATAAAATTTTTTTATTGATAGCTACGGCTCATATAAATAGGATGTAACCTAAAAATGCGACCACCATAATTTTGTTTAAATACGTATTTAGGAGGTCTAAGGAATATTTACCAACAAAAAACAAAATCTTCAATCGAGCACGTTTTGCAAAAATCGCTGTTGAAATGCAAAAATTTATATTTCTATTGACTGTTTCATTGCAACGTATTTCGGTTGTGACATTTTAAGATTTTGACAAAATTTCAAACCAAATTTTTCGTAATAAAAAAAACCCAATTATGTAATTTTGAAATTTTGCCCGAAAACTACCCAAGAAACACATTTACGGATACACAAACAAGTGCGGAATCATGAATCCGTCTTTTACTGCACGTTTACTGACCGTAAAATTCGTATCCGTCAATGCTGGTACGAAAACGGAACATTAACGGTCCGTAAATTATTATTTTTGAACAGGTTCGTTTATACTCCGTATTGAAGTATCCGTTTCTGTACCGTTCAAAACGGATTACACCGATTTTCATCCGTAATCAGTCCGTTACAAACGGTGTCGTTTTTCTTCCGTTACTTACGGAGTTTGTTCTAGTGTAATACAAATTTTATTTTAAATGTAAGTCTGGACATTTTGGGATAAAATTTATCTTTTTGTACACGAAAATTGGTAAGTTTATTAAAATTAAACAATAACAAAAATTGTTAATACGAATTGTGTTTATTAAACTTATTTTAGACTTAAATTTGTGTTGGAAATATCGATTTTTTGGAGATGAATTTTCAAATAGGAGTTTAATACAATGTGCATGGAAATATGTATTAAGTGTTGAACAAATAAAATGGTAAGATATTTACTAACGACCGTATTCAAAATAAAAGCGAGTGCCTAACATCGAGTGTCTAACTTTTTTTATTCGCAATTTTCTATCAGGGAAAGTAATACCCTCTTCACAAGTACAGCTAAAAACCGTTTTTAGCTACATTTTCTGTCAATATACTGTAATAGAATAAAGAAAGTGCTAAAAATATTGTTGTTAAAAACGGATATGGCCCTCGATGGAAGATGATCATTTTATCATAAAAATGAAGATTATAGAATAATAACATCGATTGAAAAGTTTCATCTAGTAGAAAACTTGGTATACAAAAGATAGACACTCGATGTTTGACACTTGTTTTTTATTTTGAATACGGCCGTAAAAAATTTGCATTATTATATGTTAATTCAAAATCCATAATTCAGGTTTCTGTCTTTTTAAGGAATAGATCTTCATTTAAATCCCGTTTTTCAACTTCCAGTCAAGTGCTTATCCAAATGAAAATATCATTAAGGGTCCGCAAAATATCAACAAAAATTTTATTTCCAAAAACTTGTAGGTTTTTTTTAGAAAAAGATTACCAAAATCTTTAAATAATGACCGTTTTAGTGAAATTTTTTATAAAATGTATCAGTACCAAAAAAAGTGTTTAAATTTGAAGGAATGTAGGGTCAAATTTAACAAATATACCCTGTTTTTTTAATAACGGTACCAATACGTACCGTTTACGGTCCGCTAGCGATAGTTTTATACGGCATATCGGTCCGTAAGTGACCTACTCTCAACGGCTTTCGAATCAGATTCGTTGTTCCTTATAGTCCGTTTTCTAGTCCGTATACGGATTCAGAAAACGGTCCGAATACGGAGTCGGATTGGACCTTTTTGTTTGTTGGGTATAATCATTTTTGGGCAACTTATCATATGAAATATGGCCCAAATTTGTATGAAAATTTTTGAGATAAATTTCATTTTCTTTTTTGGTCGATTTTTCTTTGACCGATTTTTCCTACAGCCAAATAAAAAACAAATAGCAAAAATATCACTCAGATAACCCACCGTTTTAAGAAAATGAGTCTAATCAGACTCCAAAATATGAAAAAAATTTTAGATTTTGGAAATGGAAGCAAATTTTATTTTTGAACTTGTATTTTTGTGTGTTTTTGTTATTTTTGTTTGTATTTTATTAAACTTGTCATATGGGGCAAAACGCGTCAACGGTCCACACCCAAAAACAAATGTTGTCCGATTCAAGCATAATTTTGGCAAAATATTAGGTTAACGATAGGTAGTATAAATTACAAATATAAAATTTTTTGATGAAATATTGGCAGAGTTACAGGGTTGGGAAATTTTGGGGTTTTTGAAAAGAATATATTTTGGTGAATTTTAATTAACACTTTGATGAAACAAAAATTATAATTTAAAAAACTAATTTTAAAGTATTTTTGATGGCATTTGTGTTTTTTTTGAAAAAAATAAATTTGACCTTAAAATTCAAGGTCAAAATATTAAGTTGTAATTATCTTATAAGGGTCGCACTTTTAAATTTTTTTCACTAAGCCCATTAGAAAGCCTGACATTTTTTTTAATTTCGGTTTTTTTAAAAAAAATGGTATGTATGAAACTTTATGAGAAATCAATTTTTTAGGAGTATATGACAATCAAATTGTACTGAAATCGCTTTAATCTGCATGTAATAACAACAACAAAAATCAATGCTTAGATAAAGTGTGCGTTGTAAACACACACAACAAACGTTGCACGCATAAAAATTAAAGAAATCAGTACAGTTTGGGTGTTATGTACTCGTAAAAAATTGATTTCTCATAAAGTATCATACATACCATTTTTTTAAAAAACCGAAATTAAAAAAAATTTCAACTTTTCTAGTGGGCTTAGTGAAAAAAATCTAAAAGTGCGACCCTTATAAGGTAATTACAATTTAATATTTTGACCTTGAATTTTAAGGTCAAATTTATTTTTTTCAAAAAAACACAAATGCCATTTTAAAGGCCGTCAAAAATACTTTAAAAGTCGTTTTTAAAATTATAATTTTTGTTTCATCAAAATGTTAATTAAAATTCACCAAAATATGTTCTTTTCAAAAACATCAAAACTTTCCTATCCTGTAACTCTGCCAATATTTCATCAAAAATTTTATATTTGTAATTTAGAATACCTATCATTAACCTACTATTTTACCAAAATTATACTTAAATTGGACAACATTTGTTTTTTGGTGTGGACCTTTGACGCGTTTTGCCCCATATATTTGAAGCAATTCACATAGAAGTAATCCGCACTTTTTTTGCTGTAAAAATTATGCTTTAACAACCCAAGTAAAAATAAACATATATTACAATATATAACTTGATACAAACATAATAAATTATATATGATTATACATCCCTGAGATATTTTCTAAATTTTTTTAATGCAGTCATATGTAGTAATATATAATTTAATCATGATTCGGATTAAAAGGTGTACGGTTGATATAATTATATAAAATTATATGAGGGTCAATACAAAATTTGTTTTTCTGTATAATTTAACATAAAAGCTTATTCTGTTCCATATAAAACTATATATGTTTCCAATTAACAAAAAATTTTCTAAGTTTTTTAAAATGTTCCTAAACATTTCCTTGTTAGGGTTATGTATATCACCTATCTGGTTCGAAGCGTACCCAAACATTTTTTTTGTTTTTGAAAATTATATGTTTGGTGAATGTATCGTTGACCTGTGGTGTATCTCAACCCAAACCTAAAAACACCAGGATTTTATATGTTTTTGTGCAATTAGATCTAATTAGATCCACCAATATAAGGCAATGTCTGGTCAAAACTCGGATGAAATCAAATCATATTTTATACAAGTAGATCTTTTTTAATGCAAAAACATCCACCATTATTCGGATCAAATTGCGTATTAATATATATTGTGTCATATATCATTATATATTGCATCATATAAAAATTTTTACTCGGGAACTTAAGCCACTACTATTTGTTTAATCACAACTGTAATATTTTTATTGGAAACCTAAATAATATAACACACATACACTCACACAAAATCTTGTAAAATTACAAAAAAAAAATTACAAAAAACTCGTAAAATGATTGTTTGCTACCTCCTATTTTACGAGAGTTCCTAGTAAAAATTACAATTTTATTGGCAAAAAACTTGTAAAATTACAAACAATTTACAATAGAATTATAAATTTACAACTTTTTTTTACAAAGACTTCTCGTGGCCTTATTAGATTTTATGCTACCTTCTATTTAGGAGAATTTTTAGTAAAAACTACGAGCTTTTTTGTAATTGTACAAGTTTTTAACCAATAAAATTGTAAATTTACAACTTTTTTGATCCAATAATACTTACAAGGAACTCTCGTGACTTAACTAGATGTTTGATGTAAAATTACCTTGGAAATTTGTACACTTACGAAAAAAACTGTAAAAATTTAAATTTCGATTGAAAATTTTTTGTTAAAAAATCAAGGAAAACTGTAAAATATTCGTAAAATGAGAATACGATATTTTTTCTAGTAATTTGCCAAGGTTTTTTTTTAAGTGTAGATTCTGAAAGTTATGTTAGTTATATTAAAGAAAAATATTGATTTATTTTCAAAATATATATTGATACGTTGATAAGTAAGTGTTTGAATAAAGTGTTTTCAAGAGAACTACTTGAAACCGCTTTTATAAAAGTTTCAGTAAGTTTAAACAGAAATATACGATAAAAATGTAGTAAATTGAAGTGCATTAAGTATCAAAAATATGTAATAAAATTTAAGCATTTAAAAATTAAATGTATATAAATATTTTGTAATATTTTATTGCTTTAATTTATGTGATTTTTAATATAACAAAAAGAAACATATATATTTTTAAGATTTATTTAAAAACATTTTCTGTGACTTTTTTTAACTTAATTTAGTATGACATAACTGTCTTGTAAATTGATACTTATTTTATTACTAATTACCATATATGGTTTTTCAATGGGAATTCATTAAATTCATACTACTATTTTTTGATTTTGTTATGGCTATTAAGTTGTTAAAACTACTTATTTCATTTAAACACAAACCTACTCATTGTATTTAACAAAAAAATATGCTAAAAAAAAAATCAAAATAAAAAATTAATTTATAACCTCATGTTAACAAATTGTATGTTTAAATCTTTTTTAGAAAACAAGATGATAAATAAATAAAATAAAATTAATATTGTGTTGTGTTGAGACAATAACAATTGATTAGTTATAACAAATCATTTTATATCTATTTTAAGACAATTTAATAATCATTTCAAATATTCAACTAACTATTTGGATA
This sequence comes from Pegoplata infirma, assembly GCA_963921195.1. Classification (NCBI taxonomy): domain Eukaryota; kingdom Metazoa; phylum Arthropoda; class Insecta; order Diptera; family Anthomyiidae; genus Pegoplata; species Pegoplata infirma. The sequence continues at coordinate 208,196,163 of OY992536.1, forward strand.
TTCAGTCATGTCATTCATATGTGTATATATTATTAAGACAATGTGGGCGTTTATGGCGAACATAAAACCACAGTCGAAGATAAGTTTATTGTGTTTAGGCCACAGGTGGCCTTTTAAAATTTGAACAGGAATTTTATAACGACATTCAGATGTATTTCAAAAATTCTTAAGATATATTTTTTTATAAAAATGAGAAATGATGAATTTTAATTTGAATATTAATAATCGATTTGCAAAGAGATGGACTTTTAAAAATACTCTAAATTTTTTGAAAAAAAACATTTATTTCAGTTAACTTAAATATATATTTTTAGCAAGCAAAAAAGTTAAATTCGAATTAACCGGATCCAATAATACCATCTTCAATATACAAAGCATTTCTTGATTGTGGTATCTTTAAGTAAATAAAAATAATTATAAAAATTAATCTTAAAAAAATTTATTTAAGGGTGTTTAAAAGAAAAATCAGCCTTATAGTAAAATTCCAGTGGCATGATTTGGGCAAATCAGAGTGTTTTGAGGAAATCATGTCATTTTCTACATGTTTTCCCGTACATTTTTCATATTCGCAAAACATCTCAAATTGGGTGTTTTGGTACAAAACATGTCGACTTTTTAAACTCACCACTTGTTTTGGTCAGTGCAACACTGTATTTTATATTCGAAAATAAAAGCTACTCATTCGTAGTGAGTGTTCGTTAGAAGAAGAAGACATTTTATTTTTTTATTATTAAAATAATTTACAATTAGTTGTTTAAACATCTTTATTTAATTATAATAAACTACAAAATTAATTGTTTTTGGTAATTATTTTCTTAATTTTCTTGTTTTAACTATTTTGTAGTGAAAACGTCAAATTAATTACGAAAATTCGTAATTAATTTGACGTTGCAAATCACTTCAACTTGAGTGGAAACAGCTCGAAGTGTTTTGCTCAAATCAAGTGTTTTTGATCTTGATGGAAACATTTTAAGAGCTATAAAAACATAAATACTCAATATTTTTTAATTCTGTTTTTTTATTTGAAAGATATATATTTTAAAATTTTATAACACAAATTTAGGTCAACTAGAATTGCCAGGATTGCCACTCAATTGTATAAGGCTTTTTTTAAAGGCCATTCTCATATTTTGATAAATTTTTCTACACGAAAAATGTGTCTGAGACTTTTTCTACACGAAAAGTGTCTCAGAATCTGTTACGTTTTTAACATGATAATGTTTTTAGGCTGGTGTCTAATTTAAAAAAAGTTGCAGGACGCCACCATAGTTTGACTATATAAGCTAACAATTAACGAAAAAGAAAACAAGAATTACTATTTTCATTTTCTTAAAATCAAAAATTTTAATAACTTGGGTTTGTAACCTGGATAATAATTCACCTCATTGTGAATAAAACCGTTTTTCACCAGCTGGTGAATAAAAAGTAACATAATTTTTTTTGAAAAAAAAAAATTTTTTTTCATCAATTTTTTTTTCATAATTTTTTTTTTTCGTAAATTTTTTTTTCATCAATTTTTTTTCCATCAAATTTTTTGTTCCACCAATTTTTTTTTTCTTCATCAAACTTTTTTTTTATCATTTTTTTTTTTTTTTTATAATTTTTTTTTTTCATAAAATTTTTTTTTCATAATTTTTTTATACTCTGCAACTACAGTATGGGGGCATACTCACTTTGTCATTCCATGTGTAATGCATCGAAATATCGGCCGGGGACCCCATAAAGCATATATATTATTGATCAGTGATCGATTCTAAGACATTCTAGCGATGTCCGTCCGTCTGTCCGTCCGTCCGTCTGTCCGTCCGTCTGTAGTTAACACGATACAGTCCAAAATAAATGAGCTAGACTCCTCAAGTTTGGCACGAATATGTCTTATGGTTCTAGGCAGGTTAAGTTCGGAAATGGGCAAAATCGGACCAGGGGGAAAAAACTAAACCAACCTCTGCAAAATATCATTTTTTAACACAATTTTTTGTCTTTTTGTTTAACAAATGCAACATTTTTATTCTACAAGAAGTTCAAAGTCCTGCATTTGGACCCTGAGAATTAGAAAAAGTCGTTTTTTCGGTCCCCCCCCTTTTATGGGCGTAGAATAAAAAAATTAAATTATGACAAAGTTGCACTTCTTTTGTGCAAAAAGCATAAGAATGAATTTTTAAATACATATTCGACAGGAAGGGGGTCTAATAGAAAGGTTAAGCGAATACAAATGTTTGATTGGTATACATAGCCAATCCTTTTCAAATGTCAACCTCACCCACTGTCCACCAAGGACTTGGTGTCCCCTGTCATGCTAGCGAGGCTCTGACGACCGATCATGGGCGGACTAACCCTATTACTCTGCACGAATTAAATTCTCCTTGCAATCACAGCACGCCTGGATGCGTTGTTGGCAGCCCCAACACCAGGATTGGCGCTATGGCCTAATCGGACATTCGTCTTAAACAAATCTGATTACCGAAACCGAAACAAGCGGCCCTATGCTCCTTGTAGGAGTAAACGGAACTTATATATTCGAGAGGAAATTTGCCCCCCCCCACCCCAAAAAAAAACGCCACTGCATTTTTATTTTTTTGCATGTTGGAGGGTATAAAAGATTCAGCACAGTCGAATTTAACACTCTTACTTGTTTTTATACCCTCCAACTACAGTATGGGGTATACTCACTTTGTCATTCCGTGTGTAACGCATCGAAATATCGGTCGGGGACCCCATAAAGTATATATATTATTGATCAGTGATCGATTCTAAGACATTTTAGCGATGTCCGTCCGTCCGTCCGTCCGTCCGTCTGTCCGTCCGTCCGTCCGTCTGTAGTTAACACGATGCAGTCCAAAATAAAAGAGCTATGAACCTCAAGTTTGGCACAAATATGTCTTATGTTCCTAGGCAGTTTAAGTTCGGAAATTGGCCAAATCGGACCAGGGGGAAAAAAGTTCCCCCTTGAAGAACTAAACCAACCTCTAAAAAAATACACGTTTTACATGTTTTTTTTTTATTTTTGTTAAATAAATGAAACATTTGGTATATTTATCGCGATGGGAAGGTGCTCTCAACGTGCCCCACTGACCCATTCAACTCCCCCCCCCCCAAAAAAAAAGAAACGCCCCTGTAAATTTTTTTTTTACATTTTGGAGGGTATAAAAGTTTCGGCACATCCGAATTTAACACTCTCACTTGTTTTTTATCAATTTTTTTTTTTTTTCATCAAAATTTTTATTTTTTTATCAAAATTTTTTTCCATAAATTTTTTTTTTCATCAAAAAAAAAAATTTTTTCACCAAAACTTTTTCGTCAATTTTTTTTTTTTTTTCATCAATTTTTTTTTCTTTCATAAATTTTTTTCATCAATTTTGTTTTTTTCATCAAAAATTTTTTTCATAATTTTTTTTTTATCACATTTTTTTTCTCCATTTTTATACCTTCCAACTAGAGATGGGATCGTGAGTGACTTTTCAATCACGATCACGCACGCTCACGAAAAAATATATTGTAATCACGCACGATCACGCACGAACATTTTTTTTCTGTTCACGATCACGCACGCTCACGTGAGTAGAAAAAAATTAATCACGCTCACGACGTAATCACGATCACGAAATACTCACGAATTAAAATATGTGAAAAAATGTATGTCATATTTTCTTTATGCATTACCCAGTTGTGAAAGTCCTTGAGCCATCCGTGGTGACGGCTCGCTGACATGTCAGAGTCACACCTGACATCCCCATGACAGCTCTATATACCAAGTTAAGGACGGGTTCATTAAAAACTTCAAAATTTCTCCAATCATAATTATCAGTTGTCAGGGGGTGCTGACATTCCCATGACATTTCCCTCCCCTAAGTCGTCTTTGTGGAAATGTCTGATATAGGTCATACGAAAATGCAAAAAAATCTTATTTTTTCACAGAAAAAATTTTAAACGAATTTCAATCAACAAAAACGCGGATTCAATAAATTTTTTGATTGAAATTTCTCCAAATAAAAAAATTGTTATACCAATCATCAAATTATAGGTGATTGATTGAACATTTTTTCAATCAAACATGTTTTCGATTTTGATCAACAAATGAAGTGTAACAAATGAAGTGTAAGCTTATGACAAAATTATCAAAAAATGCATCTTTTTTGCTTTCTAATATGTTGCAAACAAAGTAAAACCCGATTATTTTGTACATTTTTGAATTAATCTATTCAAATAAATTAAAGCGAAAAAAAATTTGTATGTTGAAAATTTGTATTCGACTGTTTAAGAAAATAACAAAAATTTCAATCAAAACATTGATTGACTCATTTAAATTTTGTTGATCATAGATTTAATTGAAAATATTTAGCCAATAATTTTTTGTGTGTTCCATTAGTTTTACTTCCATCCATTTTCATTTATAAATTATCTTTATCATAATCTAAAACCTTTTCTGTCCGAAAAACGTTTCAGAATCTGAAAATATTTTTATACGAAAAACGTCTCGGAATCTGAGAGTTTTTCAATACGGAAAATGTCTCAGAATCTGAGAATTTGCATACGAAAAGTGTCTCAAAATCTGAACACATTTCCTCATGGAATGTTTTGAAAGACCATAAAAAATCAAGAAAACGTATCCGAACAAAAAAATCGGGGAAACAATTAAAGTCACGAAAAATTCACGCAAGAATTTTACTCACGCACGATCACGCACGAAATTTTTTTTGTTACTCACGCTCACGCACGCTCACGTGAGTAGGAAAAAAATTTACTCACGAATCACGTGATTCATGCGTGATTCACGTGATTCACGTTAATCACGTGATTGGTGCCCATCTCTACTTCCAACCACAGTATGGGGGTATACTCACTTTGTCATTCCGTGTGTAACATATTGAAATATCTGTCGGGGACCCCACAAAGTATATGTAATATTGATCCATGAAAGAATCTAAGACATTCTAGCGATGTCCGTCCGTCCGTCCGTCCGTCTGTAGAAATAACGATGAAGTCCAAACCAAAAGAGCTATACCCCTGAAATTGGGCAAGAATATCTCTAATATTACTGGTAAGGTTACGTTCGAAGATGGGCAAAACCGGACCAGGGGGAAAAAAGTTCCCCCTTAAAGAACTAAAACGACCCCTGAAAAATACGATATTTTTACGAGTTTTTTTTTTAATTTTTGCTCAACAAATGTAACATTTGTATGCCATATTATGTTCATAGACCTGCGGTTGGACCAAGGGGGTTAGAAAACAAGATGTTTTTCAGGCCGTCCCCCTTTGGGGGCGTGGTTATAGAAATTAATTAAAAATAACGATAAAAAATAATTATTTAAGCGTAAATATCATAAACAAATAATTTGTAAACATATAAAGCGGGGGTACCGGTGTACCCCATCAAATACTCCGACCACCCCCCCCCCTCCCCCACAAAAAAAGACGCCCCTGCGGTTTTTTTATCAAATTTTTTATTTTCACTTTTTTTCTCACCAAAAAAAATTTTTTTTTCATATTTTTTTTTTTACATCAAAAAATTTTTCTTTTCATCAAAAACTTTTTTTACCAAAAATTTTGGGTTCATTAAATTTTTTTAACATAATTTTGTTTTTCGTGAAAAAAAATATTTTTTTTTTACCAAAACTTCTTTTTCACCAAGTCTTAGCTTTTCGCATAAAAATTTTCCATTTGTTTATCAAATGTACATAGAACAAGTGAGAGTGTTATATTCTTTGGTGCCGAATATTTTATACTCTCCAAAATGTAAAAACACTTTTTTGCACTTATTTTTGCACTCACTAACGAACTGTACACCTCTTTTGGTTTTTTAACGGGCTCCTGTACTGATATTTCAATTTGTTGTGCATGGAATAGCAAAGTAGTACACTTAAAAAATTATGTCATTAACTGTTTGTAGTTTATTTAAAAAATTTTATGTTTAGTCATTTTTAAAAGAAAAAACATTTGTTTGGTGTTCAGTTTTTATTAATGACTACTTCTGTCCCTTGTTTCAAAAATAACACACTAAAAAATAAAGACTTTCATTAACATTTAATTTTTAAAGTCATTTATTTTTGTTCTGTAAGTAAAAACTACTGAATTATTCTTTAAATTTTTAATGATTTGTGTAAGCAACTTTTTTTTTAAATTGTTGGTATTTTTTAATAATATATCATTAGTTTTTACCTACACAAGTAGGTTATTTTTTTTGTAGAAAAAAATTAAAGAAACTAGTTATACAAATATAAAAACATGTTTGTATCAAGTGACTTTGGTACGATGGGTAGAGTGTCTGGCCAGAATGTAGTTGATTGCGGGATCGATTCCCCAAAATTTTATTAAAAATGTTTAAAAAAATATTTCAATAGAAAATTGTGAAAAATAACCTACGAAATCATTAATTTTTAATGTTTTCGTAGGTTATTTTTTTGGAATTTGTTGGTAAAAATAACAGAACTATCATTTGTTTTTAACGTTTTCGTAGGTTATTTTTTTCGAATTTGTTGGTAAAAAAGAATGATAAAAACGTAATTTTTTAATGTTGAATGTTATTTATTTTAGAAAATTTTGTCGACAGTAAAAAATAAATGTTGATGTTTGTTAAAACAAATGAATAATTACTGCGATGGTTTTCAATTGTTTATTCACTGGTTTTAAATGTGTTTTCATTTGTTTTTGCCTACAAAATATTTTGAGTGTATAACATTATTTTTTCTAAAAAAAACTTTGCTTAGGCAAGTACACCCAAATCTTCCGCAAAACATTATCATGATTTAATGTTTTGGACAAGAGTACAAAATTCGCAGGCATTTTTATACGAAAAAAGTCTCAGAATTTTTCTAAATGAAAAATGTCTCAGAATCTGAGAATTTTTCTTTACGAAAAATTTCTAAGAATCTGAAAATTTTTTTATACGAAAAATGTTTAGAATCTAAGAATTTTTTTAATACAACAAATCTCTCATTATCTAAGACTTTTCAATACGAAAAATGTCTCAAAAGCTGAGACATTTTCTTTACGATAAATGTTTAAAAAAAAGTTTATTTACAAAAAATGTCTTATTTCAGAATCTGATACTTTTCTTTACGAAATATGTCTCATAATCTGCTACTTTCTCCATACAAAAAATTTTCCAATATCTTAGACTTTTCTTTATAAAAAATGTCTCATTATCAGATACTCTTTTTATACGAAAAACGTGTCAAAATCTGAGCCGTTTTCTCTTCGAAAAATATCTCAAAATTTTTAACATTTTCTGTGTGAAAAATGTTTCAGAATATGAGAATTTTTCTAGACAAAAATTATTTCAGAATCTTAGAATTTTTCTACACGAAAAATGTGTTAGAATTTGAGACATTTTCGACACGAAAAATGTCTCAGAATCTTAGACTTTTTTTATTCGAAAAATATCTCAGAATCTGATACTTTTACTTTACGAAAAATATCTCAGAATCTGACATTTTTTCTAGAAAAATGTCTCAGAATAAGAGGTTTTTTCTATACCAAAACAGGATCAGAATCTCAGACATTTTCTATTCGAAAAATAACTTAAAATCTTAAATATTTTTTAAAGATAAAGTTTACAGAATCTCTCCTTTTTATCTTCGGTTATGAGACTTTTATTATAAGAAAAACGTCTCAGAATCTCAGGCTTTTTCTGTACAATAAAATGTCTCAGAATCTGAGGTTTTTTCTACACGAAACATTTTTAAGAATCTGACACTTTTTCTACACGAAAAATGTTTTAGAATCTAAGTCTTTCTCTATATGAAAACTTTCTCAAAATTCGTGTATTTTTGTATACGAAAATTATTTTAGAATCTAAACTTTTTACTTTACGATTAATGTCTCAGAAATTATGACAACATATCTATTGTCAAAACTTCTAATCATAAATTACACCTTTGTCTGTTTTCGTTATTAGGCCCTTCACCACAGGGCCTTTTTACGTATATTGTCTACTGTCTAAAGCTGCAATTAAATGCTTCATAAATTTCAAAAATTTTAATATAAATTGTCTACAAACATCTTTAAAATGATTGCAAATTAAATCTTATTATTATAATTTTCTTTTTGTTATTTTCGATATTAGCATTTATTTCTAAAATGCCACAAGTATACAATAATAAAAAATTCCATCAAAATCATACCAGTCTGGGTGAATACAGTAGTCTTCAAATAATTAGAAATATTCAGCAAATTTTTCGTTTTTTTTTTTACTTCACCAAGTTGTCAATCTGGCGATATAAAAAATAATTCAAATTTCATTTGTGAGTATAAAACTGAAATTCAGACTTATAAAAATGAATCTGTGCCCAATAAAAAATAATTCAAATTTCATTTAAGATTATAAAACTGAAATTCAGACTCTTAAAAAAACACATAACTAATGAATCTGTGCCCTCAACAGTATATTCAAATTTCATCAAAATTGTTGAGTTCCTATTCAACGAGCGACTAGAACTTAAACAACATCGACTGTATTTTGTAACTTTTGTCGTAGCTGTGTTGTGTTTTGCTAATGTTATTCATCTTAACGACATAAAAAAGAACAAAATTTGCAATTCAAATTTTATATAAAAAAAAAGCAAAAAAACAACAAAAAAAAAACTGTAAATACAAATTTGGTCAGATCAACAGCAACCACAAAAACAAAATTTAAATAAAACCTCTATTTTGTGAGAGGAAATTAAAAAAATCCAAAAATCTGTATATATGCTAAATCTTTATTTTATGGCCTCCTATATAGTTTTTTTGTTATTTGACGCATATTTTTGTTCGTTTGTTAGTAATAATTTACAAACATTTTGCAAATTAATACAATTTTGTCTATAAATGTGAATGTTTGACAAAAATACAATGGTTATTTATACCATCTGACAATAAATATAATAATCAAAACATTAAAATTTTTTTTTATATGATTATTGTCATCTTGGATTTATTGTATTTGTACCAATTATAAAAAAATATGTATAAAAAATTTATATTTTTTTGTAAAGAAAGAAAAAAAATTAATCATAAATCTCTGTCGTTATACACAAAGTAATGATTAATGATTATAAATAAATATTATGAATAGGTGTGGAGTTTTAACAACTTTATTATTATATATGGTCAAGTAAGTTTTTTTATTTGTTTAAATTGTCTTTTGTGTTGTAAGTGGTATTTTATTTTATACGTATTATTAAGCTGACATAAAATTATTTCTTTATGCTATTAAAATGGTCTCAATTTGAAAAGGAGTATTTAAAAATTATTTAAAAAAAAAAAAAAACACACCTTAAAATTATTTTAAATTGGTTTCCTTGAATAAAACCTATTTTCAATTGTTTAAAAATTAATAATAAAATTTTGGTTGACAATTGAATGTTATGTCAATATTGGATTAACTGATAAAGAGGTTTAAATGTTTTTAATTTAAATTTTATATAATTGATCAGAAGATCTAAAATTGAAGGAAAGTGTTTTTGGGTAAAAGAATTTCAAAAAATTAGTAAAAATTTGTCTCAGAATCGCATAGTTTTTCGACTGGATTGATATTTCAGACTTATAAAATTTTTTTAAAGAAAATATGTTTTTAAATCTATGACATTTTGTAAAGGGCAAATATGTCAGATTCTTAGACTTTTTCCAGTAGAAGAATTTGCTCAGAAACTTAAAAACGGATACTTTCTAAAAACTTAAATTTGTCAGAGTACTCACTGCTAGACTAGATCTCGGGATTTTCGGGATTAGGCAAGTCCCGGATCTCGGGATTTCGGATTTTCAATTACGAGATTTTCGGGATCCCGATTTTTTTAATTTTTAATATTTTTTATTTGAGATTTTTTTAAATAATTTCTATGAAATATAAATTTTGTGGAACAAAATAAAAAATCGACAAAAAGTTCCCATGTTCCATGTTTTTTTAAACAAAAGGTGATTTTTTTTTTAATTTTATGTTTTACAAAAACATTGTAAAGGGCGTGAGTGGATTTTGACACACACTCAGTCACGCTCACGCAAACAATAATGGAATCACTCACTAATTACATACGCACTTTTTTTACACACACTCAATAAATTATGTTATTAACTGTTTGTAGTTTATTTAAAAATATTTACGTTTTGTTATTTTTTAAAGAAAACCCATTTGTATTTAATAATCATTTATTTATTTTGCCGATATTTCGTTTTTCATTGAAAAACATCTTCTGGGCTTTAACAACATAAAAAAATAAAGACTTTCATTACCATAAAATTTTTAAAGTAATTTATTTTTGTAAGTACCCAGTCAAAAATGAAATATATATATGAGCTCATATCGGGCCAATTTACGGATCCGATCATATATAAACATATATGGAGACATATATGATAATATATGGTCATATTAATCCGTATATGATCCATAAATCTTCATATATGATCACATATATTTCATTTTTACCTGGGTAAGTAAAAATAAATTTTTCTTTTTTAATTTTTATTGATTTGTGTACGTTATTTTTTTTTTTAATTACACCGCTCAACAAATCGAAGGTTTTTGGCTCCGGTTTGAAGTTTCATATAAAATTTTTAAAGATTTTGACTCGCTGATTCCAAATCCGTGCTGCAAATTTTTCCATCACGTCTAGAAGTTTAATAATTCGCGGTTGAAAATGCGAAAAAACGCGATTTTTGCCTTTTTTGAAAGCCTGCACAGCAGCCGATGGGTGGAATAAAAATCTAGTATAAAGCGTGAGAGTAGAATTGAACCATGATCTCAAAAATATGATCAAAAAATTTTAAGTTATTGCACTATTATTGGCCAAACATATATTTTAAAAAAACACTGTCAAAAAAATTAGAAAGAGCACCATTTTTAAAAGGCTGTAAAACAAAAACCAGATGATCAATCTTTACTGCGATGAGCTCAAAATTTATGCAAAAGTTCGTTCTTTCTTATAGACTTTTAAACCCATTCAAGATATCTTTCGGTTTATACAAAAAATAACACAGAAAGCTTAATTTTGTAAAATATTTATTTTTTTGGAGTTTTTCTTTGAAAAATATCCAAAAACTAAGGTAAATTTTACAAAAATGGTAATTTTAACAGTATAATATTAAAACGCAAGTAAAGCCCAACCAAACGTAATAATTAGAAAAAAATTGTGTTCTATGTTGGAGACCATAGACAAATTATACTTTTGCGCTTTATACCAGATTTGTATTCCACTGAATAGCTGCTGTGCAGGCTTTTAAATAATGCAAAAATCGTAATTTTTTGCATTTTCAACCGTGAATAACTAAAAATCTGGACGTGATGTGAAAATTTGGACAACAGATTTGGAATCAGGAGATCACAGTCAACTAAAATTGATCATCAGATTTCAAACCGGAAAATGAGTGTTGAGCGGTGTTATTGGCATTTTTTAAAGAAAAATCATTACCCTAGTAAAAATAGTTTCGTATATAGCCATGTATAAATTGATACAAATACTATTATATCTTATTATAAATTAGCCTGTCCCGAAAATGGCCTCGTTTTGGAGTTTCGCTTGGTAATAGCAAAAAAAAGATGCGTATTACAGAGCTGATTGTGGGAAAAATAATCCAAAAAAAATTGGAGTCAGTCTTTGCCTCCCTACAACCGGTTAAAATTCGCAATCGTAGTGTATTTTGTCAAAAAAAATATTTTTTGTTTTGACTGTTATTGGTGTCAAAATTCGCGGAATGTTTAGTACATTAAGGGGAAAATATTAAAAAAGTTTTCAACGAATAATTTTGGTCCAGCAGAGCATTTTAAGAAAGAAAAAATCGAAGTTTTTGGCAATTTTCAACTTTAAATTTACATATTGACGCGGATGTTACTCAATCAAGTTCTTTAAAAGTCTAAAAGTCGAACAAAAAGTCAAAAATAAATTTTAATTTTACTAGTTTTTGCAACAAAAATTGAATAAGTGGATTAAATTTCATAATGCAAATATTTTTCCCTTAATGTGCTCCAAATTCTGCAAATTTTGACACCAACTTTGGCCAAAACAAAAAATATTTTTTTTTTTACAAAATATACTACGGTTGCGAACTTCAACCGGTTGTAGGGAGGCAAAGACAGACTCCAATTTTTTTTTGGATTATTTTTCCCAATATCAGCTATCGAAAGACCATCGATTTTATGCTATTACCTTAAATTTTATTTTTCGGAACATGCTATTATGCATACTTATATCTTTTTATATTTAATTATATAAAAAATCAATTAGATCAGACCAAAATTCGTATCAAATTATATAAAATTTGATAAAACTCCAGATCAAATTTTATAAAGTTTGATACGAGTTTTGGTCTTATCTGAGTAATTTTTTATATGATTTTATATGTTAAGATATTTATACTTAAAATTAGATAACTTTGTATCAATTAATACATGGATATATACAAAATCATTTTTACTGGGGTGGTTTTTTTACCTACTAGTGTGGGTTATTTTTTTGAAGAAAAAAAAATTCAATATATTATTTATAGAAATATAAAAACATGTTTGTATCAAGTAACTTTGGCACGATGGGTAGAGTGTCTGGCCAGAATGTAGTAGATTGCGGGATCGATTCTTAAAAATTTTATTAAACATTTTTTAAAATATAATTCAATAGAAAAATTGTAAAAATAACCTACGAAGTCATTAATTTTTAATGTTTTCGTGTATTTTTTTTTTTAAATTTGTTGGTAAAAATAACACAACACTCATTAGTTTTTAGGGATGTCGCGAATAGTGTATTCGGCATTTTACCGAATATTTACTATATTGCCGAATAGTTAAATTATTAATACGCCTCTATTTTACCTATGTAAAAAAATAAATAGAGTACCAGACTAAAAAACAACAGCGCTTTTGTTTACACTAGTTTTTCTGTAACCTTAACAATTTGAATTTTAATCAAGTGCTGAAGGAGTTTTGTATAAAAACTAATTGTAAGTTGAAAGGACCAAGGTTAGGTTAGGTTAGGGGTGGCGGAGCTCAAAATTTTGAACTCCTCGCATAGACCGGCTGGTCCATAGCAATACCACATGTTCCTTCAACGACGTGGATAAAACGCGTTAGTCCATGTTGCAAACAATTTAACGCGCATAAGGTCCATAACTGCGATTTCCTCCAGATTCTCGAGTTCCGCTTTGCCTAAAATTTGTTTGCGATGCCTGGCCAATGCGGGGCATTTGCACAGGATATGTTCAACTGTTTCATCCGTATTCGGTTCATCACATCTTCTACAATTGGAATCAGAGATGAGTCCAATTGTTCTTGCGTGGAAAGCAATTAGGCAGTGTCCCGTGACAACTCCCGTGAGTAAACGACATTCTCTTCTGTCGAGAGAAAGTAGGTAGAGAGTTCTTTTGAGGTCGTAACGCGGCCAGATTATTCTGGTAATTCTGCTTGTACTTAACTCTCGCCATTTCCTGTTCGCCATGAAAATACACTGACAATCACTTCTCGATCTAAAAGACCAAGATATTATTTTAAAAATCCCCCAAAAAAAATTATTTTTTTTTTTCATTAAAAGGCACAAATTTAGGGGTAAGGCCTTAAAAAAAACATGGGCACTCCACTGTACATGTTACGACCTGGCCCCCATGTATACGTCCTCTTTAAAGTTGACTCATACAATCAAAAAAAGCCTTGCAAGAAAGTTTGACTATTTGACAAGAATTCCTTACTATTTTACAAGCTTTTTCCCAATAATTTTGTAATTTTACCAGCTTTTTACCTTAAAAAATTTTAAATTTAAATTTTTTTTGACGCGATAGACTTACACGGAGGTTTTGCTGCCTCATATTTTACGAGAATTCCCAGTAAAAATAACGAGCTTTTTTGTTATTTTACAAGATTTGTAACAATAAAATTGTAAATTTACAACTTTTTGGCGAAATAAAAAAATTCTCGAAAATTTACTAGATTTTTTTTTGTAAAAAATCTTGAAAATTTGTTGAAGTACAAAAATAAAAAATTTACATTTTTCTTTGTAAAATTACAAAGAAAAATGTAAATTTCGATCGAAAAATATTTGTTAAACAACAAGGAAAGCTGTCAAATATTGGTAAAATGGGATTACGAGACTTTTTCTTGTAATTTGACAAAGTTTTTTTTTTTTTTTTGATTGTATGACTCTAAAAACCGTTTTATGAAATATCCTGGCGAGTAAACTTATATTGTAGTCACAAATCATCAGTCTAAATTAAAAATTAATCACCAGTTCTACTTGTGGTCTATCAACAGGGAATATCTATAGAAACTGCTCTCCACTCTGTAGTTAGCACCTTAGAAAAATCATTGCATCATAAAGTATTCACACTGGCCGCTTTTTGGGACATTGAAAGTGCCTTTAACAAAGTCAGTATACAGGCAATAATTATAGAAAATAGGTTACAAAGTAGTGTTCAAAACTGCATTATAACATTTTTGAAATTGTAAACATAGACTTCAGAAACACTTAAGTAATTGTCAAATTGAAAAAAAAAAACACGAAAGTGTTACTCCGGAAGAACGTATTTAAAATTAAGGCAATAATAAAGTGAGTCAAATGGAGATTATATAGAAATGATTGGGATATTCTAAGGGCCAGTAAACATCACCAAAATTCTAAAAGATTGCTTTTAGCTTCTGAGATTTAAGGGATGAGCTAAGGTTCCCCTACATAATTAGTAAATTAAATTTATTTTCTGGTAGAAAAAATCTTTCCCGTATACGTTTAAGATGAAAAATATAATATGTTAATATTAATACAAACCCAACATAAAATCTAAATACCATGACATATTCCTTTTCAAATGTTTCAACATATGTACATACCTTAAAAGAGAGAAAAAAGAAAATAATTAAATTAGCAATTTTACAATAACATAATAGAAAATATTTTTCAATACAATTCGCAAAATTAAACAAAATGTATACCTATTTACAAAGAATCAATTATTTAATAAACTCGTAAATGTTATTGTGTTGTAGTATTTTCTTTTTACAAAACAGAATTCAATAGACTGATAATAATAAAATTATCAATAAATGAAATTTCTATAAGTATGTAAGTAAATATGCGAAAAAAAAATATTAAATCACTCATAAATATTATATATCCGTTTCTTTTTACATGTTACCCATTCAATTCTTTAGAATTTGTAAATAAACTCATATATTTACTTGTTAAACGGATCTTTGTATTTCCTTCCGTTTCTCTTTTGCTATTCATCTGTTTTGATAAAAACATATAAAATGATTGCATAAATATGTTAACTATGTAGGTATAGAAAAAAAAGACTCAAGAAGAGTAAAATAAATTGAAAAATTTCAATACAATCAAACATATTCAATAATTTAAATAATTTTTTTTTTATATGCAAAGAAATGAAAATATCGAACAAAAGAATAATACACATTTCAACACACTCACATACATACATATTTTACAAATCAAGTTATTTATTTGAATAACCAAGACCCACCTCTAGCCACCACCCCTTTTTAAGAACATATTCATGTGTTTGGTTTTAATACCATACATATTTGATGTTTTAACTTTATTTCTGTTCTACTACATACATATGTTCATTTAATTTTATTTTTCATATATTTTATTTTTTTTTTTGCTTTCTCTAACAAATTATCAAAGTGATTTAATCAAAAAATATTATCAATAGCATGATTGCATGCTCAGAAATAGAAAAAAAAGTCAAGACGACAACATTGAAGCATATGAAGAGAAAGAAAAAAAAAAATACAGAATAACTTTCCACCAGTATATGCTATTGAAATAATTTCCAAGAATTGAATAGCAATCTCTTTATATACATTTACTTTATTAAAGGCGTTATCGAAACGAAGCTTAGAAATAACAGAAGCGTAGCTAATTTGTTTGATAGTAATTTTACATTTAGCAAATAGCATTTAATTAGATAAAAATCTTAATATCTCTGAAAGCACACTAACGATTTTTTTTTTAATTTGGACTTAAACTATTCGCACGGTTGCCAACTAATTTAGTCTGCAAAAAAAAAATTATGCAAAATGCATTGAAATATCGGTCGAGAAAATGTGAAGTTAATAATAGAATAACTTTAAAATTTCAAAAATTATAAATATAGTAACAATTTCTGAATAAGACTTTGCATAGCTTCTGAATTTTAGCTTCATCAGTGATTCTATATTATTATATTTATATGTTTAACATTTGAACATTTTTAAATTGTCTCTATATAAAAATTTTTATTATATTCGTCTGCTCATCGCTTTACACTCGCAACAACTATGACTGTCACTTAACGAGATCACCCAGCAAAAAATAATCGAGATTTTGGAAGCAGTGCATACAAGAATGCACTTGTGTAAGCGAATGATTTTTGATGTTGTTGTTTTTTTAAGACATTCGTTTACACAACTGCATACCGTATGCAGTAGTGTAAGCAGGCGCGGATCCAGGAATTTCATTTGGGATGGGGGAGATTTTTTTTACCAAAAAATGTTTATACAATCGGGAAAAATAAAATATGGTTGGAAGCGGGGGGGGGGGGGGTTGTTTATGTGCAGAATAATATATAAAAAATTACGAATAATGAAATTTTCATAGCCATAGTAGAATTTGGGGGACATTTTATTACTCAAAAAAATTTGCCCATTACTTTACAAATAAGATCGCGGCTATTCAAATAAACAGGGCTAGTCACAGATATTACTATGACTGCCATAAGCCAATTTTAATGATTGAACATCATAACATCAATATTTTTTTATACAAAACAACAAAAAAAATCAAAAAATTTTTAAGACATTTTTACTGAAGAAAAACTCTTATACGAGGTTCACACTTGCTGTTTTGAAGTGTTTAAGAGTGTCATGTTTAAAAAAATCTTTGTTCCGTGTCCATTACGTTTTTATTCTGTTACTGGTGTTTTGTTAAACAACGTGTTTAACACGTGAATTCCATATTAGATTCTAAAATATGTTTCACATAGAAAAATAACCCATTTCTAGGATTTTGCCTTTAGAAAAATGTTCTTTAATACTCAGATTGTATTTTCTATAGAAACCTCTCAGATTTAAAATTTTCCTTAAAGAAAATGTCTCAGATTTTTAAAAAATTTTTTATAGAAACAATCTGAGATTATGAGACATTCTTTCTATAAAAAATTTTCCAAATTCTGATATATTCGCACTTTTCTTATAAAAAATAATTCTCATATTTTAAAGCAATTCATTGATTTTAAGTACTTTTTCGTATGCAAAAATTCTGAGATTCTGAAAAATATTTCGTAAAAGAAAATTATCAGATACTAACAAATTATGAGTTTTTAAAACATTTTATAAAGAAATTTTGATACACTTTTCTAAAAATAAAATCGTAAATTTTATAGCATTTTTCATTAAAAAATTTTACGGTTTTAATGTTATCTAATGTTTTCTAATGCAATTTTTTAGATTCATTAACATTTTTCATAAAGGAAAATTATTATTATAAGATACCATTTGAAAAAAAAAAATTTACGTATTCAGACACACATTTCCTATAGAAAAATTCTCGGAATCTTCCAATAAAAAAATTTTCAGATTTTGAGAAATTTTTCATACAAAATCTTAAGTTCTGATATAGTTTTCTATAGAAAACTTCTAAAACATTTTTCTTTTAAAATTATCCTAGGTTTTGATAAACTTTTCCTAGAAAAAAAAAAAAAAATTTGAACAGAGAGATTCTCATATTCTTAAGAATGTTTAAAAAAATCTAAGATTCGGAAAATTATGTTCCTCTCCTAAGGATTTTTAACATCCTGGTAATTTTCTTTCTATCTTTGTTTCTTTCCCTTCCTTTTTTCTTTCCCCTTCTTTTTTTTTCTTTTCTTTCCTTTTTTTTATCGTTTTTGGGGGGGGGGGGGGGGGAGAAATCCCATTCTCCCCCCCCCCCCTGGATCCGCGCCTGAGTTTAAGGGAGAGATTTTGTTCGCTTACTAACCTGCATACCAGTTGCAGTAAGGTATGACAGTGACTTTAAAAAAAAACAAAAAATATTTGATTTCATATTCATATTCAATGCCGAGGATCCCATTATGTTTGTATATTATTGATCCATATCAGTGTTTCAAAATTTCTTTGTCACCTTATGAAACAATGTGGACCTTCGTGAAAATTTCGATAACTCCCGAACTAACAGGAATATTGTCTAGCGAAAAAATACGTGTCGAGTTATATTTAATAGAGATTATTTCGTATTCATATGGATATCGTAGGTCTATGTCTATATATAAATACCCCCAAAATGTATATATTTTCATGAAAAAAATATTTAACGAAACCGAATTTTTACAAGGTTTATGCCCCCTTGGATGGGCACTAAAACCCCTTTCTTCTCATATGTTAACATCATATAGTTTCTTCAAGTGAAATGATTGAGAAATCCAAAAAACGTTTTTTTCGCCATTTCTTGACATTTTTTTTTAGTCTGTATTCGGTGGACAAATTTAACCTCGAAATATATGTTCAAAAATTAATTCTTATGCTTTTGTCACTAAAGAAATATAATTTTATAATAACTAAAACATTTCTTTTTAATCCACGCCCACAAAAGGGAGGTGGGCTGACCGAAAACAACGACATTTTCTAAACTCCTGGGTCCAAATGCAGGACTTTAAACTTCTTGAAGAATAAAATTGTTGCATTTGTTTAAAAAAAACACAAAAAATCATGTAAAAAATTGTGGTTTTCAGAGGTTGGTTTAGTTTTTCAAGGGGAAACTTTTTTCCCCCTAGTACAGTTGTGCCCCCTAGTCTGATTTTTCCTGCCAAATTTCGGGAGTCTAGCTCATTTATTTTGGACAGCATCGTGTTAACTACATACGGACGGACA
This sequence comes from Pegoplata infirma, assembly GCA_963921195.1. Lineage (NCBI taxonomy): Eukaryota > Metazoa > Arthropoda > Insecta > Diptera > Anthomyiidae > Pegoplata > Pegoplata infirma. Next base: position 208,214,980 of record OY992536.1, read on the forward strand.
TCGCTGGAATATCTTAGAATCGATCACTGATCATAAATATATATATCTTATGAGGTCTTAGACTGATGTTTTGATAGCCCCATACTGTTGTTGGATTAAAAAAAAATATTAAAAAATCGTGATGAAATTAAAATTCATTTTGATGAAAAAAAATAAATAAAATATTGATGAAAAAATATTGGTGAAAAAAATGTATGAGAAAAATATTAATGAAAAAATATTGATGAAAAAATATATATTAAAAAAGTATTGATTAAAAAAATATTGATTAAAAAAAATATTGATAAAAAAAAAATATAGATGAAAAACAAGTAAGAAATTATAGTCGGTCAAGACCGACCATAAAATACCCTACACCAGAGTTTCCCGGAAAATGGGTCCCAAGTTCAAACATGGACTGATTAGATCTATATTTTGTCAAATCTTTAATAAGTGTAAAAAGCACTCACTAATCACATTTGAGTGGAATAGGCTTCTTTTTGTTGACAATAAATCACTTCAACTGAATATCGGGCGAAATTTCCACATGGTACCTAAGTCCAAAAATGGTCCGATGATAATCAGATTTGATAAGGTTATTAAAGTACGCGTTTAACATACACAAACAGAATTTTAATTAAATATTTTCTATTTTCATGAAATTTGAGAGATTTATGTGAAAATCGGGAAGGTGGTTTGTATGGGGGCTACAATAAGAACTGGTTCGATTTCTTTAAAATTTGGAATGGTGATTTGCGTTGATAAAACATGATTACCTGCCAAATTTCGAATAGATACCTGTTAAAATGCGTCTATTAGAGTCATTTGAGCCAAAACTAAAGAGGACCTTTGTATGGGGGCTAGGTCTAAATATGGACCGATTTTTTCCAATTTCAACAGGCTTCGTCCTTGGGCCAAAAGAGGCTTAAGTTTCAAATTTCAAGTTAATTGATTAAGAATTGCGACCTGTATCGTGTTTACACCGTTTACATGGACAGACGGACGGACGGACGGACAGACGGACGGACGGACGGACATCGCTAAATCGACTCAAAAAGTGATTCTAAGCCGATCGGTATACTTAAAAGTGGGTCTAGGACCAATATTTCGGGTAGTTACAAACATCAGCACAAACTCATTATACCCTGTACCACAGTGTGGTGTAGGGTATAAAAAACCGATGAAAAATAATTATATTACGTTTTAATCACAAGATGGCGAATATTTTTTTTATTCACCACGGGTTGAACTATTATCTAAGTTACAAACCGAAGTCACAAAAATTTTTGGTTTTAAGAAAATGAAAACAGTAATTCTTATTTTCTATTTTGTTAATTGTTGGCTTATATAGTCAAACTGAGGTGGCATCCTGTAACTTTTTTTTTTTAAATTAGACACCAGCCTAAAAACATTATCATGTAAAAAAAGACCTTGTCAAATTGCTAGAAAAAGTCTGGTAAATCCATTTTAACAGTACTTGCTTTTTAACATAAAAATTTTGATCGAAATTTAAATTTTTTTGTAATTTTACATTTTTTTTTTTTGAAATTTTACAAATTCGCAAGGTAATTTTACAAAAAAAAAACAAGTAGAAAAGTTAAATTCGACTTTGGCGAATCTATGAATACCCTCCAGAATGCATTTTTTAAAGGATAGTACATTTTTAACGTGAAAAAATTAACAATTTTGATTAGAATTAATTTATTTTGAGTAAAAAAATACTAATTTTTTTTTAGTGTAAAATTTTTTTCGAGTGTAATGTTTTTTTTTTTACTGTAAAAATATTTCTGAGTGAATACACGTGCGTATGTACACAAAATTATGTAATTTTTGAAAAAAAAAAATAAATTTTTCTTTGAGTGTAAAATTTTTTTGAGTGTAAAATTTATTTGCGAGTGTAATTTTTAAGTTACCAATGCTTTTAGAACTAAACAAGTTTAAAAAGCATTGCTTTAAAACTAAACAAGTTTGAAAAGCATTGTTAAGTTACCACCAATGCTTTTAAAACTTATTTAACACGTGGCATTTAAGATGAAACAAATCTGAAATTCAGGCTTTTGCTTATACATAGCTTTTGAACCACTAGACCGATTGAGTGAAAATTTAATACCAAACAGACCTGGGGTACGGCAAAGATGCATGTCAAGCTTCGGTAGTTTCATTATTTTCTTTCGAAAGTTATCGTGTTTTTTATCTCGTAAATTCGCTTAACACCCTGGACCTATTTGGCTGGATGGTATTACCAACCTCACCAGGTAAATGGCCAACATATATGCCAAACTTCAGTAGGCTGTATAAAGTCTTTCAAAAATTAGGGTGTTTTCTATGGACAGACAGACAGACGGACGGACGGACATCTCTTGATCGACTTAAAATCGATCGAGGGTCATAAATAAATAAATATACTTTATGGGGGTTCTAGACCAATATTTCGATGTGTTACAAACGGAATGACAAACTTATATATACCCTCTATCACAAGAGTGGAGGGTATAAAAATAAGTAAATTTACGAGAATTCCTTGTAAGTTTTACTGTGCCAAAAAAGGTTGTAAATATACAATTTTATTAGTAAAATGCTTGTAAAAAAAGCTCGTTATTTTTACTTGGAATTCTTGTAAAATAGGAAGTTGCAAAGAATCTAGTAAAGTCACGAGAATTCCTTGTAACGTTTATCGATACAATTTTATTGGAAAAAAGCTTGTAAAATTACTATGAATTCTCGTCTTGAGTGTAAAACAACACGTATAAAACGATCTTTAAGGAAACTCAAATCGAGAGAATTCAATACCGACACCATGGGCATTAAGCTTAGATACAAACACCTTGGAAAGATGTTTTGATTAGGTTACCAAAGTACGCGTTTAACATATTTTAAACGAAATTTTAATAAAATATTTCCTAATTTAATGAAGTTTGACTATCAGGACGAAGGTTTGTATAGGTACTGTAAGTAAAACTGGTCCGATCTTATATATTATAATACGGTTATTCGAGTAATTTAAGCAAATTAAGATGGGACGTTTCTATTGGGCCAAAAGAGGCTGAAGTTTAAAATTTCAGGTCATATGATTAAAAATTGCGAATAGTATCGCAACGATCGATGTTTCCAGGAACAACCCAGCAAAACTTTGGTAATGGGTAGTGATTATATAACACATTACCAGGTAATGTATATAACTTATTTGTAGCATTATTTTATGATGTCTTACCAAACATTTGTTCCACAACGTATTATTTTCAAGTGAAAAATAATGCATTACTAATAATTTGCTACGTAATGCATGATTATTGGAAAAAATGTATTTCATATTTATTATTTCTAAACTTTAAATCATGGATGACTTATATTTGGGTACATTATGTATTATTTGAAATTTTGAAATAATGCATTATTTATAATTGGATGCATAATGCATTACAATAACAAAAAATAATTGTTTTATAAAAAATGCAAGTTTAAACCAGAGATGGGCTCACGACAGGAAATTTCTAACGACACACACTCACGAGCATATTTTATCTACTTACACTCACTTACTATCACGTGAGTAAATTTAATACAAAATTACTTTTTCACTACTCGTCACACTTTATATATTATCTTCTGGTATGCTATATTATTTCATTTCTCGTAACCTATAAAATATCATATATTTTACACCTTACTCGTATTTTTCGTTATAAATTTATGACTTATTTTATACCTTACTGGTATTCTTAGTGATAATGTGGATGCATTACTTTGAGTCTCATCGACTGTTAAAATCATCAATGATGCAATGTATAAAATAAGAGATCCTATACCTTATTTTATACCTTATTTGGTAATCTAAGTTTTGCTGGGAATATTTTGGGTTGTTACAAACATCATCATAAACTCTTTATACCCTGTAAAACAGAGTGGTATACGGTATAAAAATAATATAAGTTCACACAAACATACACGCATAATTATAAACTTATCGAAAAGTATGACATGTTCCAATTTAATAATATTGATAACATTCATTCATATCAAAAGCTTACAAAGCATATACAAAAAAAATATATAGTATTCATAATATTAATAAAAAATATGTGTTATATGTATATGTTGAGCACAGTATATGTGTGTATAAATAAATACAATTGTGTATGTGCTAAGAAGTAAAGGAAACACCATATTAGTATTATCCTTATACACATTAGGGTAAAGCAAATTTTTCTTTTTTTTTCAAATTTTAATATTGGAAAGTTCCAATCAAAGTAAAAAAAAAATTTTAAATTTTTTTCACGAACAAAATTTTACAGTCGAAAAAAACTTACATTCGCAAAACAAAAACTTTGCTCCACCCTAATACACATATATGTATATATTAAATGTATGCAGACATCTACACGCACTTATACACCATCATATGTGAATGTTTATTAATCATGCAAGTTGCCAACCCGCTAAACCAACGAACCATGCTTTATTAATGAGTCTTTGATATCTAGATAATTGGCAACAATAAACAAAGGCGCGCTTTTAAATATTAATCAGTTTTATATATATATATTTTTTTTAGTTGTAACTATGTAACAGTTTATACCACGATTAATATTAACCCTTAATATCGTACTGGTTTCGTGAGGAACCAACAAAAACACAAATAAATATCGAGGGCCTATCTTCAAAACCCTCTATCTAAAAAAACATAATTTTTCAGGAAAGCCAAAAAACTGATTATTTCGCGTATTAGTAGAGTTTTGGGGATTTTATGATAGATATAGGTCGCGATTTTTAAGATTACAATTTTTTCATGATCTACACAAGACATCCAAATTGTAAGCCATATTTTTCAAAAAAGTCGAACAAAAATTTTCAGCAAAAAATAGCATCAGTGACCAAAATCGTGGTTCTGGAATTCAGTTGACAAACTCATGTTCAGCATGCAAAAAATAGTATGAAAATATGTATTGCAAAATAAAGTCATTCTAAAAAAATATTTATAAATTATTTGAAAAGATAGAGGGTTTTGCATTCAAAAATATAAATTGTGTTAGATAGAGAAAATCAAAAATGCAAATTAAATAGAAAAAAAAAAATAAAATTTGTTGTTCTGAATTTTACACCATAGATGAAGGCCGTTTTACTGAATATTTTGCATCAAAAAGGCATTTTCGAGAAAATTGAAGATAGATGGTTTTCAATATAGGCCCTCGATATATTGTTTGCCAATTTTTTTAAAGTGTTTATTTTTACTCAATCGTTTACGACAATACAACCTTGAAACTAACGTTTATTGCATAAAAGACTTTGTCAATTACCAGCCATTATTTTGTTATAGTCTGCGTTGGGTCCTTAAAGGGTTAATTATTATAATTGTGTAAGTGTGTGTATTTTTGTATACTATTTAATAATTGTTACATACATATAAGCTTATGGTTTTTGTATCGATGATTATATAAATATATATTTTTTTGGTTATAACATGAATTATATTAACACACCCTTTACAAAGGGCATTAATGTGAAATATTATGAAAGGATTATATTGTTGTGTTATCATTTAATTAACCAAAATAAAAGTGGATATTTATACAATAAAAAATAATCAATAATCAAGTAGTTGTAAGAGGTCAAGGATAATAACTAATAATAAAATATATTTTTTTTAAGATTTAGTTGGTATAATATTTAAGAAAATATTAAGTATTTTATTCTATACCTTTTTTTCTTTACAAAATTTAGAATAATGCTCTGATCTGTAAAAAACCTCAAATTTGTTTGCCAATATCGAAAAATGATTATACCAATTTTGAGATATGACAGATCTTATCAGACACAGATTTATATAATTTGATACAATCCGATCAGACCATTTTTATGAAGTTTCTAAAAATATTAAACTTTTTTTTTTAATAAAATTAATCAAATTCATTTCTGCTAAATGTTTTATCGAAAATAAGTATAATACAGTTTATTTTGAGTTCGAAATCAACCATTATCAAAAACTAGTTTGCTAGCCATTTGTGATGTCGCACAGAGATCAGAGAAAAAAAGTTAGCGAGAAACTTTAAGATTTTTATACCCTCCAACTATCTTATTAGTAAGTGTAACCCACTTTGCCATTCCGTATGTAACGCATTATTAATCTATGATCGATTTTAAGACGTTGTATGAATGTCTCCCCATCCATCTGTTTATAACACACTCAAAATATTTTGTAAGTAAATTCAACTGAAAAAACGTTTAAAACAATCGTTTTTCCTTTTAAAAAACGGACTACTTATATTTCAGTTCAAACAACATACTTTTTCAGTTATTTTTAAACGTTAATAAATGACTAGACATTCCGTAAAAACAAACGATATTTCAGTTATTTTAACTGTTTACAATTTTTTATTTTGTGAAGTAAAAATATTTTTTTTTGAATAACAAACTACAAAAACCGTACTTCTGTAAAATTATACGGTATAATCAGTCACAAATAATTTAACTGATAAAAATATTTTTCCGTAACTTTTGTAGTTTATTATTTTAACAACTGTATAAATCGTTCAAGATTTTATTTTCATTGAAAAACAAACGATAAAACGTTGAAAACAACTTTAACTAAAAACTTTTTGAATAACCGTAAATAGTTACTATAAAACTTTTCTAGGTGCACGATGCAGTCCAAAACAGAAGAGATAGACTCGTGAAGTTTGGCATGAATACATCTTATGTTCTTCAGCAGGTTAAGTTCGTAAAAAATATATTTTTACATCATTTTACATGTTTTTTAGTATCTTTGATAAACAAATAAAAAATGTGGTCATAACCCCCATTCTTATTATGAAATAATTCAAAAACAATTTTGGTCATAATCCCCGTTTTCTGCAGAAAGGGTGGGTTTAGCGAAGCCATTAAATTAATTTATGCAGTTTGTAATCTCTAAGCCCGGCTGAAGGCCGGGAACGCAGAAAAACAAAACAAATAATTTTTTTTAGATTTTGACCAACTAGTATAGTGGACATAATTCCTGTAATGGGGACTATGGCCATTCGTTACGTGGTCATTATCCCCATTAATCTGGGAATTATGTCCGTTTTTTATTGGGATTACGTCCAAATTATTTTCGGTCATAGCCCCCACAACCATTATGGGGATTACACTAAAAAAAAAAAACCTTGTAAAATTACAAGAAAAATTTGTAACTTTTTTTTGTTTGATACCTCCTATTTGACAAAAATTCCTAGTAATTTTACAAACTTTTTACCAATAATTTTGTAATTTTACAAGGTTTTTACCAATAAAATTGTAAATTTACAAAGTTTTTGACACAATAAACTTTACAAGTAGGTTTCGTAATTTTACTAGATTTTTTGCTACCTCCTATTTTATGAGAATTCCTTGTTATGGTTAGTTGACCTGTTGTTGTTACGTATTTTCTTTTAGTTAGGCTTGAGGTCCTAAATAAAACTAAAAAGTTTAATTTTTAAATTTTATTATTTATTTTGTATTCCAATATTTCGACCAGACTCTCTAGTCTTCATCAGGGTATCTATTTAAAACAAATATAACACAAAATTGTTGTTTTAATAAATAACATAAAACACAAAAATATATAAAACACAAAAAAACATATGAAACACAAAATTATTCACGAAACAAATTTACAATAATTACATTAAATAAATAACGCGACTAAAAACTTGTTGATTTCTTTACTGCTACAATTTCTTTTACTTAATGATCTCTTTTTCTCTATTTCTTTATATGTCTCTATTTGAGTGTTTGTGTACGTGGGTGCATTTGTCATTGAATGATAAATTAAAACTAATTATTAACCTATATCACAAAGTTCTTATAAATAACATAAAACATAAAAATATACATTTAAACGTAATTATAAATAATTATTGTAAAAATTAAACTTTTTAGTTTTAAAAGAAAATACGTAAATTTCTAGTAATTTTACAAAATCTTTATACCAATAATTTTGTAATTAACAAGCTTTTTACAAATAAAATTGTAAATTTATAGTTTTTTGGCGCAATTGAAATTACGAAATTCTCGTGAATTTACTAGATTTTTTTGTAAAATTATCTTGGAAATTTGTAAAATTACAAAAAAAAAAAATTGTAAAATTACAAAAAAAAAAAGTAAATTTCAATTTATTAAAAAACATGGAAAACTGTCAAATATTGGTAAAATGGGATTACGAGACTTTTCCTAGTAATTTGACAAAGTTTTTTTTTTTTGTGTGTATGACCGAAATTAATTTGGCCATAATCCCCATAACGGAAATGGGGATTATGTCCGTAGGGATTATGTCATGTCACCACAAAAAAACACACATTTTCAATACTGTGCTAATATAACGCTATGTTTTCATTAAAAACTAATTAAAAATATTTTTTTTTGCAAAACCGGAAACAAAAAAAACCTTTCCATAATGTCCAAATATTAACTAATGTTTTTTATTTCTACCTATGTTTTGTATCTAAGTTGAAGTTATGCTAATGTTAACTTAAAAAATTAAAATATTTAATTTTATTCTTCTATTCATATATATTTGGTGCCGAATCGGGGGAAAAAGTTTTCTAAGTCCCGAGAAAATTTCTTAAAATTTCCAGACACAAATAATTTTTGCGTTTCGGAGTTAATAAGAATTTCATTAAAATGATTAAAACAAAAAAACATTTAGCCAAATTTTGAAAAATTTTACAAGTCCTGAAAAAGTTTTGTAGAATTTTCTAAGTCCTGGATAAAAAACATTTTTGGTACATTTTTTGCGTTTTCAAGTAAAAATTTATTAACAAAGTTTTAAGATTTTTTTTTTTTAATTTAGATTTTTTTTTTTAAATTTCTAAATTCCGGACACAATTTTTTTTTTTGCATTTCCCGAAAAAACTTTGGATGAATTTGAAATTTATGAGATTTAAAAAAGTATATTTTATGCAAAATTGTACATATTTTATCTTATGATATAAAATTATATACAATTATATCAAATTAGATAAAGCCAAATGAAATAAACCTGAAGGAGGAGAGATTGCCACCTTCTAACGTTTTTTTTTTGCTGATTCCAAAATCACGCTTTTGGTATTCTTTTTATTAAATTAGTATACATATTTCTTTTAAAATACTTATCATAATTGATAAATATAAATGTATAAATATAAATCATACGCCATGATTACTCCTAAAAATATGCAGCATTATTTTATAAAGTAAATATTAAATAACAACCATGCGGCATGAATTAAAATCTTAAAAAGTATTGCAAAAGAACATGATATCCCTGTATCAGAAATTGAAAAATTAAATTTGACATTAATGTCTTTGAAATATATTAGCCCTGCTTCAAAAGGGGTGTCCATCGATTCAAATACACCTATCCTGTAAACGGTAAAAAGGGACTCATCACTGCACTCAAAATATTTTGTTGGCAAAAACAAATGAAAAACACACTTAAAACCAGTGAATAAACAATTGAAAACCATTCCAGTAATTATTCATTTGTTTTAACAAACATCAACATTTATTTTTTACTGTTGAAAAAATTTTCTAAAATAAATAACATTAAACATTCAAAAATTTCGTTTTTTTTCACTCATTTTTACCAACAAATTCGAAAAAAATAACCAACGAAAACATTAAAAATTAATGATAGTTCTGTTATTTTTACCAAAAAATTTCAAAAAAAAAAAAATAACCTACGAAAACAATAAAAATTAATGATTTCGTAGGTAATTTTTTACAATTCTTTATTGAAATATTTTTTTAAAAATTTTTAATAAAATTTTTGGGGAATCGATCCCGCAATCAACTACATTCTTGCCAGACACTCTACCCATCGTGCCAAAGTCACTTGTTACAAACATGTTTTTATATTTCTATAAATAATTTTTTGATTTTTTTTTCTATAAAAAAATAACTGACTTGTGTAGGTAAAAACTAATGATATTTTATTAAAAAATACCAACAGTTTAAAAAAAAATTACTTACACAAATCATTAAAAATCAAAAGAATAATCAGTAGTTTTTACTTACAGAACAAAAATAAATGACTTTAAAAATTAAATGTAAATGAAAGTCTTTATTTTTTAGTGTGTTAGATTTGAAACAACGGACTGAAGTAGTCATTAATAAAAACTGAACATCAAACAAATGTTTTTCTTTTAAAAACGACTAAACGGAAAACTTTTTAAATAAACTGCAAACAGTTAATGACATAATTTTTTGAGTGTAAAATGTCTTAAAATGTTTATCACATGACATATGAAAAGTCATCATCTTTTGGTGTTACAGCTCTGGATAGGCTTTAACCCAAAAAGAAGTTCATATATTTTGCAACTTTTAAAAAAGTTCCGCAAAAATTCCCTAAAAATATTTTTGTCATTTTTAAGTAAAGAAGTACATTAAACATTTTTCTGTTTTCTAAATTACATTTTGAACTAGAGAACTTCAGTACAAACGATTAAAAAAAACAAGTTTTGAAAAATCTTACCGAAAAAAATTGTGGTTTTTGACATATTATTGTTGAACCAGCACCTCATATTTGTGAAGAAATGTCTGAAGTCTTAAATTCTGATGCGAAATTTTAGTAATATTTTTTTTTCTCACGGTATGAACCGTAATTTTTCTTTTATGGTTTATAGCAGTTTTTTATTCCACCCAATAGCTGCTGGCTTTCATAATAGACAATATTGGCGATTTTCACATTTTCCACAGCGAAAAACAACAATTTAGTAAAAAAATTAAAATTACAGATTTGGAATTCTAAATTTTGAGACTATATTAAAATAGTAACAATTTAAGCCCATTTTCGACTACTGTTTGATTTTAAATCAGCAGCAATAAAAAAGTTATATCGCATATATCAATTTGTAGCTCTTATAAAATCTTGTGTAAATATTCTTAAATAATCTTACACATAAAAACACTATTATACCGGCAGTTAAAAAAATATATGTATACATATAAAACAAAACACAACTTAATCAAAACATTAAAAAAATATACCCCATCTATCAAAAGAACGACAACAAGCCCATCACCACATACTTGATAATATCATAAACTACAAGTGCCTTTACATCAAGTGCATAAAATAATGCTCTAGATATTATGTTGCCTTTGTCGTCATTTTCAGGGCTGTCATTAAACCATACTATGTATGACATAGTAGACATGTCACTGTTCCACAACTATGTCATATTTTTCATAGTTGTGATGATTTTGAAAAATACCTATAAAAAAAAATAACTCAACAACATACACAGTGTGAAATATCAAAATTCATTGATAATTTTGTAGTCATTCCTTTCTTAATGCTCAATACAATCTTGGCCATGTTAAATTTTAATGCGTATAAAAACAAATGAAAAAACAAAATCAAGTAGAAAAATGTAATGGGACTTGGACGAATCTATAAATACCCTCTACAATAAAAGATTGTTTAAAGGTACTTTTTGATTAAAACTATTTGATTTTGAGAAAAAAAAAACAGTTTTTAATCATTTTTTGTAAAAATAAAATAGAGTCTAACTTTTTTGAATGAGTGAATTTTGACTGAGACAATCTCACAAGCATATTTTATTTACTCACGCTCACTGAACTCTTTCGGGCATTTTGTCCAATATATTGGACATTTGATTTTCTCGTTTTGAAGTCTTGTGGATTTGGTACAACTCAGCCGATTTTGACATTTAGCACCGTTTCCAAAAGACAATTTACTTAACTTTATATACATGCGATTTACACTGGTAAAAAAAAAATTATATTTTTTTTTTCTATAACGCAAAAACATTTTTTTTTTAACTATCAAAAAAAATATTTTTTTTTAATTATTTTTGTCTAATTTAAGTGTGTTCGATTCTCGATACGACTTCATTATCATTATCATTAACCCAATTTTTAAAAATTTGATATTCTTTCGAATTTTAAAATTTTTTTCTTGTAACAAATAAAGATCTATTTATTTAATTAAAGATTTAGTTAATATCATAATAATTAAAAGAGCAAATTTAAAAATCTTAAAACTCAAAAAAATATAAAATTTTTAAAAATTAGGTTAATGGTGAAATCGTGTTCCAGAATCGAACATATTGTCTTCTTTTATTACACTTAGATTCTTAAAATTTAAATGTGTGAAACGCATTCACCGGGAATTTGGTCCAATATCTTGGAAGGAACCTTGCGGTCATATTGAACAACTTATATGTATTCTGACTTCAGATTCTTAATCAGCACCCTCTTTTTCTCATCTAGTTTTTAATAATGTCTGAAAGAGTTAAAATCAAGTGAGTAAGTTTAAGACAACTCATACTCACGTGCACTGACACAAGCTCTTTTTTATACGAAACTTTTATTTACACGAAGAAAAAAAAAAATTGCATAAATCTAAAAAATCTAAAAAATCTTTTACCAAAGTTTAAGGTGTAATCAAATTTAAGGATTTCTGTTTGCTTTTTTAGTCACAATCACGTAAGTAAAATTGACTTTAAGTCACACTCACTCGTGGATCACGTGAATCACTAATCTGGTTATTTGCCCATCTCTAGTAAAAATAAATAAAGTTTTGTAATTTTAATAAAAATAAAATTTTTAGTGTAAATTTTTTTTTTGTAAAACTTTTTTTGAGTGTAAAAATCTTAGTGAGTGACAAAAATAAACGAATAAACGAATTGAAATATAATTTAAGGACCCCATTAAAAAACCAAAAGAGCTGTACATTTCGTAAGTGAGTGCAAAAATAAGTGCAAAAAAGTGTTTTTACATTTTGGAGAGTATAAAAGATTCGGCACCAAAGAATATAACACTTTCACTTGTTTTATGTACATTTGATAAACAAATGGAAATTTTTTATGCGAAATGTTTGGTGAAAAGAAGTTTTGGTAAGAAAAAATATTTTTTTTTTCACGAAAAACAAAATTATGGTAAAAAAATGTATTTACCCAAAATTTTTGGTGAAAAAAATTTTGATGAAAAAAAGTTTATGATGAATTTTTTTTGATGAGAAAAAAATTTATAGTAAAAAATTTTATAAAAAAATTTGATGAAAAAAAAATTATAAAAAAAAAATTGATAAAAAAAACTTATGAATATAAAAAAATTGATGAAAAAACAAAAAAATTTATGAAAAAACATTTTGATGAAAAAAAAAATTTAATGAAAAAAAAAAAATTAATGAAAAAAAAAATTGATGAAAAAAAATTGATGAAAAAAAAAATTTGATGAAAAAAAAAATTATAAAAACAAAAAGTTTGATGAAAAAAAAATTGATGAAAAAAAAATTTGATGAAAAAAAAAAAAATTTAATGAAAAAAAAAAAAAAAAATTTGATGAATTTTTTTTTTTTTTGTTGAAAAATAATTATGTTACTTTTTATTCACCAGCTGGTGAAAAACGGTGTTATTCACCACGAGGTGAATTATTATCCAAGGTACAAACCCAAGTTATTAAAATTTTTGGTTTTAAGAAAATGAAAATATTAATTCTTGTTTTCTTTTTCGTTAATTGTTGGCTTATATAAACAAACTGAGGTGGCGTCTTGCAACTTTTTTAAAATTAGACACCAGCCTAAAGACATAATCATGTTTAAAGTTAATAAATTTTTATGAATTTGTTTATAAATACTACGATTTTTTTTTGTGTAAAAATATAAATTTCAGATTCGGCTTTTGAAAGTTACCGTGTTTTCAATAGACAGACTGACACATGTACAGACATTGCTAGATCATGTTAAAATCTATCGCAGATCTAAAATATAATACTAATATTATGAGCTCTAGACCCAGATTTTGAGGTGTTACAAACGAATTGCTAATTTTATAAAAGTATAGCACTAAAGTGAAGGGCATTAAAATAAAGTTTAACCAGAAAACAAGGACAAAAATCGCAAGATTTAACATCATGGCTACAAGAAAATTTTTTTTTTTTTTAATTTTTCACATAATATGTATGTAATTTTTTGTGAAGTGCTCTTATTGAAATATAAAAAACATGCTTTTAGTGTCCTTGTGATAATTTACTTGTAGCTTAAGTACAACCATTTTTTTCCAGGCATTGCAATTTTCATTTTCAGTAATAATAATAACAGCAAGGATAAGACGAGGAGAGAAAAAGTAGTTAATGCGTATAACAGGGGTTGGACAATAAATTTCTTATGCTAATATGCCCGACCGGAAATTCGTTACCGGTAATCTGGATAAAAGACAAATCAGGAGAAAAGATCCACTAACTAGGGTTGTCTTTTTGAGGGCTCCCACCAATTGTTCTGAAACTTACATATGGGAATGAAAGGAGAAAAAACAAGAGGTACCTTTTTTTAAGCTGAAATGTGAAAAATCCTCGAAATCATCCCTTTGACCCGCTAAATGTGAGATTGGGCAGCTAAGAAAAAACTGACAACTCCTATTTTCCTCCCCTGTTTTTCACATACAAGTTTCAGAAGAATCGGTGGGTGCCCTGTTAAAGACATCCGTTGTAAGTAATAGGGAGGAGCAAATTTAGCTTTTTTTCGAATTTCGAAAATGTCGGGGTTGGAAAAGTTACTTTTAAGGGTCGATGTTATTTAAATATTTTCTTCTTTGTTTTTTGCTTAAAATATTAGTTTATGTCGAACATATATATTTGAAAAGGTGTTTTTATGGTAAAACAATTTTTTTGTTTGTAAAAAAAAAATTTATTTTAACATGATAATGTTTTTAGGCTGGTGTCTAATTTTAAAAAAGTTGCAGGACGCCACCTCAGTTTGACTATATAAGCTAACAATTAACGAAAAAGAAAACAAGAATTACTAGTTTCATTTTCTTAAAACCAAAAATTTTTATAACTTGGGTTTGTAACTTGGATAATAATTCACCTCATGGTGAATAAAACCGTTTTTCACCAGCTAGTGAATAAAAAGTAACATAATTATTTTTCAAAAAAAAAAAAAAAATTTCATTAAGTTTTTTTTCATCAATTTCTTTTACATAATTTTTTTTTCCATCAATTTTTTTTTTATCGATTTTTTTTTTCATATTTTTTTTTTTCATCAAACTTTTTTTTTTTTAGTAACTTTTTTTTTTCATCAAACTTTTTTTTTATCTAATTTTTTTTTTCATAAAATTTTTTTTTCATCAAACTTTTATTTTTCATCATTTTTTTTTTATCAAATTTTATTTTTCATCAATTTTTTTTCAACAAATTTTTTTTCGTCAATTTTTTTTTTCATCAATTTTTTTTCATTAATTTCTTTTTCCATAATTTTTTTTTTTCATCAAAATTTTTTTTCATCAAATTTTATTATCAAATTTTTTATAATCAATTTTTTTCTCACCAAATTTTTTTATACCCTCCAACCACAGTATGGGGGTATACTCACTTTGTCATTCCGTGTGTAACGCATCGAAATATTGGTCTAGGATCCCTTAAAAAATATATTTTATTGATCAGTGATCGATTCTAAGACATTCTAGCGATGTCCGTCCGTCCGTCTGTCCGTTTGTCCGTCTGTAGAGGACACGATACAGTTCAAAATAAAAGAGCTAGACTTCAGAAGTTTGACACGAATATGTCTTATTTTCCTAGACAGGATAAGTTCGGAAATGGGCAAAATCGGACCAAAGGAAAAATAAGTTCCCCCTTGGAAAACTAAACCATCCTAAAAAAAACCGCAATTTTTTCAGGGTTTTTTGTACTTTTGCTAAGCAAATGCAACATTTTTATCTCAGAAGAAGTTCAAAATAGCAAGGAGAAGGTGCCCCCTAACGTCTCCCACAAACACCAACACCCCACCCCAAAAAAAAACGCCCTAATTTTTTTATATTGTTTTTTAAATTTTGGAGGCTATAAAAGATTCGGCACAGCCGAACACTCTCACTTGTTTTTTTTTCATATTTTTTCATGAATTTTTTTTACGTCAAAAAATTTTTCTTTTCATCAAAAAAATTCATCAAAAACTTTTTTTCATCAAAATTTTTTTTCACCAAAAATTTTGGGTTCATTAAATTTTTTTTAAAATAATTTTGTTTTTCGTGAAAAAAAATCATTTTTTTACCAAAACTACTACTCGTCAAGTCTAAGCTTTTCGCATAAAAATTTTCCATTTGTTTATCAATTGTACATAAAACAAGTGAGAGTGTTATATTCTTTGGTGCGGAATCTTCTATACTCTTCAAAATGTAAAAACACTTTTTTGCACTTATTTTTGCACTCACTTACGAAATGTACAGCTCTTTTGGTTTTTTAATGGGGTCCTCGACTGCTATTTCAATTTGTTTTGCATGGAATAGCACAGTAATATAACATTATTTTTTCTAAAAAAAAACTTTGCTTTGGCAAGTACACCCAAATCTTCCGAAAAACATTATCGAGATTTAATGCTTTGGGCAAGAGTACAAAATTCGCATGCATTTTTTGTTTCTTGTTTTGTAAAAAAATATTTTTAATAATTTTTTTTGCTAAAAATATGACGGGGGGGTGAAATAAAGCCATAGGCAATAAGGCCATATGGCCTTATTTCTCAATTCAATGGGAAATAAGGCCATATGGCTTTATTACCAACACGATTGAGCAATAAAGTCATATTGATTTTGCAACCAAAGTGAAAATAAAGCCATATCAGTTGAAAATGTGGAAATATATTTCCCCGTTAATCGTGCTACCCAAAAAAAAAAATTATTTAGTGAAGTCGCTAAATTAATTTATGGAGTTTGTAAGCCCGGCCGAAGGCCTGCTACGCAGAAAAAAAAATTTTTTTGACTATCTTTAAATTAAAAACCCACAGAGGGATCTAGAGGCACCAATTTTTTATTGGCAGGGTTTTTAATTTAAAGATTGTTTAACAAAAAAAGTTTTTCTGTGTAGCCGGCCTTCGGCCGGGCTTAGGGATTACAAAATCCATGCATTAAACCCACCCTCTCCGCAAAGTAAAGTTTTCTAGGGTAGAAGGCCTTTGCGCTATCAAATTTGTTATGCCTCAAAAAGGCCTGATAACCAAAATAGCTTTGGTTTGCAGAGAGGGTGGGTTTAATGCATGTAGTATGTAATCCCTAAGCCCGGCCGAAGGCCGGCTACGCAGAAAACCTTTATTACAAAAACACAAATCATAGAAGTCGTAAGTTCGACATTTCGCCCAAATAAAATATTTTTAGACCTATCATTTTGGGCTATATGTCGCAGCTTGGGCGATATGACATTTACGGTTTTGGGCGATAAGACCTTGGGCGCTATGTCCGTACGCCATTTCAAACTCCATAAATTAATTTAGAGGCTTCCCTAAATAATTTTTTTTGGGTAGCAGGATTTACGTGGAAATATATCTCCACACTCTCCGCAAAATAATGATGAACATTTTTAAAAAATATATTAATGAGTAACAAAGCCATATATGGCTTTATTTCCAACAGTGGTTGGTAATAACGCCATATGGCCTTATTTCTCAACTCTTTGGGAAATAAGGCCATATGGCCTTATTGCCTATGGCTTTATTTCACCCCCCCAAATATGACGTGATTTAATATTCAAATTATTTTTCAAATTATTTCTCAAATTATTTAGCAAAAATAAAATCTTGACAATTGGATCTGACAAATTCCGAAACACGTGTCGATTAAGTCTTGCAAAAAATGACCAACATAAATAAATTTAAAGCAGAAAAATAATTTCCTTGAAAATTATGGTGACAGGACATAATCCCCACGGACATTACCCCCATAACGGAAATGGGGATTATGACCGAATTCATTACGTTCATAATCCCTATAATTGTTGTGGGGACTATGAGCGTTTCCAAAACGGTCACAATCCCAATGGGGATTATGTCCGTTCCTTGTTAGGATTACGACCGAACTTTTTTCGGTCATAACCCCCCATTCACATTATGGGGAGTAAGTCCAAAGCAATTTTGGTCATAATCTCCGTTTTCTGCAGAGGGGGTGGGTTTAATGCATGGAGTTTGTAATCCGTAAGCCCGACCTAAGGCCGGCTACGCAGAAAAACTTTTAAGTAAAAAAAGAAAATCTTTTAATTTTGCTGATTATGACCAACTAGTATAGAAGACATAATCCCCATAATGGGGATTATAGCCATTTGTTACGTGGTCATTATCCCCATAAATCTGGGAATTATGTCCGTTTTTTATTGGGATTAGGTCCAAATAATTTTCGGTCATAGTCCCCACTACCATTTTGGGGATTATGACCGAAATGAATTTGGTCATAATCCCCATAACGGAAATGGGGATGATGTCCCCATAACGGAAATGGGGATCATGTCACCGAAAATTATTCGATGAGAATATCACAGTTTTATTTAGTAAAGCAAATAATGACCTCGATCTAGAGAAACCTACTCAAAATATAATATTTTAAAGGTCTAATAAAACAATTTTTATTTTTAATAAAAATTAATCAGAACTTGTCATATAATTAGAGTTTTTCACGGGAATTCCCGGGACGGGAATGTTTTCGCATATCCGTATATACGCTTACCCATACAAATTTTAAATTATCCACGCTTATTTTTAGCGTGCATAATTATCGGCGTTAATTTAAAGCGTGGATAAAAAGTGAAGCCAAGTTCACATTTTTAATGAAATAGCTTAGACACAGCCCTTTTTTTTTTGTAATAGCAAAGACATACAACTATTTTTTCTTGTGTGCCTTAATAAATTTTGACACCAACCACAGTGATGCCAAGTACATTTTTTTAAACGTGAATTCGTTTTCGGTTAAACGGTGAATGTTAACATGTATACGGTTATGCGAAAACAGGGCTAATGTTACTATTGATAACAAAAGAAAGAGGAGAATCTTCTTCCTTTCAAAACTTTATCAAAAGATGTTGTTAAACATTTTAATAATATTAAAAGATAAAGTTGTAAAACTACTTTTTAACCTTTTTTTTTCGTAATATGTCAAAAGAAATATTAGCGGAGATCGTGTTCTTTTAATTGCCATCAATAACACAGGGCAATACTTTTTTTTGCCCGGGTTCTGATAGCTAATTTTGGGTTATTGGGGTACGCTGATTTTAAATCTGCATTCCGTTTTTTTGGGTCAGCTCTAGTTTTCGAGAAATAGCCTAGGTCGAAATATTTATCGCAATCGTAACAAAAAAAATGATGATGAACTTTATTTTACTGCAAAGTTAGGATTTAAAATTGCTGAGTTTTAAACATGTGGAAATGATCTTTTTAACTCGGGTTTTTATCCGGGTAAATAAAATCTTTTCTTATCTAGCTTTTTAATATACATAATATTACATTTGGGGAACACAGATCTTAAAAATTTTTTTTTATAATTACTAACTATAAAATAGTGAAAAAATCATATTTTCTTTGAATTGCATCTAACTAACAATAGCTTATACAGAGGAACAGATTTCAGATTTGCGTGTTTTGAAAATTTTTTGGTTTCACTTTCAAAGCGGAAAATCTGGCACATTTATTCCTAAAGTTACATGTTTAATTCTAATTGCAAAAGTAATTTTTTTTACAGATTTTAAAAAGTATTTTGCGAATTTAATTTTTTCAAAATAAGTTTATTCAATATCACTTAAGATTTTTACAATTTGTTTGTGAAAAATCCTTATAAATTAAAAATGAGAATTTTGATTACTACATCAAAACTTGTGATTTTTTATTTCTTTCTATTGTGAACATTACTTGTAACTATTTCAGAGTTATCAATTTCGAGGATGTCATATGCACATTAGAAATGAACATTTTTAATTGGGCATAATTGTTTATTGGAACCACAAAATTTTATATGGTCGTAAAAAAGCTTCTGGCAACGCTGTTCGCTGTGTTATTTAAATTGTGTTTATCAATGCGTATGATTATTATTTATTTTTTTACAGTATGGTTTTAGGGGTCAATACCACTATATGAATTACATGGCGTATGATTATTAAAAAACAACTTCATGTTTACCAAATTTAAAATATTGTCTTTAACCAATTAAAATCGACCCTAAAATAGAGTTTTCATAGAAAAATTCTAGCTTGAACCAGGCGAATAATATTGCAAATCTTTCTTTACGAATTAATAAAAGAAATATAAAACAAGTTAAAAAAAAACTAGTAAGAGTGTTAAATTCGGCTGTGCCGAATCTTTTATACCCTCCAACAGGAGGGTATTTGTGAAAAATCGTCAAAATTTAGAAAAAAAATCCACAAATTCGTCAAAAGTTGAAGAAAAAAATCGTCAAAAAAACGTCACACTAAAAAATTTCAAAAAAAAAAAAACTGTAAAAAATTAATATTTTAAATTATTAAAAATTAGAAACACACAATCAAATTATTTCTTTCTACTTTTATTTAATGAATTTTTTTAAATTTTAACACACAAAACACACCGCTCAACACTCATTTTCCGGTGTGAATTCTGGTGATCTATTTTAGTAGACTTTGATCTCCTGATTCCAAATCTGTTCTCCAAATTTTTCCATCACGTCCAGATTTTTAGATATTCACGGTTGAAAATGCGAAAAATTACGATTTTTGCATTATTTGAAAGCCTGCACAGCAGTTATTCAGTGGAAAACAAATCTGGTATAAAGCGCAACAGTACAATTTGTCTATGGTCTTCACCATAGAAAATATTTCTTTCTAATTATTACGTTTGGTTGGGTTACACTTGCGATTTAAAATGATACTGTTAAAATTATAATTTTTGTAAAAAAGGTAAGGTAGATACCTTAGTTTTTTTTTTTATATTTTTTAAAGAAAAACTAAAAAGAATAAATATATTTAAATTTGTGCAAGCAGATTTTTTTTAAAATAAAAAACCGCAAAAAATGGGCAAATCTTTGATGAAGATTTGCAAGAAAACTGTTCCATTGATTCAAAAACGGACTTCACCATTGAAATCAGCATGCCTTAATTATATAGAAATGATGGTCAGACCTCATGTCGCAAATTTGATGTTACGTAGTGATACTTTACAAATTTAAGTTTTATGTGTTATTTTTCGTATAAACCGGATGATATCTTTAATGGGTTTAAAAGTCTATAAGAAAGAATGAACTTTTGTCTAAATTTTGAGCTCATCACAGTAAAGATTGATAATCTGGTTTTTGTTTTATAGCCATTTAAAAATGATGCTTTTCTATTTTTTTTCACAGTGTTTTTTTTAAAATACATGTTTGGCCAATAATAGTGCAACAACTTCAAATTTTTTGATCATATATTTGAGATCATTGTTCAATTCTACTTTAACGCTTTATAAAAGATTTTTATTCCCACCTGTGGCTGCGTTTTATCGTATTTTCAACCGCGGATAATTAAAATTCTAGACGTGATGGAAAATTTTGAAGAACAGATTTGGAATCAGCGAGTCAAAATCTTTTAAAATTTTATATGAAACTTCAAACCGGAGCCAAAAACCTTCGATTTGTTGAGCGGTGATATTAGCTGAAAGTCATAACAGTTTTTATTTTTTTTTTCAATTGTTTCAACAAATTGCAACATTAAATTTTCAGGACTCAAATTTCAAAAAATTTTTAGTATCATAAAGAACACTCTTTTGGAGCGAAGACTGAGCCTTTCAAAAAGGGGGTTATTATTTTTTTTTTTTTTTTGAACCACTAAAAAAATTTTACATATTTGTTACATTTTTTGAGTTAAAAAATTTAAATTGTTAACTGGGAATTTATAAACAAAAACAAGTAAGAAAGTTAAAGTCGGTCAAAACCGACCATATAATACCCTACACCAGTGTTTTCCGGAAAATGGGTCCCAAGTCCAAGCATGGACCGATTGGATCTATCTTTTGTTAGAAAACACACACAGATCAAATTTTAGTGGAATTGACTTATTTTTAACATGATAATGTTTTTAGGCTGGTGTCTAATTTTAAAAAAGTTGCAGGACGCCACCTCAGTTTGAGTATATAAGCTAACAATTAACGAAAAAGAAAACAAGAATTACTATTTTCATTTTCTTAAACCAAAAATTTAAGTAACTTGGGTTTGTAACTTTGATAATAATTCACCTCGTGGTGAGTAAAGCCGTTTTTCACTAGCTGGTGAAAAAGAAGTAACATAATTATTTTTCAACAAAAAAAAAAATCATAAATTTTTTTTTTCATCAATTTTTTTGTTTTCATCAATTTTTCTTAATTTTCATCAATTTTTTTTTTTTTTTCATCAAATTTAATTTTTTTCATGAATTTTTTTTTTTTTTTGTATCAATTTTTTTTTTAATTATTTTTTTTTTTAAATTAAACTTTTTTTTCATCAATTTTTTTTTTTCATCATTTTTTTCATATTTTTTTTTTTACCAAATATTTTTTTTTGTCATCGATTTTTTTTTCATAATTTTTTTTTTTCATAAATTTTTTTTTTAAATGCAACTTTTTTTCATCTTATTTTTTTTTTTTCATAAATTTTTTTTTTTCATAAATTTTTTTTTTTCATAATTTTTTTTTTTATATTTTTTTCATGAAATTTTTTTACTAAAACTACTTTATCACCAAGTCTAAACTTTTTACATAAAAATGTTCCATTTGTTTATCAAATGTACATAAAAAATTGAAAGTGTTAAATTCTTCGGTGCCAAATTTTTTATACTCTCCAAAATGTAAAAACACTTTTTTGCACTTATTTTTGCACTCATTTAACAAATGTACAGCTCTTTTGGTTTGGACTGCTTCTTTCTTTCCACAGACAGATGGACGGATGTATATAGCTAGAGTATCTTAGAAGTGGATCAACAATATATAAAGTTAATGGGGTTCTTTACTGATATTTCCATTCGTTGTGCAACATCGCTTTTTCTAAAAAAAACTTTGCAAGTAAACCCAAATCTTCCGCAAAACATTAGAATGATTTAATGTTTTGGGCAAGAGTACAAAATTCGCAGGCATTTTTTGTCAATAGACCGATTTAACTGAATATCGGTCGAAATTTTTATATGAGGGACTAAGTCCAATTATGGTCCAATTATATACCGACTTGATTAGGTTACTAAAGTACACGTTTAACACCTAAAAATAAAATTTTTATAAAATATTTCAAATTTTATGAGTTTTGAGGGAGTTATTTGAATATCGGGAGAGTGGTTTATACGGGGACTACCAGAAGGGCTGACCCGATTTCTTTGAAATTTAGAATGCTGATTCGTGCATACAAAATTTGATTACCTGTTAAATTTCTAAGCGATATCTTTTATAATACGGTTATAAGAACCATTTAAGACGAATCCAAAGGGGCGTTTGTATGGGGGCTAGGTCTTAACTTGGACCGATTTCTCCAACTTGAATAGGCTTCGTCCTTGGGCCAAAAGATGCTTAAGTTTCAAATTTCAAATTAAATCGACTCAAAAAGTAATTCTGAGTCGATCGGTATACTTGAAGGTAGGTCAAGGACCAATATTTCGGGTAGTTACAAACATCAGCACAAACTCATTATACCCTGTACCACAGAGTGGTGTAGGGTATAAAAAACAAAGATTTCTCAGTTAAAAATAAATGTTGAAAAAAAATCTTTAAAAATTAAAAGAATAGATATATATTTTTTCATTCTGAACAAAAATAGATGTCTTTAAAAATTATATGTTATTGAAAGTCTTTAATTGTATGGTGTTATTTTTGTTTTAGTTTTTTTTTTTCGTTTAAAAAATGTTGCTTATATGTCTGCAAAATCAAAAAAGTTGCAGATATTTATTTTTGTGAAAGAAAAGTGGAGTTACAAAAAAATTGTCAAAATGTATGGGAAGCAAATCCGAAAATCGTCAATCGTCATTTTGCTAAATTTTAAAACAAAATCGTCAAAATGACGAAAAATCGTCACTTCTGGCAGAACTGCCCTCCAACACGTTTAAAAATTAAAAAAAAAACAGAAAAATTTAACGCCCCTCTTTTTTGTTTGGGGGGGGGGATTCGGAGAAGTCGGTGGGGGATATCTTTACCACCGCTATAAATGTTAAAAAATTACCTGTTTCTCATATTACGCGTAAATAATACATTTTTATCGTTATTTTTAATTATTTCTATAACCATATCCTACCACGGGGCAACCTAAAAAATCGGTCCAAGTGCCGGTCTATGCTATGGTGAAAAACAATCTGCTGGTATTCCAAATCCTTCCTTGAAGTCTTACAAAAATCAAAAATCCTTGGGCAACAACATTGCAGATTAAATAAAAATTATAAAAAAAACACATACATACGAGAGCACAAGGATCTTTAAGATTTTCATGAAAATTTAATTTAGTCATTTTGAATCCCATTAGCAACTTTAATACATCTTATTGCATAGTATAGTTTCCTAATCCGCATTTTTTGTGTCCAAGGATTTTTTAATTATTTTAGACTTCGGGGGAGACGTTTGTAAAACTAGCAGAAAGATTTTCACCATAGAATATTTTTTTAAAGTGTCTTAAAAAGAAGTAAATGCTTATCAAGCTTAGATTTCACGAGTTTTTATTACTTAAGAGTCCCATATTTCGGGGAACATTTTTTTTTTTAAATATTTATGAATGCGATCTTGCCTGGACAGGCCAAAATTATTTTTTTAAATAAATAACACCAGCAAAACAAGTTGGTTGCCTTAAAATAAGTAAAAATCTGTAATTCTTTTATGTTTTTTCACAAAAATTTTATGGAGTCATTTTGACTACCAATAGAAACTTTTTGAACCACTTTCAACTCAAAAAAAAAAAAATAAATAAAAACCGAAACTTAGAATTTGATCAGAATAAATATTTTTAATTCTTGACAGAATTTAAACAGTTATTTTTATTAAATTTAACTAAAACACTAGAAAAAGTATATTAACACAATTAAACATTTTTGGAAACCTGTATTTCAAATAAAAAAAAAATAGTGCATATGAAGCAATATATTACATTTATTTTTATGTCGATTAAACGAAAAATATATGAAACTTTTTTTTTTAAATTTGTGAATTTTTTGTGATATTTTGTTGTTTACTTGAGAAAAAAAAGGGGGAAAAACTATATGGCAATGCTGTGTTATTATATTGTGGTCATCATAGCGTATGATTATTATTTATTTTATTATAGTCTATTTTTAGGGGTCAATGCTATGAAAACCACATCGTGGCGTATGATTATTATAAAAATATTTGCTGCAAGCTATTGTGGGCTTTCAGTATTTGTCTTTTATTTTATAGTATTTATAAGAAAAGCCAAAATTTTAAAATGAATACCGAAACTAAAGGTAAAAGTTTAAAGTTTTTTTAGTAAAAGTATAATTAGAGAATGTTTCTAAGATTTTTATTATTAAAAAATGTATCCAAATTATTTAAATAAAAATTGTTTAGAAACGATTAAAAAAAATAAAATGACGATAAATTTTTCATCCAACGCAAATTGTATTTACTATCACATTACAATTGAACGTTCATTGTAGTAGTTTTTGAAAAATTCATACAAATTTTAAAACTTTTTTTTATAAAATTTAAAAACTTTTTCTTAAAATTCCAAAATTTTTTCACAGTATTTTTTAACAAAATCCTGGAAAAAAATATGAAATTCTTAAATATTTTCATAAATATTCGCATATTTTTATGAATTTATTTATATATACTATGAGAATGGTCATAGGCAAATGTGCTGGCTTATTTTCATCATAAGATTTTACCACAGCACAACTTTTCTTTCAGGTGATACGCTTGGAAAAGCATTTTCTGTGTCAGATACATATAAATGTTTAACTAAATTCTTACAATGAATTAAAGCACAAGAAACGAATGCGAAGGCATTATGTCCTCAGTGCGATTCAAAATAATGTTATGATTTATGTTTCCTACATTAATATTATTTTAATGTATGCCATTATAGAAAAAAACACACACGCCGTCATTTGTACATGAATCTTAAATCAACACATACAAAAAAGAAAACAAAAAAAAAAAAAAAACACGCGCTGCAAGGACAATTGAATTTTTTTTTTCTTTAAACATGAAAAACATTTCTCCACAATTTTGTGTATAAGTATTAGAGTTCGTTTCGTGACTATGTCACTTCATCTGTTTATCGGATATCATCATTTTTTTAAAGGATTTAGGGGAGCTAAAAAGAATGCCGGTATTTTTTTGGAAAAATTTTCACTCCTTGGGGTGGTTCAAAGCATCTGAAAACGCGGATTTTGAGCTGATATTTTTGCAGAGAAAAAACGGCCGAATATATTGCAAATCTGATTGCACCAGTCGATTCTACACCAAAAATTAAAATAATAGCAGTTTTTTGAACTCTTAAAAAAAGTTCCAATAACCAACAACAGGGGGCGTAAAAATCGATTTTTTTTTAAAAAAATTTAAATTATTTTTTTAATCATGCACGATGAAGAGGCAGATTTTGCTAAGAAATTTGGTACCAAAAGCACCTTTCTATCACAACCCATTAAAAAGTTATAAGGTTTCAAAGTTTTTTTTCTAATGGCAAAATTATAAAACACTGACCGAAATTTGAAAATTTTTTGGATGGGTCCGCGGTCTGGACACTCGTTTTCGATTTTCATCTCAATGCTGATTCCAAATCTGGTTTCCAAAATGTTCCGTAACGTCAGGTTTTTGAGATAATTGAGGTCAAAGTTCACAAAAAACGCATTTTTTTGTGCATTATTAAGAGCATTTTTTTGTGATATTTTAGGATGATATTTTGGGATCATAAAACTCGTTTTCGATTAACATTTCGATGCTGATTCTGAATCTAGATTTCAAATTTTTCTATCACGTCATGTTTCCGAGAAAATTTAGGTCAAAGTTCTCAAAAAACGTGTTTTTGTCCATTTTTGAAAATTGATAACTTTTTAACGGGTTGTGATAGAACGGAAAATTTAGTACCATTTTGTCAAGCTGAATATGCCTTTTAATTGTGCATATTTAAAAAATTAATTTAAAAAGAAAACGGAAAAACCTTATATTTCCGCCCTCTGTGGTGGGTTTTTGGAACTTTTTTTAAGAGTTCGAAAAATGACCATTGCGTTATTTTTTGCTGTAGAATCGACTGATGAAATCAGATTTGCGATATATTCAGCCGTTTTAGCTCTGCTGAAAAATCAGCTCAAAATTCGCGTTTTCAGATGCGTTGAACCACCCCAAGGAGCTAATTTTTTTCCAAAAAAATACCGCCATTCTTTTTAGTTCCCCTAAATCCTTCAAAAAAATGATGATATCCGCAGATAAAATTTTCAAAATTAAGTCTAATAAGTATGTAAAGAAAATATCTTTATTTTTTTAGGGGAAAAATTTTAAATGTTTTTAACTAGTGATATTTGTAGGAGTAGGTTCACAAAAATGTGTATGTGTCTATTAGGGTAGTTTTTATAATCAGCACTTAAAGGGGAAGTCTCTATTGAGATACTCTTCGATCATCAAACAATTTTGATATTAAAACAAAAAAAAAAAAAACAACAAGAAGTCTCAACAAAAAAAAAAAAAAAAATTAGAATATTCGACAAATTTGAAAAATGTTGCGACATTTTTAAGAGTTCAGGAAAAAAAAGGAACAAATCAGAAACACAGTCAAAAAATATAAAACAATCCAAACAAAAAAAAAATGTTCAACAAAATGTTGATTAAGGCACAGAACAACAAAAGTAAAGCTTAAGGTGACTTACAAGGAAGGTCTTTCGCAAGGAACCCACCGATTGTCCTGAAATTTGAATACCGTAATGTGGAGAGAAAAATAAGATTCACCTTTTTTTAATGGGTTGCCACCTTATAAAGAAATGAGGGCTTTCGGGAAAATCCGTATAAAAGCTGAATGATCAGTTTAATTTTGATAGAGATTATTTTATATGATTTTGGCGGTCGTACGTATATACATCTCCATATAAACTACCCTAACGATTATACGTTTTTGATAATAGCGAACTTAACGAAGCCGATTTTGAATACGACCCATACACCATAGGACAGGCCATCAAAAAACCTTTCGACCTGTATAAAATGTTCATATAGTTTTTTTTTAAATAAATGGGAAAATCCCGTTGTTCATCCTCCCCTTTGACCCGCTAAATGAGAGATTTGGCAGCTATAATAAAGCAGGTAGCTTTTATTTTGCTCTCTCCTATATGCAAGTTTCAGGACAATCGATGGGTGCCCTGTGAGACCTTTCTTGCAAGTTTTTTTGATGGTATTATCTATTTGGACAAAATAGATTAAGACAAGATTTCATTAAAAAGTATTGCAAAAAATTCTTTTTTCCACGAATTATGAGCAGAGACCAAATAAAACAGTTATATGTGTTATTTTGCTTTAAAAAAATCATGAAACGAATGTTGTCCAAAATATGCATTATATATATGGAAAGACTTTTAGAGATGTCCAGTGTTAAAATTTGCAATAACTTTTATTTTTTGATTTTTATCAATAAAAGTATAAAATAACAGTAATAAAAAACTTTTTGTTCAAAAAGTTTAAAATAACATTTATTTATTTTAAATAACTGTTATAACAGTTATTTGTATTCAAATCAATCAAAGTTTTAATGTTCAAATCAATAATTGAGGTATTAGCTATCAATAGGATTCTTTTGTATGCGTTTATTTTAGTTTTACTTAAATATATCAAATTTTATAAGGCTCAAAGAGTATTTGATAACAGTTAAAAAAAATAAAAGTTTTTTATTTCTGTTATTTTGGACAGATATTTATATAAATTTTTTGAAACTGTTATTTTAAATTTCTATTTCAAAATAATATTTTTGAACAGTTAAATTTTAATTTTTTCAATAAATCTCATAACGGTTATGGTCTCTGATTATGGGACATTTAAATAATACAAAATCGCAAAATCATAACTTCCTTAGCGATTTCTTCGAGTTAAGCCACTTTAAAAAATTAAACCTTCTGCCAGTACTCCAAATGCCACCCCCAAAGTTAAAAAAAAAAATAAAAAAAACCTTAAGCACCCACATAGCGGATCATCATTTCTGTTCTTATGTATTTTTTTTTTTTTTTAATAAATCTTTTATAACTTAAACTCGATGTTCAATTTTGGAATATCTCAAATACAATTATCCAAAACGAGAACTTTACCTGAGATACAATAGATTTCGTCAGATATTTCAATAATTTTAAATCTAATATCAGATTTAATAAATTTTTTCAATGTAGATTTATTTTAGGTGGGTTCAAACTAAAAAATGCCTGCGAATTTTGAACTCTTGCCCAAAACATTAAATCATGATGTTTTGCGGAAGATTTGCGTGTACTTGCTAAAGAAGAATTGAAATAGCAGTCGAGGACCCCATAAAGTTCATATTTTATTGATCCATTTCTGAGACACTCTAGCTATATACATCCGTCCATCTGCCTGTGAAAAGCAAGATGCATTCCAAACCATAAGAGCTGTAAATTTGGTAAATGAGTGCAAAAACAAGTCCCAAAGTGTTTTTACATTTTGGAGATTATAAAAGATTCGGCACCGTAGAATTTAACACTCTCACTTGATTTATGTACACTTAATAAAGAAATGGAACATTTTTATGTGAAAAGTTTAGACTTGCTGTAAAAGTAGTTTTGGTAAAAAAGGGGAAAAATTATTTTTTGTGAAAAAAAAAAATGTTTGCAAAAATGATTTTGATGAAGAAAAAAAAAAAAATAAAAAAAAAAAATTGATGAAAACAAAAATTTTTTTTTTGAAAAAAAAATTTGATGAAAAAAAAAATTGATGGAAAAAAAAATTTGATGAAAAAAAAAATTGATGGAAAAAAAAATTTTATGAAAAAACAAAAAAAAAATCTGAAAAAAAATAAATTGGTGAAAAAAAAATGATGAGAAAATAAAATTAATGAAAAAATAAAAAAATTTAAAAAAAATTTTTTATGAATTTAATGAAAAAAAAAAAAAATTATGAAAAAACAAAAAAAAAAATATGAAAAAAAAAAAAATTGATGAAAAAAAAAATTTCATTAAAAAAAAAAATTGATGGAAAAAAAATTGGCGGAAAAAAATTTATGAAAAAAAAAATTGTCAAAAAAATTGTCAAAAAAATTGATAAAAAAAAATTGATAAAAAAAAAAAATTTTAAAAAAATTTATGAAAAAATTTATAAAAAAAATTATAAAAAAAAAAAATTATGAAAAAAAAAGTTGATGAAAAAAAAAAAAATTGATAAAAAAAAAAATTGTTGAAAAAAAAGAAAAAAAAAATGATGGAAAAAAATTTTATAAAAAAAAAAAAAAATTATAAAAAAAATTTAATAAAAAAAAATTTTTTTTTTTGTTGAAAACTAATTATGTTACTTTTTATTAACCAGCTGGTGAAAAACGGATTTAATCACAACGACGTGAAGCTACAAACCCAAGTTACTAAAACTTTTGGTTTTAAGAAAATGAAAATAGTAAGTTTTATTTTTTTTTTCGTTAATTGTTAGCTTGTATAGTCAAACTGAGGTGGCGTCCTGCTACTTTTTTAAAATTAGACCCCAGCATAAAAACATTATCATGTTAAAAATAGCCTGAATGCTAGCAGTTTTAAAACAGCTATAAAAAATATATATACACAATATTTTTTATTCTGTTTTAAAACACAAAATTTTATCAACTATAATTGCCAGGGTTGTCACACAATTGTGAGATGCTTTTTTTAATGGACAAAATCGGCTGCAGTTGTACAGCAAAAACTACTGAACCGATTTTGATGATTTTTTTTTTTTTTGAATTTAGATTATAATATTTTTTAGTACTTGCCATGGCCATGTTTTGACATTTTAAATTAATTATTTTTTTTAATGAAAAAGTTAATGTAAAAAATCGTCTGCAGTTGCACAGCAAAAACTACCGAACCGATTTTGATGAATTTTTTTTAATTTAGATTATAATATTTTCTAGTACTTGTCTTTTCCATTTTTTGACATTTTAACTGAATTATTTTGTTAATGAAAAAATTAAATTCATTTTTAAAACTTTTTAAGTTTACATGGCATAACTTCAACAAAAATCGATAGTTTTCAAAAAATGGCCACGATAATACTAGAGAATTTAATAATTTAGAAATCAAAAAGAAATTCCTCGAAACTAGTTCAATATTTTACAACTACTGCAGCCGATTTAGTACTTTAAAAAAATGCGTCCTACAATTGATTGGCAGCCCTGACTATTTAAGTTGACCAAATGTTGTATTCAAAAATTAAAAAAAAAATACGATAGTTTATCTTTCAAATAAAAAAACATAATTAAAAAAAAAAAAATCATAGATAATTATAGTTGTTAATATTCGACCTTTCAAATTTTAATGAAATCTATTTATTTCATTTTCATAGATGTTTAAAAATTGTTAGTATAAAGGTATTTTTTCAAGTATCAACCCCTATTTAAAAATATGTTTCACCTTACTATTTTTTATTTGCTCTCTTAAATGTTGATGTGTTAGTATCCCATACATATATTAGGGTGAAGCTTTTTGTTTTAAATTCAAAATCTTCGGGGTTTGAATAGATGCCTTTAAGGGTCAATATGAACACACACAAATATTGGACCAATAAAGCAAAGTCAAAAAAAAAAAAATTATGTTTTTTAGCTTAAAAAATTAGCTAAAATTCGGACTTTACTTGAAAACTGTTTTTTATACCCTCCAACCACAGTATGGGGGTATACTCACTTTGTCATTCCGTGTGTAACACATCGAAATATCTGTCGGGGACCCCACAAAGTATATATAATATTGATCCATGATAGAATCTAAGACATTCTAGCGATGTCCGTCCGTCCGTCCGTCTGTAGAAATAACGATGCAGTCCAAACCAAAAGAGCTAGTCCCTTGAAATTGGGCAAGAATATCTCTTATTTTACTGGTAAGGTTAAGTTCGAAGATGGGCAAAATCGGACCAGGGGGAAAAAGTTCCCCCTTGAAGAACTAAAACGACCCCTGAAAAATACGATATTTTTATGAGTTTTTTTTAATTTTTGCTCAACAAATGTAACATTTGTATGTTATATTATGTTCATAGACCTACGGTTGGACCATGGGGGTAAGAAAATTCGATTTTGTTTTAGGCCGCCCCCCTTTGGGGGCGTGGTTATAGAAATTAATTAAAAATAACGATACAAAATTATTATTTTAGCGTAAATATCAACAAATAATTTGTAAACATATATAGCGGGGGAACAGGTGTCCCCCACCAACTATGCAGACCCCCCCCCCCCACAAAAAAAGACGCCCCTGCATTTTTTTTTTTTTTTTTTTTAATTTTAAACGTGTTGGAGGGTATAAAAGATTCGGCATAGCCGAATTTAACACTCTTACTTGTTTTTTATTCAAGTGTTTTTACAAAATTTAAAAATGTACGCCTCAGTGCCAAATATGGCTTTTTAGAGGCTAGTGGTCTGTCTAGACGGTAATAGTCCAAAAAATTGTTTGTTTGGTCAGTAAATTTTTTTGTTAGTTTTTTGATGAAATTTTAACATAATTTTAGCACAGTATAGAAAATATAAGTATTATTAATATAAAATTTAAACATTTGAAATGACTCACGAAAACGCCGAGACACCCCAACTTATTTTTTGGTCATAGAATCCAGTGGTATACTCCGTTTTAAAAATTTAGCTCAAAATAACGAGATATTTCGATTTTAAATTTGCAAATGTAGAGTTAAAATTTAATAAATTAAAAAAAAAATTATAAAATTTATCAAAATAAAAGCAAGTATTGTTCCATGTCAGCTTGAAAATGGACGTCCATTATTTCTACCCGAGTAAAAAGTTTTTGATATAATTATATATAATTTGATCAAATTATATCAAATCATATATAATTATATAAAATTATATAAATAGTTAAAATTTTCCAAAAAGTTGGATAAAATTATATAAAATTATATATAATTTGATAAAATTATATATAATTATATCCAGGATTGGTGGATATAATTATATAAAATTATATCAAATTATATATAATTTGATAAAATTTTATAAAATTTGATAAAATTTTATCAAATTGGATATAATTTTATATAATTTTATATAATTATATCCACCAAATCCTGGATATAATTATATATAATTTTATCAAATTATATATAATTTTATATAATTTTATCCAACTTTTTGGAAAATTTTACCTCTTTATATAATTTTATATAATTATATATAATTATATCAAAACTTTTTTACTCGGGTATATATAAATTTTGACAAATAACAAGTTTTTTTAAAGTTTTTAAATTCTTTCATTCAAAGAAAATGAAAAATCGCCTTAAATCTACTACAAATTTAAAATCGAAGTATCGCGGGATTATGAGCAAACTTTTCAAAAAGAGGTACACCACTAGATTCTACGACCCAAAATTAGGTTGACGTGATTCGGCGTTTTGGTGTGTCATTTTCTCCTACTTACAGTGTTATCGTATTATTTTTTTTTTGTCTTTACGCAATTTTAAATTACATATTTTAAAAAATGTTGGTTTTGAAGAAACATTTTTTTTATCATAAAAACCCCTTTTTCAGTAATGTACAAATATTAACTAATATTTTTAACTAAAAAAAATATTTTCCATTTGTTCAAAACTTTCCAATTTTGAAATCAAAAAAGGAACCCAGCAAAAGGAACAGGACAATGTCCCTGTTCTACAGGTTCAATATTTTTTTTTTTTGCATTAATACTGACTCCAAAAGGTAACTATTTCGACCCCGACAATTTTAAAATTAAGAAAAAAATTAAAATTTGCTCCACCCTAATAAACATTTCACATTTATCGTTATGCCAGTCTTTCATATGAGAGTTTTTTTTTTGTTGTTTGTATTTCATTTCCTTTATGTTATTCTAATTAAATTTAATCCTAATTTTGTAAGTAGAGGGGGCAAATTTAAAAGCATTAACGCTTTCTATGCTTTTTATTATTTCTATTTTTTGTAAAATCCTTAAATAAATATTTAAACATAAAATAAGCAAACTTTGACATGATAAATTTATTACTCTACTTAAACATTTTAATGAATTTGTATATTCCAGTTTATTTTCAGTTTTGGCAGACATTTTTTTTTTAAACAAATTTTATTAGTCAAATTTAGTAGTTTTAGTTGTAGTAGTTGTAACTATTACAAGTTTTATTTATTTTTTATTTGTTATATAAATAAAACACACACATATACTCTTGAATATAGATAAATTTAATAAAGTATTTTGACGTTAACAATTTTTTGTTTAAATTTATGTATTTTATGATTTCATTCTAAAAATACTTTATTTAATAGATATAATTATTAGGAGAATAACTTTATTGAAGGGGAATAACTTTTTTAAGATTTGTTTTGGTATAAAAGTAGAAAAAGATATTTTTTTTTAGAAAAATTATTATATTGAAATGTTCATTACGCCGCAGGTCAATTTATTATAAAAGTTGAAGTCTTAATAAAGTTAATAAATATACCATAATTAGGTTCCTCTAAACATAATTCCCATACCTTCAAATGCCAGAGGCAATTTTTTCGATTTATTTAAAAAAAAATATTTTTAACGATATAAATAATTAAAAATCTGTGGCAAATACTTCAAGATATCATATTTCATACTTAACATTGCATATTTTTGTTTAAAATTTTTCAGAAAATTTAATCGGGCTTTAATGGGCTAAGTTCAAATTGAGCAATTGAATTGAGAGTGTAAGTTCAATAACACTAGTTTACAGAGATTTTGACCCACAACATTTTGAATTTATTTTCCATGTAAAATCTGACGCTGAATTCGAAGATGCAGTCTAAAGTTACTAAAGAAGAACGGTTTTTGAGACATTGTTAAATTTGGTTTTTAATTAAAGGTTATTTAATCCTTAAATTACACCGCTCAACACTCATTTTCCGGTTTGAATTCTGATGATCAATTTTAGTAGTCTTTGATCTCCTGATTCCAAATCTGTTCTCCAAATTTTCCCATCACGTCCAGATTTTTAGTTATTCACGGTTGAAAATGCGAAAAATTACGATTTTTGCATTATTTGAAAGCCTGCACAGCAGCCATTCGGTGGAATACAAATCTGGTATAAAGCGCAAAATTATAATTTGTCTATGGTCTCCAACATAGAACACAATTTTTTTCAAATTATTACGTTTGGTTGGGCTTTACTTGCGTTTTAAAATGATACTGTTTAAATTACCATTTTTGTAAAAAAGGTAAGGTAGATAGATACCTTAGTTTTTTTTGATATTTTTCAAAGAAAAACTAAAAAAAATAAATATTTTACAAATTTAAGATTTCTGTGTTATTTTTCGCATACACCGGAAGATATATTTAATGGGTTTAAAAGTCTATAAGAAAGAATGAACTTTTGCCTAAATTTTGAGCTCATCACAGTAAAGATTGATCATCTGGTTATTGTATTAGAGCCTTTTAAAAATGGTGCTTTTTTAATTTTTTTGACAGAGTTTTTTTAAAATGCATGTTTGGCCAATAATTGTGCAACAACTTGAAATTTTTTTGATCATTTTTTTGAGATCATAGTTCAATTCTACTCTCACGCTTTATACCTGATTTTTATTCCACCCAGCGGCTGCTGTGCAGGCTTTCAAAAAAGGCAAAAATCGCGTTTTTTCGCATTTTCAACCGCGAATAATTAAAATTCTAGACGTGATGGAAAAATTTGGAGCACGAATTTGGAATCAGCGAGTCAAAATCTTTAAAAATTTTATATCAAACTTCAAACCGGAGCCAATTCTACTCTCACGCTTTGTTGAGCGGTGTTATTTTGAAGCTATAGTTTCTCAAAAAGTATGTTAAAGTTACATGTATTTGATTCAAAATGCAGAAAATCAAATTTTATAATATTTTATTATTCAGTGTAATACCAGATTACACATTTTGAAAATAAGTTTTATTCACAGTATTTGATATTCATTTTCCATATAAAATCAAGCGCTGAATTCGAAGTTAAAGTCAAAATGTTCAAAGTCAAAAAATTTTTTAAGATATTTCCGATTTCTATATTTAAAAAAGTAATTTTACATAAATAAAAATATCTCCGATCCAAATCGGAGGGTTTTAAATTTTTACTTTAGGACTAGAGCTTATGACATAGGTTATTAATTTTCTATAAAATTTTTTTCAATCTAATTAACCGCCTCCACCTATTAATAGTATTTGTTTTTTATTTTTGTTTTTTCTACAAAAAATAACGTACACAAATCATTAAAAATAAAAGAAGAATCACTTATTTTTATTTACAGAACAAAAATAAATGACTTTAAAAATTGAATGCTAATGAAAAATTTTATTTTTATACCCTCCAACTACAGTATGGGGGTATACTCACTTTGTCATTCCGTGTGTAACGCATCAAAACATCGGTCTAGGACCCCATAAAGTATATATATTTATGATCAGTGATCGATTCTAAGACATTCTAGCGATGTCCGTCCGTCCGTCTGTCCGTCCGTCCGTCCGTCTGTCCGTCTGTCCGTCTGTAGTTAACACGATGCAGTCCAAAATAAAAGAGCTAGACTCCCGACATTTGGCACGAATATGTCTTATGTTCATAGGCAGGTTAAGTTCATAAATGAGCAAAATCGGACCAGGGGGAAAAGAGTTCCCCCTTGAAGAACTAAACCAACCTCCGAAAAATACCATATTTTTACATGATTTTTTGTGTTTTTGTTTAACAAATGCAACATTTTTAAGCCACAAAAAGTTCAAAGTCCTGCATTTGGACCCAGAGAATTATAAAATGTAATTTTTTCTGCCCGCCCCCCTTTTATGGGCGTGGAATAAAACATTTTTTTTAAATAATGATAATCTTGTATTTCTTTAGTGCAAAAAGCTTAAGAATGAATTTTTAAACACAAATTCGAAAGTTCGATTGAAAATTTGCCCCCCCCCTCAATTACTACAAGCAACCCCCTGACCACCCCCCCTCCCCCCAAAAAAAATAGAACGCCCCTGCATTTTTTTTTTTTTTTGCATGTTGGAGAGTATACAAGATTCGGCACAGCCGAATTTAACACTCTTACTTGTTTATGTTGTTACTTTTGAAATATAGAACAGAAATAGTCATTTTATAGAACTGAACATTTGAAAAGTTAGCAATTTCCAGAAAACGGTTCTACTTTGAAATTCTGTACCTCATTTTTGGATTCAGGCCAATATTTGACATGGAAAGTAAATGCAAAATGTTGTGGCTCACATTTTTTTTTAATTTGAAAGCTACAAAGAAAAAAATAAAAAAAAATTTTAAGGTAAATTTTTAATACTATTGAGTAAAAAATTACTCAATTTTGCACCAGTAAACGATTTAATAGCATTGAGTAAATTTGTAATAAAAATTTATTAAATGTTTGAAAAAAAAATTCGAGAAAATTTTTAATTGACACAATTAAAAATTTACTCAAAATTTATCTATTTATTTTGTTTAAAAGTTTAAAAGTTTTAAATTTTTTTACAAAAAAAAAAACGAAAAATTTGTTTTTTCAAACTTTATCAATCATATTTATGTCTTAAAAACATAGGAAAATTTTATAAAGACGATTACAAACTTTCATTTACATATACAAAAAATTATAAACTTAACGAAAATTCAAAAAACTAAGATAGTTAAAAAAAAACTATTAAATTTTTATTAAATTATTTACTTTAATTGTTTTTAAAATTTTTAGGTAAATTTTTAATTGCGTCAATTAAAAAATTGCTCACTTTTTGTTTTTAAATTTAAACAAGTGATTACTCAAATTTGTTTCCCCCATATTTTTTTCTGTGTAGTTAAATTAAAAAAAAAAATTATCTAACCAATTTTCCTAGAAAAAGTTGCTTTGAATTTATATTATCAGCAAATTTAAGTAAAATAAAAAAAAAATATTTAAAATATATATAACATGCTAATCATAAATAATTCATTTTTTTAACACAAAATTTTAAAACTCTGCACTGAAATTAAATATTAGTTATTTAATCTACAAAAAAAAAAAAACAAAACATACTTCAGTAATATTTTATATTTGTATATCGTATAAAACTGTTTTGTTTTATACAAACATATAAATTTGTCTGTTAGAAATGCTGATTTAAAATAAAATTTATAATTTATTTGATTAATATTTATGTTAGCTTTGATAAGTCTTTTTTTTTTTTTTTTTGTTTATTCAGATATTCTCTAATTAAAAAACAAAATTAGAAAAGTTTTAAATTTTTAACAAAATAAAATTAAATTAAATTTGATTTTCCGGATAAAATAGGCACTAAAAATCTTAAAAATGTACTCATAATAATAATAACACAGTGATAAAAATCAAATTTTCCTAATCGGAATGGGATAAAACCAAACGCAAATGAAAGTTGAAATTTTACGAACCAAAACCCTCAGGGCTTATCTGTAAAATACGTATCGAAAACACATTATATTGGTTTAGTTTAATGAAAACTATGCATCAGGATCATGAAAACAAATTTTTCTACAAAATTTCAAACCATAAGGTTCTACGTCACTTTTACTATATTAAAAGTCACCAATTCTGAGACTCAAAATATGTTGTAGGCAAAAACAAATGAAAAACATATTTAAAACAAGTGATAGAACATTTGAAAATCATCCCAGTAATTATTCATTTGTTTAACCAAACATCAACATTTTTTTTTTACTGTTAATAAAATTTTCTAAAGTAAATAACATTGAGCTTTAAGAAATAACATAACTTCTTTTTTTTACCATTAAATTCCAAAAAAAATAACCTACAAAAACATTAAAAATTGTTGTGTTATTTTTACAAACAAATTAAAAAAAAAAAAAAAAATACCTATGAAAACATTAAAAATTAGTAAGGGTATTCATTTCAGAAAATGTAAAAGTCGAAAAATTAAAAAATTCAACATTCCACTCTCATTGATGTGAACGGGTACAGACCAAAATGATGATACAAAGTTTCCAAAAATAATTAAATTATTTGATGAATGAACCAGTTAACTTATAACTTACACTTTTTACTTGGTTTGTTCTTTTTTTGTTGGTGTTTAATTCTTAATTTCTATTTTCTTCTTAGAAAAATATCATACACATTCTCAATAAGGGCTGCCGAGTTAGAAAAATCCTTAAATAACAGTTGTGTTTTTGGTTTTTTTCTTTGACTAGTAATGAATGGCAACGCTTTAAAAAATTGGAAAAATTTAACTTTTTAGTCTGATAATTTTACACTTGGATATAGGTTGTTTAAAATGCAATTTTTGAGTGGAAAATTTTTTCATGTGTTTGTTGTAATAAAAAATTACATTTTTATAATTTTACATTTTTACAACCGAAAAAAAAGCTGATATGCCCTTAATGATTTCGTAGGTTATTTTTACAATTTTTCTATTGAATTTTATTTAAAAAAAAATTTAATAAAATTTTTGGGGAATCGATCCCGCAATCAACTACATTCTTGCCAGACACTCTACCCATCGTCACTTCATACAAACATGTTTTTATATTTTTATAAATAAGTGTGTTTTAATTTTTATTAAATAATAAAAATTAGTTATTTATCCGACCTTTTAATTGTGCAATGAAAAAGAGTTTATTCTGATTCGAGGCCTTTTCATGTTCCCCATTATGAATTAACATAACAAGTACATATGTTAACTCTACTTTCTTTATTAGGATATTCTCCCATTAAATACTCATAGAGTTTCTTGCTTTCAAAAATTTTGGCAATTTTTAGGAATATATTTACGATCGTTTCGGGGGTGTTCCAATTCCCCCATCATCAGAATTCTTTAGAAAATTAGGTAATACTGTTAGCATGCAAACATCAAATATTCATACTCTAAATAATCTCAACTTAGTGTATTTTGATACCAAGACTTAATCGACACGTGTTAATCTACACGTGTTTCGGAATTTGTCAAGATTCCATTGTCAAGATTATTTAGCAAAAATAGAAACGATTTACTACAAAGTAGCAAACGAGTCAAATGACAAATCGCTTGTGCACAAACTAGAATATTAATACATATTCGCCTCTATTCACAATGAGAATTAGAAAGACGAACAAATTGTACCATACTAATAAGGCAACGATTGTCAATAACCAACAAAAAATATTTAAAACAATTTTACATACGATAGTCCATTGGACTACAACAATATGTTTTTTTGTGTTGTTGTTGTGAGAAATACTCCATATTAGGGTTATTCAACACATGGCGTGCCAACCATTATGTTCAAATTCTGGTTAATTTTTATTAAAAAATAAAAATTGTTTTATTCGACGTTTAAAATATTATATTTTGATTTTTTTCTTGAAAATTATGCTATGAGAATATCATGGTTTTAATTAGTAAAGAAAATAATGACCTCGAGCCAGAATAAACATCCTCAAAATATAATATTTTAAAGGTCGAATAAAACAATTTTTATTTTTTAATAAAAATTAATCAGAATTTCATTATAGGGCCATTCCAGAAAATTTATCTCAAATTTTAGTCATTTTTGGAAATAGTGTCTCAGATTAATTTGAACCTTGACACATAGATAGTCCTCATAAATATCATCATATAAATACCATATATCGTTTTTTTACATTTGGTGTATTTAACGAATTATGGCGGGTCAAAGATTGACTTTTTAAGCAAAAGTAAGAAAAATACATCACGTTTAAAGAGCTGTAACTTCTTAACCAGTGACCCGATTTTCTCAAATTTAGGCTCATGTGAACGCTGGGGTTCTTCTTTTAGAAAATATTTTTAAAATAACACAGTTTTTTTTTTACAGAAATGATGCAAAAATGCAAAAACATTTTTTCTTTTCGAATATTTAAAAAAAACACATCTTCGATTTTTTTTTTTAAATTCTGGTGAAAAATAAAAATGTTTTGTATAACATATTCAAAATTCAGAGTGGGATCTCCATGGGATCAAAAACTATTCTGTTTTAAGTACGAGGTTCTCATATTTTTCCTTTAGAAAATTTAAATTTCTAATGTTTTGAATGTTTTTCAAAATTTTAATAGCATAATTTTCTTTGAAAATTTAAATTTTTATATTGAAGAAACATAAAATTTTAATTTTCTAAGGTAAAATTTAAGAACTTCTTACTAAAACCAGAATAATTTTTAAACCCATTTGGATCCCACTCTGAATTTTGGATATGTTGTACAAAACAGTATTGTTTATCACCAAACTTTTTTTAAAAAAATCGAAGATGTGTTTTTTTAAATATTCGCAAAAAAAAATGTTTTTGAATTTTTTCAACACTTCTGAAAAAAAAAACATATGCATTTGAAAATATTTCCTAAAAGAAGAAGAATTAAGTTCATACGAGCCATTACTTGTGATAATCGGATTACTAGTTAAAAAGTTAGAGCACGTTAAAAGTCATGTATTTTTCTGACTTTTGCTAAAAAAGTCAAACTTTGACCCGCGATAATAATAATAATAGTTTTGATCACATGATCAATTATTTTTATTTATTCTTTCTTTTTATTTATAACTCATTTTTAATAACTTCAACCTAACCGAGAACTGGTAACAATGACCGTCGTCTCGTTGTAGCGAAAAAACTAAGGGTTCTGGTGGGAATCGAACCCACGACCCCGATGTTCAAAGGCTAGCACGCTACCAACTAGCCTACGGGGCCCGCGATAATTAGAAAACTACAGCAAATTTTGAAAATCCAAAAATGCAACATATCTCATATAAACGTGGATATCTATGAGCCAAATTTTCCGAACAGTGGGGCGAAAATTTTTGGAATTATCGTATAATAATATAAAAAACTTAAGTTAAAGTTTTGACCTAAAAAATGTGTTCCCCTAAAAAATCCTTTTTTTAATTTTTTATTTATTTTTTTAATTATTATTTTACTTGATTAGCTAATTAACGACAAAAAATTTCATTTATTCATAAAATTGACTTCGAAATAGAAAATTTAGGGCCGTTGCACAGTTGGTCATTTCCGGATCAAAAATCTGTAACTTTTGAGTGCATTAATATTTTAGTAAGTCGTTTTTTTTTTTTGTTGAATAGGTGGCACTTTAGGCTTTAATTTGTGCTTTAAATCATAAAAATCGACTGACAAGAACTAAAGCTATGATATTTTTGTTGAATTTTTGTATAAAAGTAAAATGTTAAGACAAGTTTAAGTGGTATTTTTTATAATTTCTAACTATTTTTAATTGAATTTTGCCACCGATTTTTATAATTAAAGAATTTTGTATACATTTTTTAAGAACCAAATGTTGCAATTTCTTAAAAAATATCAGAATTCATATAGAGTTTCATTGGTGTTAAATGTAAAATTTAACTGATATTGGTTGTAATAAGACAAAAGAAATGAAAGTTATAATGAAAAAATCATATGTAAGCTGCCGAGATAAAAAAAATTAATGTTAAATTCGGCTGTTGCCGGACTTTCCAAAACCTTCTAAAGTGAAAAAAGTGGATTTGTCTTTAAGTGTGTTAATTAAAGACTACCTCAAGCTTTATGAATGGGTCAGGGGAAAGAAATTTTTAGATTTTTATTGAAAAATTACTGGAACGCAAAAAAACGCAATTTTTGTA
Source organism: Pegoplata infirma (assembly GCA_963921195.1). NCBI lineage: Eukaryota > Metazoa > Arthropoda > Insecta > Diptera > Anthomyiidae > Pegoplata > Pegoplata infirma. The sequence goes on from OY992536.1 coordinate 208,257,331, forward strand.
AATTTCAAATTGCGATATCTCGAAAATGTCGAATATCGATAGTTCGATTCCTTACACACGGAATATTAAAGTGACTTTACCCTTATAAGTGGTTCGAGGCTATAAAAACGAACCTCACTAATCGACAAAACCATAGTAAAAATTTAATAATTTCCTACTGAACTGAAAATCTCATGTTTTAACCATTTTTTTTTTTAAGACATCTTTATAACCCATTAACATATGATTGAACATACTATATGTATTTTTACGACGACATCAGCTAATCTACATATTTTTTCTACAATGACAACAAAATTCCGATAACATTTCTTTGCTATCAATTTGATTATATTAATAAAAAAGGATATTACGAACGTGACTATGAATTTTTATTATACGCTAATAAAGCACATCAATTTGCCTAACACACATACATACATATATTTTCTTCATCTCTTTAACATTATAATCATGCATGCATGCATAAGAAAATAGCATACTCATAAACATAAGTATAAGAGTTATAAGTCAATAAAAATATTACATTAACCATAAAATCTCATCAAACCAAATTATCACATGAAATATTTATACACGTCAATAAATTTTTATCATCATTCATATTGTGTTAGTAATACATACAGCTGAAAAAAACACCCATTACAAAACAAACAAAAAATCACATCCTGTTTAGAAATTTTTCATACATTTTAACTCTTTTTCTGTAAGTAGTAAAAAAAAAAGTAAAAAAAAGGATGTAATATAACCACCCACACTTACACAAACATACAATAGCACAAGAAAAAAAAAAAAACGAAAGGATAATTGATTAACTTTCACCATGTTTAGTTAAACCCAAATACAAAACAATCTATACATTTTACACAAAAAGAAATCTAAACGAACGAGAAAAAAAAACCATGGAACTGAAAACAAATTCTCTTAAATGTCAACAACAGTTGTCGCCGTGACATACGACAACAACATAAACATCACTTGTCGCTGCCAATTTGTCACTTGAATCCATATGTTACGTTAAATTCATGATCCAAAAGACGAAAGGAAAAAAGCGAAATTCCAAAGTCAAAAAAAGAAAACAACAAAAAAAAAAAACTCACAAATATATTTATCGAATACTTGTTAGGAAACGACAACATACAACATCACACTCCACTACTTTACTCCATATAAAAAAAAATATCTTCAAAGTCATCTTTGGTACTCACATTGCAAAATTTATCTACTTATGCTGTTCATACTCTGTCAATCAAATTGAATAAATCATTACAAACATATTGTGTTGTATATATGACTTAAAGTATGTATCATTTCGTATGACTTAAAGTATGTATCATTTCGTTTTTTTTTATATATTTTTAAAGTGATGGTGATGCGCCATCAGCCAAATGATATTAACATACAATTGTATGTGGAGCAGCGGTCCTCAAACTGTTAAGGATTTGGAATAACTTAAATAGAGGAAAAGTTTTATTAATTTGGCTTATTATAACAACTTCCGACAAACTTTTGTACACATGGACCAGATCGATGAATTCTGAATTCTCCCAGTTTTTCTAGATCAATTCGCGTTTTTGCGAAAAACGACAACAAACAAGCAAAAAAAGTTAAATTCAGCTTTGCCGAATGTAGTGCTACCATCCACAATTTCTAAAAGATTATTGCAAAAAATTTTATTTAAAAGGAAATTACTTTTGAAAAAAAAAAAAAAATTGTTGAAAAAAAATTTCCGCGAAAAAAAAATTGGTTAAAAAAATCCGCGATTTTTTTTTCTTTTTTTGTCAAAAAAATGTGTTCGTCCAGTTTAAATACCATTTAGTGTTCAATTATGTTGACATATGTATCGCTACCTCAAAATACGAATGTCGTATGTAATTTTTTTCGACAAAAATATTCAGTGTCAAAAACGCTAACAACGCCTTTTTGATTATAATTACAGTAAATTTGATTTGGACTGATGAAAAAAGATTACTCAGACTATATTCAATCCAAAACTGGAGAAAATCCATACAGCCATTTTAAAGATATTTCATATTTAAAACCGTCTCCTGAAATTTCTGTTTTGCTACATACGACATATGTCAACCAGCAGCCAAAATAAAGCATTTTGTATTTTTAGGTTATATTGAATGTATTCAAATTTTTGAGGTGTTCCTACCGTTGAACCGATATCGCTCATATGCAATACCAAACTTCTCGGGAAAACTTCCAATAAATATGTTAAGTTTCAGTCATCTTCGTGTAATATTTTGGCCGTGATCACCATTTCGACAGACAGACAGACGGACATACGGACAGACGGATAAACGGACAGATGGACTAGAACCTGTCCATCTAAAATCGATCGGGGATTATTTTATGGAGTACCAGGCCGATATTTTGGTGAGTTACAAACGTAATGACAAACTTATATATCGAGGGCCTATATTCAAAACCCTCTATCTTCCATTTTCATTAAAATGACTTTGTGATGGCAAACAATTCAGTAAAACGGCCCTCATCTATTGTGAAACATTCAGAACAAAAATATTTTTTTTGCTATTTTTTTGCATTTTTGGTTTTCTCTATTAGAGTTGTCAATTATTCGACTTTAAACTTTGTTCGAATAATTCAAATAATTGTTTTTGTTCGTTCGATCAAACGATTAAATCTAAAAAATTATTCGATTAATCGATGAGAATAACGAATAAAAAGTGGCTATAAAAACATATTTTTATTAAGTTTAAAGTATTTTAAGTGGGGGATTCGGCGGGGGACGTTGGAGGACACCTTTTCCCTCTTCACATAAATGTTTACAAATTCATTTATTACGATATTTACGCCTCAAAAACACACTTTTGTTTTCATTTTGTATTATTTTTTATAACCACGCCCCCGTGTAAAAAAATAATTAGATCAAAACATATCTCCTTTGATAAAAACATATATGGATCATATCTAAATGGATGTAATCAGATCTACTCCATATATATTCACATCTGCTTCAGATATGTTTTGATCCGTACACTCACATAAAAAATCGGTTAGAATGAGGTTGCCACAACCGCAGTACGGTTGTCGCAACTGGAACACGGTTGCTGCAACTGCCTTGCGGTTATCACAACCGTATCCGGTTGCAGCAACTGTAAATTGAGGTTGTTAAAACTTTTTTAAAATATTTTTGTGCCAGTTGCCACAAACTCAAAAAAAAGTTGCTGCAACTTCCAACCCCGGTTGTGGCAACCGTTAATTGAGGTTGTTGTAACTTTTTATATTAAACACAGTTTTAAATGTCATAAAATTAAAACAAAAAAAAATATTTATAAAAGTTTTTTTTTTAAGAATATTAAACTATTGAGGGGAAATCTGAAAAATAAGAGGGAAAATAATATTAAAACCGTAAGTAAACTATTAAATTAACTCTTTAAATCATGTATTTAATTAATAATTTGTTTCTCTTTGTTAAATTTGTAGAAATAATGGAATGATAACAAATGGCTGTCTGAAAGTGCAATTTTCTCTCCATGACTAAAAGGTTTGTTGTAAAATATCTACATAAAACAGGAAATGCGTAACACAAACGCATTTGTTTGTTTGCCTTAAGCTAGCACCTTGTCAGAAAATGGTCAAAAAAACTAACGCTATGTAAAGGAAGACATGAAATCGGAGGAACTAAAACTGTATTATCCACCAAACATTACCAACAAAGAGGTGATAATGGTAGAAATAAGAAATCTGAGCAATTGGAAACTATAGAAAAAGTGTCAGAACCTACTCTAATACCTCCGAATCCATATCTTTTAGACTTTCCTATAGGAAAAGTAGCACAGAATCTTAGTCTTTTTACTGAAAAATGTCGCTGGCTCTAAGTGTCAAATTCTGAGACAATTTTTCTACATTAAAAGTCTCAGATTCTGAGACAGGTTTCCATATTAAAAGTCTCAGAATTTGAGACTTTTTCTATAGAAAAACTTTCTCAGAATCTGAGACTGTTTCTATTGAAAAACTGTCTCAGACTCTGAGACTTTCTCTATTGAAAAACTGTCTCAGAATCTGAGACTTTTTCTATAGAATCTGAGACTTTTTCTATAGAAAAACTGTCTCAGAATCTGAGACTTTTTCTATAGAAAACTGTCTCAGAATCTGAGACTTTTTCTATAGAAAAACTGTCTCTACATTCTGAGACAGTTTTTCTATAGAAAAACTGTCTCAGAATCTGAGACTTTTTCTATAGAAAAACTGTCTCAGAATCTGAGACTTTTTCTATAGAAAAACTGTCTCAGAATCTGAGAATTTTTCTATAGAAAAACTGTCTCAGAATCTGAGACTTTTTCTATAGAAAAACTGTCTCAGAATCTGAGACTTTTTCTATAGAAAAACTGTCTCAGAATCTGAGACTTTTTCTATAGAAAAACTGTGTCAGAATCTGAGACTTTTTCTATAGAAAAACTGTGTCAGAATCTGAGACTTTTTCTATAGAAAAACTGTGTCAGAATCTGAGACTTTTTCTATAGAAAAACTGTGTCAGAATCTGAGACTTTTTCTATAGAAAAACTGTGTCAGAATCTGAGACTTTTTCTATAGAAAAACTGTGTCAGAATCTGAGACTTTTTCTATAGAAAAACTGTGTCAGAATCTGAGACTTTTTCTATAGAAAAACTGTGTCAGAATCTGAGACTTTTTCTATAGAAAAACTGTGTCAGAATCTGAGACTTTTTCTATAGAAAAACTGTGTCAGAATCTGAGACTTTTTCTATAGAAAAACCGTGTCAGAATCTGAGACTTTTTCTATAGAAAAACTGTGTCAGAATCTGAGACTTTTTCTATAGAAAAACTGTGTCAGAATCTGAGACTTTTTCTATAGAAAAACTGTGTCAGAATCTGAGACTTTTTCTATAGAAAAACTGTCTCAGAATCTGAGACTTTTTCTATAGAAAAACTGTGTCAGAATCTGAGACTTTTTCTATAGAAAAACTGTCTCAGAATCTGAGACTTTTTCTATAGAAAAACTGTCTCAGAATCTGAGACTTTTTCTATAGAAAAACTGTCTCAGAATCTGAGACTTTTTCTATAGAAAAACTGTTTCAGAATCTGAGACTTTTTCTATAGAAAAACTGTCTCAGAGTCTGAGACATTTTCTATAGAAAAACTGTCTCAGAGTCTGAGACATTTTCTATAGAAAAACTGTCTCAGAGTCTGAGACTTTTTCTACAGAAAAACTGTCTCAGAGTCTGAGACTTTTTCTATAGAAAAACTGTCTCAAAAACTGTCTTCTATAGAAAACTGTCTCAGAATCGGAGACTTTTTCTGAGCCTTTTTCTTTAGAAAAACTGTCTCAGAATCTGTGACTTTTTCTGAGACATTTTTGTTATAGAAAAAGATTCAGATTTTTCCTATAGAAAAATTTTCAGGTTCTGAGTTATTTTTCTCATAGAAAAAGTCCCAGATTCTGAAATATTTTTCCTTAAGAAAAAGTCTCAGATTCTGAGAAGAAAATTCTTTGTATCGGATTTTTAGTAAACGAATTAAAACCTCTTAAAAATGTTTCATTAAGTTTATTATTTTTAGTATTAAGTCATTTATATAACTATATTTTTTTTCAAACAATAAAAAAATAAAAAAAAAAATTTAAAAAACGTGTTTTATAATTGGTATTTTATTTTGTATTTTGGCATAATATCGAAAATATATTAAACACAGCTACGGTTGGGACAACCGGCAATACGGTTGCCATAACCGGCAAATGTCGTTATTTGAGGTTGCTGCAACCGGCATTTGTCGGTTGCCACAACTGTAATTTGTCGGTTGCTACAACCGTATATTTACGGTTGCAGCAACCTCAATCTGAGGTTGGAACCTTGTACGGTTGAGACAACCGTATTTTGCTGTGAGTGTAAATTGAGTCTATCTGACAATTATACATATATGAGCATATCTGAAAATGTCTGATCATATATGCCAGATAGACTCAATTTACGGATCAAAACATATCTGAAGCAGATATGAACATATATGGAGTAGATCTGATTACATCCATTTAGGTATGATTAATATATGTTTTTATCAAAAGAGATATGTTTTGATCTAATTATTTTTTTACACGGGCCCTTAAAAGTGGGGGGTGGGGAGGGCCGAAAAATATCATTTCCTAATCATCTTGGTCGAAATGAAGGTCAATGAACTTCATATGGCATAAAAATATTTCATTTGTTAACAAATATAATTCGGCTGTGCCGAATCTATTATACCCTCCAACATGTAAAAAAATTAAAAAAACAAAAAAAATTGACAGGGGCGTTGTTTTAAGGGGGGGCAAGGACGGGGGAGGGGTCGGTGAGCTGGGGTGACTCCTTGGCCCTCACGGTTTACAAGTTCATTTTTTTCTGCTTTGTGCCTAAAGTAATATAGTTTTATAATTATTTAAATTATTTTTTTTATCCACGCCCTTAAAAAAGGGGCGGGGCAAAAACAATGAAATTTTTTAATCCCCTGGGTCCAAGCGCAGGACTATAAACTTCTACGAACATAAAAATGTCTAATTTGGTTTCAAAAATACAAAAAAACATCAAAAAAATAGCATTTTTAAGAGGTTGGTTTAGTTCTTCAAGGGGGAACTTTTTTCCCCCTGGTCCGATTTGTCCCATTTCCGAACTTAACCTGCCTAGGAGCATAAGACATATTTATGCCAAACTTGAGGTGTCTAGCTTTTTTATTTTGTTCTGCATCGTGTTAACTACAGACGGACGGATGGACATCGCTAGAATCTCTTAGAATCGATCACTGATCAATAATATATATGGGGCATTCCATGTGAAATCGGACACTTTGAAAAACTTTTTTTTTTAGATTTTCCCAATTTGTTTACAGTTTTTAGTACCCTTCGAAAACTCCTTCTTGGTTAATTTTCAGATTTTTTTGATGACCCGTTCAAAAGATATCGAATTTTTAAAAATTGGTAGTTTGTTCCTTTACTCAAACTTCTTTTAATCATAACTTCTTCAATAATGGTCCAAATTTCAAATTTTTTTTTTAAAAAATTTTTGTTTTTTTACGTAATTTCTACGTAATTTCTAAAAAAAAATGCCCAGGAAGATCGTAGGATAACGATTATTATTATTTTTTAAAATTTTTTGAAAAAATTTTATTGTAATTTTCCAATCTTAAAATCATTTCTACTGATCCAATGGTGCGTCATAGAGGGGTCCTTTATAAGACTGACCCCCATTAATTTTTACGTCTTAATATTTTTTTGAAACAAACTAATACCCTATCTCCAATTTCTAAGGGAGCTCCCACACAAAACAACATTTTTTTAAATTTGCTTTAACCGCTCTAACTGCCCTAATAGTGCCCTTAGAGCAACAAAATGTATGACCGACCCACAATATTTTTTTAGTCCAAATATTTTCTCTGAACACACCTACCCTCTATCTTTAACTGTTAAGGCGGTCCCCATACATTTTTTTTTTATTTTTTGTAAATTTGTTTTATTTAATCAGCTTCTACCGGTCCAATGGTGCGCCCGAGAGTGGTCATTAGTGAGACCGACCCCCATTTATTTTTATCCTACAAAATTTTTTCAAAACATACCTACGCCCTATCTCTACTCCCTAAGTAGGCTCCCATACAAATAACAGTTGGAGCAAATTTTATAAAAATGTAATTTTGTATGGGAGCCTACTTAGGGAGTGGAGATAGGGCGTAGGTATGTTTTGAAAAAATGTTGTAGGGTAAAAATAAATGGGGGTCGGTCTCACTAATGACCCCTCTCGGATGCACCATTGGTCCGGTAGAAGCTGATTAAATAAAACAAATATACAAAAAATTAAAAAAAAATGTATGGGGACCGCCTTAACAATTACAGATAGAGGGTAGGTGTGTTCAGAGAAAATGTTTGGACTAAAAAAATATTGTGGGTCGGTCATACATTTTGTTGCTCTAAGGGCACTATTAGGGCAGTTAGAGCGGTTGAAGCAAATTTAAAAAAAATGTCGTTTTGTGTCGGAGCCCCCTCAGAAATTGGAGATAGGGTATTAGTTTGTTTGATTGAACAAATTGTTGAATCGATAGATGTTTTACACAAAAAAATTTAAAAAAAAAATCGAAGACTACAAAAATTTTCAAAAATGAGATTTAATATTTAAAACTTAAAAATCGCATACCAGAGCGCTTTTAAGAATTATTTGGGATTTTTTTTTTACAAAGTACGTAAAAAAACAAAAATTTTGAAAAAAAAAATTGAAATTTGGACCATTATTGAAGAAGTTATGAGTAAAAGAAGTTTGAGTAAAGGAACAAACTACCAATTTTTAAAAATTCGATATCTTTTGAACGGGTCATCAAAAAAATCTGAAAATTTACCACGAAGGAGTTTTCGAAGGGTTATAAAAACAGTTAACAAATTGGGAAAATCTAAATAAAAAAAATTTCAAAGTGTCCGATTTGACATGGAATGCCCGATATATAGTGTATAAAAGTGTATATGTCACTATATATTATAATATTAAATATTGGTTAGGAATATTAAATATTGGTTAGGATCCTAATTATCATCGATTTTAAGAGAATCTAACGACCCCGTAAAATTTAGATGAGGTTTTTCTCGAATTCACATGTTGAAATCAACACTAAAGACGTGGGCAATAAATTTATTTAACAAATTGTTTTGTCACTCAAAAAAATTTTAGCGCTCAAAAAATAAAACACTCAACAAAATTTTATACTCAAAAAATTTAATTTTACAGAAGTGTCAAAAAAATTAACAATTAAAAAAAATTTGTTTTACAAAAATCCAAAAAAAAAAAGATTTTTATTAAAAATAATATTTTTTCGTTAAATCGTTTTGCTAAAAAGTCGAATTTAACTTTATTCTTATTATTTTTTTGTTACTCATTTTCATCAGTATTTATAAGCACAACAGTTTCGAATCTCTGCTTTCTATAGTAATTTGTAATTTGCGTACAATCTTTTAAAGCACTACTACTTTGTACGTAGTACGTACACACTTATTATTATGGCTTGTAATTTGCACTTCATTTAATTTGTATGCTTCATTTATGGCAAAAAGATGTTTAATTTTGTAAATTTTTTTTATTGACAATTTATAGATTTTATGTTGAGATACTTGAGTATTTTTAAGACTTTTAATGACATAGATTTTAAAAAACTGTTGAAATTTAATAAAAAAAAAATCGGAGAATGGTTGTGCAACAAAGTATGAATGCTACACTCAAAATAATTAATTTGTTAAATACTCTTTAAAATGACTGTAATCGCAATTCGACAGATATTTGACAAAGTTATCTGTCGAAATACAGATTTAAAAAAAATACTTTGTATATTCTTGTGATCGAAAAACAAAATTTTGTAAAATTGTAGTAACTACTCGTTAAAAACTCGCAGTTTTCAGAAAAATAAAAAAGTAAATTTACAATTTAGAAGCATTAAAGCGGGCAAATTTAACAAAATTTTATTTTAATAAATTCAATTTTTTTTTTAATTTTAATTTAAAGAAGTTTTACTCATAAAATGGATTTAACTAAAATTTTGTAAATTTACAGTTTTTTTTTTTAAATTTTGAACTCATAAAATGCATTTAACTAAAACTTTGTAAATTTACAGAGTTTTTTTGTTAAAATTCTTTTCGGTTTTATCAATATTTTACAGATAATTCTGTAAATTTACAGTTTTTTTTATCGAAATCATTTTACTGAGTTTTCTTCGTAAAATAACAAAAAATCTTGCTGGTTGGAAATCTATGGTATTTTCTGCTGGCTCAGCAGAGTACCTCTGTAATTTAACAGAGTGATTATTTTGAGTGTATAGTCGACGCTGACGAATTAAAAATACACTCCATTACACACTATTCTTTAAATTTGTTTAATAAATTTATAAATTCTGCTGATTTCTCTTCATTTATTTGTTATTTTCTACTTTTATATTTATTGTTCAAAATTTAAACATGATAATGTTTTTAGGCTGTTGTCAAATTTTAAAAATGATGCAGGACGCCACCTTAGTTTGATTATATAAGCCACCGCCTAACAACAAAGAAAATAAGAATTACAGTTTTCATTTTCGTAAAACCAAATGGTTTGTTACTTCGATTTGTAACTTGGATAATAATTCACCTGCTGGTGAATAAAACCGTTTTTCACCAGCTGGTGAATAAAACGTAGCATAATTATTTTTCGACATAAAATTTTTTTTTCATAATTTTTTGTTTCCATAAATTTTTTTTTTCATCAAATTTTTTTCATATTTTTTTTTTTTTTAAACATTTTTTTTCATCATTTATTTTTTTATCATTTATTTATATTGTTTTTTTTTTTTTTTGATCAAAAAACTTTTTTGTCAAATTTTTTATTTTTTTATCCTGTTTTTCACCATTTTTTTTTTTATCAAAAAAAAATTTTTTACCAATAAAGAAAATTGTAGAACGTTCAACATAACCTAAAAATACAAAATGCTTTAATTCGGCTGCAGGTTGACATACGCGAACATAATTGAACATCGAATGTTATTTTAACAAGTACGAACACATTTAAAAAAAAAAAATAAAAAATCGAGCATTTTTTTTGCAATTTTTTTTCGCCGAAATTTTTTTAAATTTTTTTTTTCAAAAGTATTTATTTATTTATTTATTTACAAATTAGCTTATAATTAAAATTATAAGATAACTTAAAGGGGCGAGCAATAGCAACATAGGCCTTCAGCTCAAAAGAACTTATATACAAAAAAATTAAGGATATACATAAAATATAATTAGGATAATAGTTATATTTTTAATAATTTTTGTAGTCATATGCAAAGTTAAAGACGTAAAACATAAAAATTAAATTCAAGATATAATAATAATTCATAGTACAAAAAATTAATTTTATTAATTTTTAAATCTAAAACGTTAACCCAGCTAGATTAAGTTATACATATTGGTATCTTTTAAGTATTTTATAATAAGACTCATATTTTCTATTGTTGGGTTAGATAAATATTTCTTTGGGTTTTCGCCCATAAAAAACTGCTGACGCAGGGTTAGAAACCGTGGACATGATATAAGAATGTGAGTTAAATTATTGGGATGTGGGATGTTGCAATTACACATATTTTGGGTAGGTATTTTCATCAGGTGTCCGTGTGATATTTTAGAGTGACCCAGCCGAAGTCGTATCACTTTTATGATATCGTTTCTAGTAAATTTATTTGAGTTAGTTTTAAGGTAATCAAATATTGTAAGTTTAGATTCGTTTGTTGATTTGTACCAATCAGAAACTCTTTCATATTGGTGGTTGTTTTTCTGGTAAAATTTTTTGATATATTTATTAATGTCTTTAATACAGTAATTTGGGGTTGTAATTAGAGGACTTACTAATGCATTTTTTGCTGTACTGTCCGCTAATTCATTACCAGTTATACCTGTGTGTCCAGGTGTCCAAATCAATGTTATTTTCGGAAATTTGTTTATTAAGGTGTTCCTGATAGTTTCAATATAATAACTTTTGTTGTTTATGTTAGCAATTGCTTTTAAGGATGATAATGAATCAGTGCAAATTGCATACTGACCATGTTTGTCCTTTATAGATTTTAGGGCTTCGAAGATTGCTATAAGTTCAGCAGAAAAAACTGTTGAATAGCTTGGTAAAAGCGATGATTTTATAATTTCAGTTTCATTTACGATACTAAAACTTACAGTTTCGTCATTTTTTGATCCGTCGGTAAATATAAACTTGTGGTTCTTGTATTTCTCTTTAATCTCATAAAACAATGTTCTAAATTGTGATGGTGGAGTATTTTTTTTTGAGAACTTTTCAAGTGAAAGATTAATTGCTGAATCCTTAAAGTTCCAAGGTGGGTCTGCGTTTGAATTAAAACGCGAATAGTTTCTTTGTGGTATGTCAAGTGAATTGCAGTTATTAATAATTCTTTGTAATGTTGATGGAATTTTTGGTTTTTTCTTATTTTTCTTAATCTTTTTGACAAATTGGTCTATTGGGGTGTCATAGCTGTGTAGTATCGATTTAAATAATCGAGAAGTTGTAAGTTCTCTTTGAATTTCTAAGGGTAATATACCGGATTCAGTTAACATGTTAAAAATTGGTGTAGACCTAAAAGCTCCTAATGAGAAACGTACTGCTGCATTAACAATTCGTTTAATCTTATTAGTGAGTGATTTTGGTGCATAACCATAGAACGGCAAAGCGTAATTAATTTTTGATAAAATTATTGATCTAGTAATTGATATTAATGTAGATATGTTACAATTGAATTTGTGGCTGGATAAACATTTTATAATATTCAGTTGTTTTGATAATGATGATGCTAGGTTCAACACTTGTGTGTTCCATTTATATCTTTTGTTAAAGTATAAGCCTAAAATTTTTAGATTTTCGACTTCGTGTAGTTGAAAATCGTTCATTTGTAATATAGGAGTACAGTTTTTCTTTCTACAGAAATGTATATATTTGCACTTGGAGGAGGACAATACAGCACCCGAATAGTTACACCATTCCCTAATTTTTTCGAACAAAGAGTTTAAATTCAAAGTTGGGTTTTTGCTTTTGTTTGAATTTACAATTATATTAAAATCATCTGCAAACGCAGTAAAGTTTATTTCTTTGTGAATCGAAATGTTTTCGCATAATTTATTATATGCTACTAGAAACAGAATTACGGATAAGGGGGAGCCCTGAGGTATTCCATTGTGTAATGGGAGTGAAGCAGAATACTGTTTACCTACTCTGACTACTATTTTCCTGTTTGTCATAAAATTAACTATGTAATTAATAATTTTTGTACCAACCTGCCATGATAATAATTGATCAATAATCGAATGGATACCAATTTTATCATATGCTTTTTCAAAATCTAATGATATAACGGTTAGATGTTTCCTCAAGGAAAGACTGTTGGCAACTTGATGGTCTACGTACAGTAGAGCGTCAGTTGTCGACTTTCCTCTTTTAAATCCAAATTGATGACTATTTAATAGTTTGTTTTTCGTAACAAACCACCATAGTCTATTTGCGATTATTTTGTCAAGTACTTTTCCAAGACAAGGGTTGAGGGATATAGGTCTATATGAACCGGGTAGAGTTTTGTCCGATTTTGGTTTTGGAAGCGGTATGACAATGCTATTTTTAAATTGTTGTGGTAAATAATTTTCAAAAATATTGTTGAACAATGATAAGACTCTTTGTTTTACTGAGTATGGAAGATTCTTGATCATTGCGTATGGGATTCTATCTAGGCCTGGGGATTTTCCCTTGAGCCTAGATAGAGTTGATTCTAATTCTATGAAGCTTATAGTATTTTCGATTACTTTTGCTTCTTTATTGGGTGTTGAAAGCATGGTATTATTTATAGTATATTTTTTCCTCGAAGTAAAATCAAACGAGAAATTTTCGTCGGCTGAATTTTCAGACCAAAAGTTGCAAAGTATGTTTGCTATTTCCTTTCTGTTTTGGGTAAAAGTTGTTTGTGTGTTATCAGTTGATATACAATGTATTTGATTTGAGATTTTGTAACCGGTTAGGGCTCTTAAGTTTGACCATAATTTGTCTATTGTGGATGATGGACTAATCGTAGAGGTGAACTCTTGTAATGATTTATTTTTAGATTTTCTTATTTCCCTTTTAAATGTAGCATTAGCTTTTTTGTAATCTAAAAGATTGTTTTGACTCATGTCTTGGTTAAAAGTTTTCCAAGCTTTATTTTTGCGGTCCTTAAGATTTTTAAGGTGTGGATTCCACCATGGGACCGTTGCATGTGTAAATTTATTAGACGATTTAGGAATGGATATATTTGCAGCTTGGTGTATAATTTTACAGATATTGCCTGTTTCCCTATTTACGTTATTAGATGTTGGACGTTCTGTGTTTAATTGACTACAACTTTGTTGATACCTAGGCCAGTCAGCTAGTTCGATTTTAAATTTTGGTTTGAAATTAATATTAGGTTCCTGATAGCATGTAAATAAAGAGACAATGATGGGGAAGTGGTCGCTTCCACATGGAGTTTTTTCGATTTTCCATTCTGCCGCCGTAGCGATATTTGGAGAACAAAATGTTATGTCTACATGGGTGAAAGACTTGTGAGTGCTGATATGTGTCGGTGAACCATCGTTTAAAATAACGTATTGGGAATTATTTATGAAATTTGCAATTATGTTTCCCTTTCGGTTATTTATAGCTGATCCCCAGTTTCTATGCCAACCATTTAGATCCCCAGTGATTATACTAGAGTTGCCTAAGTTGCCGAAAACGTTGTTTAGATTGGTGGGGCTTATTTTTTTTTGGGGACTGATATAGGAACAAACAATATTGAATTTAATTTTAGATTTAATTTCTATACATATTGCATCAAAATCATCAGCAATGGATATCTGTTTATGCTCCAAGGATTTGTGTATCAGAATACCAACACCACCATATTTTGTAGGGGATGTGTTTTTTGTATAAAGGGTATAGTTTATGGGGATAGGTATGTTATTCTGGGAGTGTAAATGTGTTTCTTGTATGGAAATAACTTTTGGTAGGTGGTTTTTAATTAATAAGAGTAGATCATTATAATTGTTTATATACCCGTTAATATTCCATTGTAAAATTTTAAATGAAGTCATAGTTAATTGATAAGGGAGGGAGTATAAAGTGTTTTTTAAATTTAGTACTTGTATAAACTATAGTGATATAAAATGATGTAAATTTAGAAAATATTGATATGTAAATTATAAATTCGTATGTAATAAACAAATGATTTTCTTAATAAGATATATTTCTAACTTGTTATTGTATAATTGTTGGTGATTGCGTAGCGTAAAATTTATTTCGGTCACTATTTATTTTTTCTTTCGTTTTGGTTGTAGTTGGGTGATATTCTTGTTTTTGATTTTCTGTCTGTTTCTGTATGATGTTTTTGCTGGGAGAATAATTACATCTTTATTGATTTCTTTTGATTTGTTTGTGTTGTTTATGTTTTCTATTTCGTTCTCAGATATATCAATATCCGATATACTGTATCGTCGTAGAGCTCTATTTTCTTGCGGAGAGCGACATAATTGTTGTTGTTCTATGTTGTCGATGTCCATTGATGTAAAGGTGTTGTTTGTTTTACTTTGTTCTATTTCTGTTTGTGGTTCGATTGCATTTGATAGTGAGTTATTGTTTGTTGTGTGCTTGGCAACAGATGATAAAGATGATGATGGTGTTGGATGACGTTGAATGTAAATAGTTTTGGCTGTCTTTTTATTTACCTTTTCCAATGTGATTATTGTCTGGATTTCTCTCTCTTTTAAAAATATTGGGCATATTTTGTCTAAAGCAGAGTGGTTACTATCCAAAGATTCGCTCTCTATACAGTTTGAGCAGACTTTTGGTTGTAAACAAATCTCTTTTTTTTCGGTATTTATGTGAAAATTTTCGGCACAATTTGGACATATTTTAGAATTTTTACAAATTTTGGCTATGTGTCCATAGCGTAGGCAATTTTTACACCTAAGAGGCAAAGGGATATATGGACGAATATTTACTCTTTCATATCCAATGTTTAGCTCCGATGGAAGTGTAGACGTTTCGAAAGTGATTATAATTAGTCCGGTCTCCACTAAGTTGTCATTAATTTTTTTTTTTATTTTTTCAACTTTATGTACGCCTTGATTTTTTAATTCTGATTCTATTTCTGTTTCGTCAATTCCTCTTAGATCATTCGAGTATACCACACCTTTAATATAATTAAGGGAACTGTGCAATGTAACATCAACTGAAATAGCTGGAGACAAATTTCCTAATTGAATTAATTAACTGGCTTGATTTAGATTTTTTGTTTGTACTAAAATAGTACCGTTTCTTAGTTTTTTACATTCCGCTACCTCGCCACCGCATGTATTATCGACAACCTTTTTTATTAAAAAAGGGGACACGTTTAATAATGTTTCGTTACTTTCACTTCTCGAAATAATTAAGTATTTTGGACCTGGTATTTTTATAGATAATGTTTTTAATTTATCATACTTGGTCGATATATCACTTTCTTCAATAGATTTTGGATTGCCAGTCATTTCGAATGCCGTAGTAAATTTTGAATAGAAAACGTGTTTTTTATTTTTTTGTTTTTTTAATTTTTATATTTGCACAATATTTATAATTAAGAAGTATGTTTTTGATTTAAAAAAAAAAAAAAAAAAAAAAAACACTTTTTTTCTTATTTTTTAAGAGTTTTTTATTTAACTATAATTTTAATAATAATTCACTGGTAGAACACTTTGCTAGCA
Source organism: Pegoplata infirma (assembly GCA_963921195.1). Taxonomy (NCBI): domain Eukaryota; kingdom Metazoa; phylum Arthropoda; class Insecta; order Diptera; family Anthomyiidae; genus Pegoplata; species Pegoplata infirma. Next base: position 208,273,574 of record OY992536.1, read on the forward strand.
CAATCAATTACATACGTCCGCTCTTGAGAGAACCTTTTATGAAACTGATTTTCAAAAGTAATTTCATTTTAAATAATTTTTTTTGCAATAATCTTTTTGAAATTGTGGAGGCCATTAATACATACGGCAAGGTCGAATTTAACTATTTACTTGTTTTATCATTTGTTTGTTTTTAGTGAAAAAAAAAATACATTATTTATTTTTAACTTTTTCCAAAACTACTAAACTTTTGACATAAAAATGTTCCATTTGTTTAACAAATGTACAAAAAACAAGTGAGAGTGGTAAATTCTTCGGTGCCGAATCTTTTATACGGATGTATATTAAGGGTGGGATAGTGTTGTGTGAGATTTTAAGCAGCAATATTTGGAAGCGCTAGAACCGCTCATTTTGTGAGGTTGGTAAAAAAAGTGTATGACCCAAAAAATGGGGGAGGTCGGATAGGATCTAGGGGTCGCTCATCGGGGTCAAAGTTGGGCGTAGAGGGGAAAAAATCCACAAAAAGCCCCAAAACTCCCCTGGTTTTGCTCCTAGAGGGGTCAAATGTGAGACCGGCCCCCATTATTTTTTCCCCCTGAACACTTTTGCCAAACATACCAAAGCCCTATCTCCAATCCCTAAGGGGGCTCCCATACAAGGGTTCAATTTTTAAAAAATCTTTCTTCTACCGCTCTAGCTGTCCTAAAAGTCACCCTAGAGGAATCAAATGTATGACCGACCCCCAATATTTTTTCAACCCCAACATTTTCTTAGAACACACCTACCCCCTATCTTCAATCCTTAGGGGGGTCCCCATACATTTTTTTTATTTTTTCTTAAATTGTCATATTAAATCAGCTCCTACCGGTCCAATGGTGCCTCCTAGAGGGGTCATCATCAAGACCAACCCCCATTAATTTTTAGCCCCCAACACTTCTTCTGAACATACCAATTCCATATCTCCAATTTCTAAGGGGTCTCCCACACAAAACGACATTTTTGTAAATCTTGCTCCCAACGCTCTAACTATCGCAGGGGTGACCCTAGAGAAGTTAAATGTGTGACCGACCCCCAATATTTTTTCAGCCCCAACATTTTCCCCAAACAAACCTACCCTCTATTTTTAAGCCTTAAGGGTGTCCCCACACAATTTTTTTTTTAATTTTTTTTTTATAAAATTTGTGCCTACCGCTCCCACTGTGCCTTTTTAGGGACGGGAAATGCAGACTGACCCCCATTAATTTTTGCCCCCTACATTTTTTCTGAACATACCTACGCCGTATTTCCACTTTGTAGGGGTGCTCCCCTGGGGAAAACTAAGTGTTTGAAACCAAATTCGGCAAAACGTCTGGACCAGGAGTGCTAATGTTTGCGCGTTTTAAAGAGCAGTGGGAAAATATAAAAGACAAACCGTAAAGTCTTGGCATATAAGATGAGGAAGTGGCAGGCAACATACCAGCTCAAGTCCAAACTGACATCAAGTTGTTTTGTTGGGCTCAAATAAAAGAAAAGCAACCCAGAGACGACTACAAGGAGTTTCTTGAAATTGTTTTATTATACCTTGGCGAAAATATTCCTTATAAGCATTTGAGCCCACCAGGACCCATCAGTCATGCTCAATGGATGGCAAAAGGCATATATTGCCTAAAAATGTTTTTGTTCCGAAAATATATCGGTTTGGCCAAAAAAGAATTAAATGCACTTCTTGATGTGACCGTTTTCATCATAACAATTTACGTAAAAGCTTGGCTTAGCACTACCAAAGCAATAAAAGCTCCAAATAATGATTTGAATTTTTTGAAAGCGATTGCCAATTATGCTTCAATTGATAAGATTCTGTCGCAACGATTGGTCAAGAGATTCTGTGGACATCTCTGGTATCTCAGTGGCGAAGCTGTTGCTCTCGCACTATTTGATCCGAATATCTCTTGTGAAATAAAACGAAAAATGTCGAATGCAATTCGTATATTTGAAGAAGAGAAAGAGGAATTGGAGGAAGAGTTATCTGACGATGAGATGGACGAATCGTCTAACGAAGACAGCGAGGAAGAAGAAGACGATGATATCGGGGAAGAAGATGCCTCAGAAGATAGCGGCGACAGTGGCAACAAAGATTGTAATCCTCCAGTACATGTTGTTGGATTCGAAGGTGTGAAAAGAATTAACATGGCATCGAAACAAGTGAATCAAGAACTCATGAAAACTGTTTTAAGCCACTACGTCACACCTGAGACTCCAAAATTTTTTGCACGCTTCAGAATAACAACAAATTTCATTGCTTCCGATCCAAATACTTGGGAAAATCGTCAGGACTACCAGCGAGCGCTGCAAATGTTACGTAAATTACATGTTGTCAACGACGCTGCCGAAAGAGGCGTAAAATTAATAAAAGACAATAACAACGTGTTGTGCCGTAACGAGGAGGAAAAAATAGTTTTGCTTCAGGTCGTGGCCGAAAATCGGAAACAATATCCATCACACGATAAAAATTTATCACACGATAAAATATAAATATTTATCATTTTTTATTATTTTCAAGTTAAAAAAAATATTTTTTTACGCTTACCAAAAGTTACTATTAAATTACAAATTAAAGACCTCGGATTTCTCGATAAAATAAATAAAAAAATTGTGGGGTAACACCTTGAAGATAGAGGGTAGGTATGTTTGAAGAAAATGTTTTGGCTAAAAAAATATATGGCAGGTCATACATTTGACTTCTCTACATACATTACTAATTTAGTTTTCCCCAGGGGAGCACCCCTACAGAGTGGAAATGCGGCGTAGGTATGTTTAGAAAAAATGTAGGGGGCAAAAATTAATGGGGGTCAGTCTGCATTTACCGTTCCTAAAAGGCATAATGGGAGCGGTAGGCGCAGATTTTATAAAAAAAAAATTAAAAAATAAAAAAAATGTGTGGGGACACCCTTAAGGCTTTAAAATAGAGGGTAGGTTTGTTTGGGGAAAATGTTGGGGCTGAAAAAATATTGGGGGTCGGTCACAAATTTAACTTCTCTAGAGTCACCCTTGCGATAGTTAGAGCGGTGAGAGCAAGTTTTACAAAAATGTCATTTTGTGTGGGAGACCGCTTAGGAATTGGAGATATGAAATTGGTATGTTCAGAAGAAGCGTTGGGGGCTAAAAATTAATGGGGGTTGGTCTTGATAATGACCCCTCTAGGAGGCACCATTGGACCGGTAGGAGCTGATTTAATATGACAATTTAAGATAAAATAAAAAAAATGTATGGGAACCAGCCTAAGGATTGAAGATAGGGGGTAGGTATGTTCTAAGAAAATGTTGGGGTTGAAAAAATATTGGGGGTCGGTCATACATTTGATTCCTCTAGGGTGACTTCTAGGACAGCTAGAGCGGTAGGAGCAAGATTTTTTAAAAATTGAACCTTTGTATGGGACCCCCCTTAGGGATTGGAGATAGGGCTTAGGTATGTTTGGCAAAAGTGTTCAGGGGGAAAAAATAATGGGAGCCGGTCTCACATTTGACCCCTCTAGGAGCAAAACCAGGGGAGTTTTGGGTCTTTTTGTGGATTTTTTCCCCTCTACGTCCAACTTTGACCCCGATGAGCGACCCCTAGATCCTATCCGATCTGCCCCATTTTTTGGCCAATGCATTTTTTTTACGAACCTCACAAAATAAGCGGTTCTAGCGTGTCGAAATCGAAAACTCGTGCACTATCCCACCCCTAATGTATATATGTAGCTAGAGTGTCTTAGAAATGGATCAATAATATATAAACTTAATGGGGTCCTCGACCGATATTTCAATCAAAAGAATATAACATTATTTTTTCTACAAAAAAACTTTGATTTAGCAAGTACACCCAAATCTTCAGCAAAACATTATCATGATTTAATGTTTTGGACAAAAGTACAAAATTCGCAGGCATTTTTTATTTAATTTTGCTAAATTTTTCGGAATTTTCTGAACCAACTGAAACAAATTTTGTTATAAATTTTCCCATAATCAGGTCTTAACTAGTAGGCATCATGCGGCTGTTATTTCGTCAATTAATTCGAAAGTAATATGTTTCTTTATAAAAATAGAAAATATTGAATTTCCTTAAGGGGGGATTAAACAAAAAGACAACCCTCAATGTGAGCAATTTTAAAACAGCTATAAAAAAATAAACAAGCAATATTTTTGAATTCTGTTTTTTTTATTTAAAGATAAATTATTGTAATATTTTTAAAAAATTATAATACAAAATTTTGTGACAAAATATAACTTCCAGGGTTGCCACTCAATTGTAGAATCCTTTTTTAAAGGACAAAATCGACTGCAGTTTTACAGCAAAAACTATTGAACCGATTTTGATGATTTTTTTTTTTTTTTTATTTGTAGATTATTAAATTCTCTAGTACTTATCGCGGCCATTTTATGAAAAATCTTGATTTTTGTATGAGTTATGTAAACTAAAAAAATGGAAAAATTTTGGTAAAAATTTAAAAAAATGGTCACGGTAAGTACTAGAGAATTTAATAATTTACAAATCAAAAATTATAAAAATCGTTTCAGTTGTTTTTGCTGTACAACTGCAGCCGATTTTGTCCTTTAAGAAAATCATTCTACAATTGAGTGGCAACCCAGGCAATTCTAGTTGGCCAAATTTTATGTTATAACTATTTAAAAATATAACAATAATTTATCTTTCAAATAAAAAAAAAAACAGAATTAAAAAATATTTCGTATGTATTTATTTATAGCTGTTTAAAAATTGTTCTTATTAAGGGTGTCTTTTTTGTTTAATACCCCCTTAATAAAAGTCTCATAAAAATTGTCACAAAATAATTATAACAAATTCTAGGAAACGACCTGAAAACATTATTCGATTTTAGTATTAAGGTTAGATGTGTTATAAAACTTATCAAATACCCTCATCACATATTATTGAGCTTTATATGAAACGTCACCTCAAATGGATTTAATCTGTTCAATATTTAAACGCTTTTCAGTTCTAATGTGACAACACCATTAAAATTGTCAATAAAAATCACCCATATGTAGGTTATTCTTTAATGCTTTAGTAAGAGTTCATATGACATAAAAAATTCGTCACATTTAAATACTTATAGTTGAATAGATTTAAAAAAAATATATATATATTATTATCAGTAAAACCCGTGCCAAATTTGTTGTTTCTAAGTGTTATTAAAGATAAACATCATCAAATCAATTAGTGTGTTTAACAAAATTAGACAAACATTAAGTTTTATGATATTTTAGAAAAAAAAACTAATATTATCTTAATTGTATTTAACAATAAAAATGTTTAATGAAATTTGTAAAAAAAAAAAACATAATCTTTTACACTTATATTACAAGCAAATCGCATGTTGGTATTTCTACATACAAGACCAAAATAAGGAGCTCTAACACCATTAAGTTCAAGCAATAAAGGACACACCTTTATGGGACATATGTAGATAGTTAAAAATATAAATATATATATTTTTTTTACTGTTATTAAAGATAATAATTAAATTGTGCTTTTAATAAAATAAAAATAATATTTGTATTATATCTAAAAATATTTAAAAAATGTTTATATGTATAGTTTGTTTAATGACCAAATAGACCGCAAATTAAAAAAATAACTAAATTTAATAACATTTATAAAACATAATAGATAGAATGCCCAACAGCATATGGATTAACCCAAAGATGGTAAAATATATTTTCACATATACACTAAAAAAATTATTAAAGGTAAAATCGGGTATTTTATATAAAAATAACAAAACGTGTATATTCAGCAAAGTTTCGATAAAGAGTAACAAAAATTAAATTTCAATATTTTCATTTTGACAAAAATAAAATATTTAACAAAAGCAAATTGATTTAAAATAACAAATTAAAGTATAACAAAGTATTTAAGAACATTTAAATTGCAATAAAGATCATTTAACTCAACACGCCTCCTCAATTTAAATGGCTTCTTGAATACCCATTGATGAAATACAAAAATCATGTTTGATTCTTGCTAAGGGTTTTGTCAAAACATCAGCTGTCATCTCACTTGTAGATTTATATTCAACGGCGACCATTTTCTCTTCAATAGCTTGGCGAATAAAATGATACTTGTAGTGAATGCGTTTAGTTCTTGAATGGTGTCCACCAAATTTAGCCATTTGCTGAGCACTTTGCGAGTCACTGTATATGGTAGTAGGATCATCATATGAGAAACCCATTTCAGCTAACAAATACCTTAAGTAGTAGGCTTCTTTAGCTGCCTCTGCAAGAGCTATGTACTCTGACTCAGCGCTGGATGTTGCTACGACACGCTGCTTCTTTGACTCCCACGAAATTGTGCCACCTGCGAGTAGAAAACAAAAACCTGTTTGTGATTTTCTGTCATTAATGTCAGTGGCCCAATTAGCATCAACATAACCAACTAATGGTAAACTATTTTTATGATAAATTAACTTAAAATTTCTTGTGGAATTTAAATATCTAATGATATGTAACGCTGCTGTCCAGTGTTGTTTACGGGGATCTTGACAAAACTGGGATAGCATATTTACACTACATGCTATGTCAGGACGACTAAATACTGATAAGTGTAAAAGCGAACCAATGATTTCCTGATATTGTGTTTTCTCAACACATTCTGCCTCCCCTGAAATTTTTGGTTCCTTTTCCAAACATAACTTAGGCTGCATCGGTACTTTTGTGGGCTTTGAATTCTCCTGACCATATTTCTTTACTAGATTTTCTGTATAACCAGGCTGCGACAAGAATATTTTACCTTTTCAACTTTCACTTCTAATCCAATGCAATTCTTTGGCTCCCCTAAATCACGAATTTCAAAATTATTTTTCAGTTTTTTAATCAAATTTTCAACATCTTTTATATTGTTTGATGCTATCAATATGTCATCAACGTAAAGTGTAACGATCATTATACCATTTTTCTTGAAGTAAATACATTGATCATGCTTGGGTTGACACAAACCAAACCTTTTCATAACTGAAATAATACTCTTGAACCATTGCCTGGCCGATTGTTTTAATCCGTAAAGTGCTTTATTTAACTTGCATACCTTACCACCCGATTGTATAAATCCTTCTGGCTGACGCATATAGATTTCCTCCTCTAAGTTACCGTTTAAAAACGCCGTTGAGACATCAAGTTGACGTAATTTCAAATCATGTTGAACTGCCAGTGCATAAACAAGACGAATGGAACTTTGACGAACAACAGGTGCAAAAGTGTCCATATAACCCACCCTGTACTCTTGAGAGTAACCTTTTGCTACCAATCTTGCCTTTCTCTTTTCAATTGTTCCGTCAGCTTTAGACTTTGTTTTATAAACCCATCTACAATTTATAGGCTTTCGTCCTTCTGGTAAATCCACTAAGTCCCATGTTTTATTTTTTACCAACGAATCATATTCCTGACTCATTGCTTCAAGCCATTCCTCTGAATCTTCGGACTTGAGAACATCTTTATATGTTTTTGGATCACGAAAATCGTCTGAGACCACCGCATTCAACACTTCTTTACTTTTCCACGAACGTAATCGATGTTTTATTGGACTAATTTCTGGTACTTCTACTTGTTCTTCATTTGAATTTTCTGTATCATCTACTTATTTCAAATCTTTCTGTACTAACATAAAATTCGTCATCATCTTCCCATTCTTCATTTGTTTGTCTGTCATCAAATTCTTCTTCATTGTCATTTGGTTCTTCAACACTTTCAATTTCATGACTGACATAACTTTTTCTTGGTTTATTATCAACATATTCATAAAAACGAGTCTCACGATCTTCATGCTTATGAACTGAATCGATACTAAATTTATTTTCTAGAAATTTTACATCTCTATATTTGTGTATTTTTGTAGTTCCTCTCATCCACAAACGATAAGCTTTCGATTTTTCATCATACCCGATCAAAACGTACTCCTTACTACGAGCTTCAAACATTGATTTTCCAGGTTTATTATTTAACCCAAATGCTACACAGCCTATTTGACGAAAATGTCGAACTATCGGAACTTTTCCTGTCCACAATTCTTCTGGTGTTTTTTCTTTATTTAAATTTGTTGGGCAACGATTTCTAATATATGCTGCAGTAATAATCAACTCTGCCCATAAGAATTCGGGAAATTTGCTTCCTCCATAAAACATCTAACCATTTTTACGAGAGTCCTATTCATCCTCTCTGCAACTCCGTTCTGTTGTGGAGTATATTCTACCGTTAACTGACGCTTTATTCCGCAGTCGCTGAGAAATTTTGAAAACTCTTTTCCAACAAGTTCCGGTGCGTTATCACTACGAATACATTTGATTTCCTACCAACACTCAACTCAACATTCTTTTTAAACTCCTTGAAGACGTCTAAATATTCACTTTTGCTACGTACAAAATAAACCCATACTTTTCTCGAGTAATCATCTATAAATGTTGCAAAGTACAACTTTCTACCAACTGACTCAACTTTCATCGGACCCCAAAGATCCGTGTGTACCAGTTCTAATAATTCCGTAGCCGACTTGGAGTTTTTCTTCGGAAACGGTTCTCTGGTTTGTTTTGCCTTGATACATACAGTATGATCTAGCTTCTTCTGATTTAAATTGGGTAAACCATGTACCATATTTTTCGATTTTAAATACGCTAAATCTCCTGAATTGAGATGTCCAAATCTTTTGTGCCATAATTCTAAATCGGAAATTGAATCTGTACTTTTCCTGCACACTTGGCTATGAACTATATATAGACAATTCTCTTTTTAAGCTTCAATACACACATTTTTATCCATCAAAATTTGAGCTTTTTGACCTTCCATCAAAACCTTATATCCATTATCTGTCAATTTGGATGTTGACATAAGATTACTACGAAGTTCGGGAATGTACAACGCATTATGCAATACCAATATTAAAAAATTTTCGCGGTTTTTTAACCAAAAATCTTGTACTTTGCTCAAACAAGAAATACAGTTGTTTTGTTATTGGTAATTTTACAAATTTATTTTCGTAGTTGTTTTCTACCAATTTTAGCGGTAATTTTTTGGTAATTTTACAAGTTTTTTTTTTGACGACTAACAAAAAAGAAAATAAAAATTTTCTTAAAACAAAAAAGGTTTGTAACTTGGATTTGTAACCAAAAAAAATTAAATTCATCTGCTGGTAAAAAAAAGTTTTTCACTAGCTGGTATTATATTTTGAGTAGGTTTATTCTAGCTCGAGGTCATTATTAATATTACTAATTAAAACTATGATATTCTCATAGAATAATTTTCAATAAAATTATTTTTCCGTTCTAAATTTATTTATTCTGGTCATTTTTGCAACCCTTAGTCGACACGTGTTTCGGAATTTGTCAGATTGCATTGTCAAGACTATTTAGCAAATATAAAAATCCTATACTACAAGAAGCAAAGGGAGCTTAAACGACAAATCGCTTATGTTCGAGCAAAAATGTTTATATTCAACCTTACCCCATGGAGAATTAGAAGAAGAAAATTCTACACTATCTTAGTAAGAACACCGTCGCCAAATAACCAATATTAAAAACAGGTTTACATACTTCTATGCTTTGGACTATAATATATGCGTTATTTGTTGCAAATGCTTTTAATTAGTAATGAAAATAATGACCTCGAGCTAAAATAAACCTACTCAAAATATAAGGTTTTAAATGTTTTAGGTATTGTAGAGGATTTTCATGTATCGAAAAGTCGAACTCGACTGTTTTACTTGTCTCAATTAAAAAAGTTGTTAATTTAAATAAAATGTTCTATGATACTCTTAAGGGTTAAGAAAAAAACCCCAAACCACAACATTAAAACCATAATAAACAAATTAGGATTATTTGTAAGACAACTTTATTCTGATAATGATTGACTTGACTGACACAAATGTCCGTCAGTTTAGCTGTAGCAAAAAAGATAAACAATAAAAAGCGGCAAATTACTTTTGTTAGCATTATCATGACTTGTCTTTTCAATTCTATACAGTTTTAATCCAATTTTTGCCTGACATTATCTAAAAGATACTACAGCTCTATACGAATATAGCCTTAAGCCTGTCAGCAACACTTTATATAAAAAACCAAAAAAAACACTAACTTTAAGAGTTAAGTTAAATGTTGAATAATGCAGGATGGAGTGGTGGCGAGTGACTGAAAGAATGAATGAATGAACGTGTTGTATTAATAACTAAGAAAACCCAAAAATTGTAAACTAACCTTAACCAATCAAACCAGCAGCGGGCAAACTGTTAGTGCATAAAAAAAAAAAACTGACGACGGCCGACTGACTGTTTGGTGTCTTAAATGGGTGCGTTAAATAATGTTGCGGTTTTTGGCGTCAGTTTCTTAACTGTGTGGCACATACAAACAACATCCAACAAAAACAACTGTGTTTGATAAGTGCCGCTGTTATTAAAAATTTGCCTCTTGGCATCTTTGCTACTTTTTTCTGTTGTTGCTGTTGTTAATCTTTAATGTTTCAAGCTCTTTGTGGCATTTTTCTTTTCTATATATTTTTTGTATACATACATATATATTTGGACCACTAGATATAAATAGTTGTGCTTATTTGTAATAAGTTTCTGTCATTTAAGATTAAATTTAAAACTATTTTATACCACAAAGCAGTTTAAATTTTGTAAGTTGTTTAAAAGCAGTTAAATTCTAAGAAACGATATGAATAAGTTTTATTGTTTTTTTGTTTAGAAAAATTTTTATAAATAAAGATAAATTTTTTATGGAAAAAACGATTTAGATTAAATGGCATTATTAAGAAAAAGAATCAGACTTTAATAATTTTTTTTGTACAACTTTTTATACCATCGACTTAGTGAAAGAAATCACCCCGTTCTGGCACCCTATAAAGTAATTTATCTATTGTAAGTCGATCTTACGATGTCCGTCTGTCCGCCAGTATGTTGAAACGGCGATCCAGGCCAAATTATTTCAAACAGACGACTGTGTCTATAACATGTGTACTTGTTGTACTTGTTCTTCAAGAAGTTTGGTAATTTATTTGAGCGGTTTCGGTTCCGCTGTGGAAAATGTATGAACGAAAACTTAAGAACACCTCGAGAATTTCGGTACATTCCAAATGACCTAAAAATACAAAATGCTTTTATTTGACTGCAGGTGGACAAATGCATATAAAATTCATACAAAATGTGTTTAAGTATTTAAGCAAACGAAAGTTGGAAAAATGCCTGCGAATTTTGTACTTTTGCCCAAAACATTAAATCATGATAATGTTTTGCGGAAGATTTGGATGTACGTGCCAAAGCAAAGTTTTTTTAGAAAAAATAATGTTATTTTACTTTGCTTTTCCATGCAAAACGAATTGAAATATCAGTCGAGGATCCCATTAAGTTTATATACTATTGACCCATTTCTAAGACACTTTAGCTATATACATCCGTACATCTGTCTGTGGAAAGCAATATGCAGTCCAAAGCAGAAAAGCCTAACATTTGGCAAATGAGTACAAAAATAAGTGCAAAAAAAGTGTTTTTACATTTTGGGGAGTGTAAAAGATTCGGCACCGAAGAATTTAACACTCTCACTTGTTTTATGTACATTTGATAAGCAAATGGAACATTTTCATGTGAAATGTTTAGACTTTTTGAAAAAGTAATTTTGGTAAAAAAGGGGAAAAATGATTTTTGGTGAAAAAAAAATGTTTGATAAAGAAAAAAAATTTTTATAAAAAAAAAATTGATAAAAAAAATTTAAAAAAAAAATTTAAAAAAAAAATTGAGTAAAAAAATTTTTTTTGATGAAAAGAAAAATTTTTTGGTGAAAAAAAAATTGATGAAAAAAAATTTTTTTTGATGAGAAAAAACAATTGATACAAAAATTTTTGATGTAATAAAAAATTTATGTAAAAAAAAATTGACGAAAAAAAAAATTGTTAAAAAAAATTATGAAAAAAATTTATAAAAAAAAAAATTAATCAAAAAAAAATTGAATGAATAAAAAATTTGATGAAAAAAAAAATAAAATTGATGAAAAAAATAAATGAAAAAAAAAATTGATAGAAAAAAAAAATTAAAAAAAAAAATTAATGAAAAAAAAATATTGATGAAAAAAAAATTTAATAATTTTTTTTTGTTGAAAAATAATAATGTTACTTTTTATTCACCAGATGGTGAAAAACGGTTTTATTCACTACGAAATTTATAAAAAAAAAATTTAATCAACAAAAAAAAAATAATATGAAAAAAATTTGAATGCACCAAAAATTTGATGAAAAAAAAAATAAATAAAAAAAAAATTGATAGAAAAAAAAATTAATAAAAAATTTAATAAAAACAAAAATTTATGAAAAAAAAAAAAATTAAAAAAAAAAAATATTGATGAAAAAAAAATTGATAAATTTTTTTTTTTTTTTTGTTGAAAAATAATTATGTTACTTTTTATTCACCAGATGGTGAAAAACTGTTGTATTCACTACAAGATTAATTATTATCTAAGTTAGTCAAATTTTTGGTTTTAAGAAAATGAAAATAGTGATTCTGTGGTGGCGTCCTGCAACTTTTTTAAAATTAGACACCAGCCTAAAAACATTATCATGTTTAAATTTTTTTCGAAAATTGTATTTTTTTTAACACAATTATTTTTTAAATTACGTTTTTTGGATATTTTTTTGTCAACAAAATTTGATTTACCAAAAAATTTTGTAATGTTTTTTGAAAAACAAAATTGAAGAGGCCTCATTCTCGGTGCTTTAAAATAGTATTTTTTCATTTATGTATATTGAAATATTATTGCAAATTTTCTATTTCTATAAATTTGACATATAAAACAAGTAAGAAAATTATAGTCGGTCAAGACCAACCCTATAATACCCTACACCAGAGTTTCCCGGAAAATTGGTCCCAAGTTCAAACTCGGACTGATTAGATCTATATTTGTCAAATCTTTAATAAGTGTAAAAGTACTCACAAATCAAAATTGAGTGAAATGGGCTTCTTTTTGTTGATAATTAACCGCTTCAATTGAATATCGGCGAAATTTTCACTTGGGACCTAAGTCCAAAAATGGTCCGATGATAATCAGATTTGATAAGGTTATTAAAGTACGAGTTTAACATACACAAACAGAATTTTAATTTAATATTTTCTATTTTCATGATATTGAGAGATTTGAAAAGAGTCTTAAGTTTCAAATTTCGGTATTTACACCGTTTACATGGACAGACGGACGGACGGACATCGCTAAATCGACTCAAAAGTGATTCTAAGTCAATCGGTATACTTAAAAATGAGTCTAGGACCAATATTTCGGGTAGTTACAAATATCAGCACAACCTCATTATACCCTGTACCACAGTGTGGTGTAGGGTATAAAAACAGCGCAAAAGTACAAAATTAAGCTGTCTTAAAGACAGCCCAGTAAAAACTTCTATTACCAAGTAATGGGGTTTTCGCCTTAAAATGGATGATGGTATCTAGTTACTAGGTTGGTGAAACACTCATTATTTTAACATGGCGATGTCATTGGAGTAATGACCGCATACCCACTCGCTTACGAGAATGCTACTGAAAAACTACATACATTAGTACCACAAATAATGAGCTACAAGTTGCCCAAAAATAACTCGTTACCCACTCCTTACAAAAATGCTACCAATTAACAGCATACATTAGTCCTAAAAATAAGTAGCTACCAGTAGCACAAAAGTAACTCGTTGCCCACTCCTTACAAAAATACTACCAAATAGCAGCATACATTCCTCAGCAAGGAATTGCGTCAAAAGTAAAATGTTCGCTTCATGCCTATTCGTCAGGATGATAAAGTTCATGTTATACGCGGTTATTTCAAGAGCAACCAAGCGGGAACATTTCTACAATCTAAATGTAAGAAAAGCCAACGGAACCAATGTTTACGTTGATATCCATCCCTCCAAATGTTTGATTGTAAAATTCAAATAATAAAAGGACCGAAAATATATCTTGGAGCATCGTAGAAAGGGACATTTGGCTGCTTAGGGCAGGAATGGAAACCACATTAAACACCATCTTAAGTTTTAGTCTATATAAGAGTTAGTAAAGTTTTAAGGGAAATACTGTCTATGATGGTTTTTTACCTTTTAACCTGTTTTAACATACTTTAAACAACAAGGCAAACAAATGAGTAACATTAATACGGCGTTCACACTTGCTGTTGTGAAGTGTTCAAGAGTGAGATGTTTAAAAATGTCTTTGTTCTGCGTCAATTACGTTTTTATTTTGCTACTGGTGTTTTGTTGAACAACTTGTTTAAGGTCGCTAGTGTGAATGCCATATAAAATTTGGAAAACGCCCCAAAATTTCTAGAAAAACAAATACAATTTAAAAAAAGCCAATTAAAATTCAGAAAACTTCAATAGAAGTTATGTAAAGACTAATTAAGGCTAATAAATCACTATCAAGTGTCAGCTAGATCCAGGATTTTAAATATCAATTTGGTTTTCTAAACTTTAATTTGCCTGTTCCCAATTTTAATCAGAATTCCTGAATTTAAATTTCTGGTAACGGAGTTTTATTAGAAAAAGTAAATAAATGTTAACCTTTTTTAAGCTAAATGTGCAAGTTCTTTCTAAATTTTCTTTAGCATTTTTTAATTTTAATAAAAAAAAATTATTTCGACAACGTATCAAATATTTTAAATCGTATTTACCAGTAACCGGTTCTGTATGAGGCTATCGGTAACTCATTATTTGTTATCAAGAAGTAACCGGTCCTGTAGGAGGTTATCGGTAACTCATTATTTGTTAATAAAAAGTAACCGGTTCTATATGAGGTTATCTGTAACTCATTATTTGTTAACAAGAAGTAATCGAGCAGGTAACGAGTCCTCATTACATAGAATGCAGGCGGTAATGGGGACTTATTACCAAGTTTTTACTGGGAGACCAAAACAAATGACATTTTGTGGTGCCCTGTGGGGGTGTTCTGTAATTTATGCGAAAAGTTTTCGCATCGAAAAGTATGAAACAAAAAATTCCATCGTTTCTCGATTCTGGAAAAAAAGCTGTTTCTGTATATCAATGCGAAAACGGCAGCATTTTTATTGGAATATTCCAAATCAGCTGTCAAAAAGGTAAACAAGGCGAGAAAATAATAAAAATCACAACAAAAAAAAAAACGCAATTTCACAATTTTTTAAACAACACTCGTAACATTGGCAAACAAAAATGAAATAATAAATTAATTGATAGTATTTTCTTGAAAAAATATTGTTTTTTATTTATTATAACTCAAAAGTTGTTTAATTTACGAAATATCGCACCATTTTTAAATGTGAGTGATTTTGACACTTCAACTTCAAAAGTTTTCGATCAATTAGTTTACAGAAACAGTTTTTCTCGCATCTTTCCAATAATTTTGAAAAAAATCATATTTGACAGAAAGTTTCCGCATAACAAAATTACAGAAACAGTCGAATGCGAAAAGTCAGGTTTTGTGCCGATTCACGATGTTTCTGTTTCGTTTTTCATATTCCATGCGAGAAATCTTTCGATTCGAGAGTTATAGAACACCGCTACTGGATCCAACTGCAGGACTTTGAACTTCTTTATACATAAAAATGTTTCATTTGCTTTGCATAACCCAAAAAAATGCTGTAATATTGTAAAACACTTAACACTGGAAACATTTTTCCCCCTGGTCTGATTTTAGCCATTTACGAACTTAAACTGCATAGGACCATAAGACATATTCGTGCCAAACTTCAGGTGGATTTCAGACCGATTCGTATGTCTTCTTTTTTGTTAAAGACAATGAAACGAATGATAGACTCATATTTGCGATGAGTGATTGACCCGAGGTATCATTCGACAAAGCAACATGCATTCAGCAAGGGTAAAACCGCTCTTCATGAGAGCTAAGTATACTGGCCATTCTTTAGAAAATTTTTTTCTTTGGAAAATTTTTTTCTTTCGAAAATTTTTTTCTTTGGAAAATTTTCAGAACCCGCTCTGAAATTTCCAATTTTTTAAAAAAGTCAATTTATCAAAAATCTGGCTACTTAGTTTAAAAAAAAAATAATAAAGTTTAGATGTTTGTCTATTAACACAAAAAATCAGACATGTGTTTTTCGTTTTTTTTTTTTTTGAGAAAATCGCATTTTAATTTTGAATTTCATAACAATTTTGTAAATTGCCGGTAGTAGTCCGATTTTAAACTGGTCTTAGTCCCCACAACTAATATGGTTATAATCGTTATGTATTAAGTCATAATCCCCACTTCCATTATGGGGATAATGTCCGTGGGGATTATATCTTGTCACTTCCTGCGTCACTTTTGAAATAAGACACCAGCCTAAAAACGTTATCATGTTAAAATATTTCCAAAAAAATTTGCATATCTTTGCATCCATTTTTTGCTTACCATTTGACTCTTTAACCCCTTCCAAAGCGTGAAATGTGATACATTTGGGAAAAAACTTTTGACACTTGACTGACGTGCACTTTAAGATTAAAAATATCAATATCTACTTATATCACACACTTGATATAATTTTTTTCGTTTAGAAAGCATATGCCTAGAACGACCTTAAATCAAAATGTGTGTAACATTTGTAAATAAGGTGGTATAGTTTTCATCTTAACACCTCTTAGAAAGTGTCTATGAAATATGTAAAGCATATTTTGAGGAGCAAATAAAATTTTGTTGTGTCGCATAATTTAAGGAGCAAATAAACATTATTATACCTTAAATAATAGAAATATATATTATTTTTTTAAATCTCAAGTACCTACTTAAACACATATGTGTCACCTACAATTTTCTTTATTTTTCCCTAATTGCCAATAAATTTAAATTTCTTGTTGTCTAAATTTGTTGCCAATAACAAATATGAACAAATTACTAAATATGTATGTACCTTTTAACAATTTGTCAAAATATTTTACTAAAAAAATATTTATTTATGATATAAACATTCATATACACATAAATATTTTTTTTTAATTTTTTGCAAAAAAAAAAAATTGTCTTTAATGTGTGAACATTTATCATGGCGTTAAAGTTTCGTTTTTATGTCTTCTTATGAGTATTTTTTTTTTGTTATACAAATATACTGCATATCGAGGGCCTATATTCAAAACCCTCTATCTAAAAAAACATAACTTTTCGGGAGAGCCAAAAAACTGTTTATTTCGCGGATTTTTAAAGTAATTAAAATTCAATATTCTACAATATTTTTTTAAATCAACTACTGAATCTCACATATAATTCGTTTTTAAAATTTTGCACTATTGGGGATTTTAGAGGATAGATAGGCGGTTTTGTTTCTCAAAAATATTAAGTACATGAACGAAAATGATCAGATAGAGGGTTTTGCATTTTAATAAAAATGAATTATTATGATTTCATTTATGACATCGGTTAATTTTTAACGTGATTTATTAATGATAACGGCTTATAAATATTTTCGAAATCGCGGTTTTGGTCCACAGGTGCGCATTTTTAAGACAAAAATTCTTTTTTTACCGAATTCGTCTCAAAAGTTGACAAAGTGTTGAGTATGTTATGTAAGAAATAGTAAAAAAAAATAAAAACGCGATTTTGGTCCACAGATGCTGATCAGCATCGGGATTAAGATTAAAATTTTTGTTTCATAATGTACACAAGACATCCAAAGTTTGAGACATATTTTTAAAAAAAGTCAAACAAGAATTTTCAGAAAAAATTAGCATCAGTGGACCAAAATCGTGGTTCTGGAATTTTGTTGACAAATTCATGTGCAGCATGCAAAAATTAGTATGAAAACATGTATTGCATGATGAAATTATTCAAAACAAATATTTATAAATTAATTATTTGAAACGATAGAGGGTTTTGCATTCAGAAAAATTAATTGTGTAAGAGATAGAGAAAACCAAAAATGCAAATAAAATAGCAAAAAAAAATATTTTTGTTCTGAATTTTACACCACAGATGAGGGCCGTTTTACTGAATATTTTGCCATCAAAAAGTCATTTTCGTGAAAATGGAAGATAGAGGGTTTTGAATATAGGCCCTCGATATGTATCTACATAAATTTATATAATTTTTTTTTTTTTTTTGAAAAAGAAGAAGTATATTTATCTTCTGGTGGTTTTGTTATAACAACATTACATGTGCTCTGTATATTTTTTTTGTTGGTTTGTCTAAACCAGCGATACGCAGACACATACTATAACATTTATGCTTGTGTGGGTAGTAGCAAGCGAAAAGTCAACAAATTTGCTCAAGCAACAGAATTTTATAGTGTATGTGTGTTGACAGCGCACAAGCAGCGCCTATTCCCGCGGGAATAGGAATTACAAAAATGCGTATCACTGGTCTAAACAGAGGGATGTATTATATTTCTTGTGGATTTTCTAAGTTATTTTTATTTTTTATTTTTTTTATTTTTTGTCTAAGAATGAATATGCTTACTGTTTTATTTTGTTTTACTTCTTCTTCTTATTATTATTCTTCAAATAAATGTACAATGTACGAATATTTATTATGTATTTTTACAATGTATGAATCTGTAAGATATTTTGTATGAACAGCACCCGCAGTTGTCACATATTGACAGCAGTCTAAGCGTTTCTTGTTGACATCATCTCATGAGATTTTTCTTTTCTGTATCTTTTTGTAAGTAAGTGAGCCAGTGTGTGTGTGAGTGTTGGTATTTTTTTTTATTTGTATGTACACAATATAGCACACTCGGTTTTTGTGACAAACGTCAGACAGTCAAAACATTAGTAACACACAATACAATAACCTGAAGGTTGGTTGGTTAGCAAGTTGTTTTACAGTGGGACAACTTGAAAAAAAAAACACTGCACAGAATTGAATTTAAAAAAAAAAACAACATGGAAATGCCGTTGTCCTGTATGCGGCTGCATTTTTTTCATAGACACATTTTGTGATAAAAATATTTTTAATAAAACAAATTTACTTAATAATTTTTTTCTTAAAGTCATTAAATATTTCTGGAGTCAAAAATTTTATAAAAACAAATTAAATCAGGGGCTTTATAAAAAAAACATCCTTCATGTGATTTTTTTTTAAACAGCTATAAAAAACTAAATGCGCAATATTTTTTTCTGTTTTTTTTTACACTCAAAATATTTTGTAAGTAAATTCAACTGCAAAAACGTTTAAAACAATCGTTTTTAATTTAAAAAACGGACTACTTATATTTCATTTGAAACAACATAATTTTTCAGTTATTTTTAAATGTTAATAAATGACTAGACATTCCGTAAAAACAAACGATATTTCAGTTATTTTAACTGTTAAAATTTTTTTATTTTGTGAAGTAAAAATAAAATATTTTGAATAACAAACTACAAAAACCATACTTCTGTAAAATTATACGGAATAATCAGTCACAAATAATTTAACTGATTAAAATATTTTTCCGTAACTTTTGTAGTTTATTGTTTTTACAACTGTATAAATCATTCAATATTTTATTTTCCTTGAAAAACAAACGATAAAACGTTTAAAACAACTTTAACTAAAAACTTTTTGAATAACCGTAAATAGTTACTGTAAAACTTTTCTAGGTGTATTTAAAAAAAAATTAAACTAGTTTACAAAATAAACAGATTTTCTGCGCACGAAACGCGACTATATTTTTTTATGTATGTGTAAAAATTTTTTTCACGGATTAAGTAATTAAAAAAAAAAATTACCGTTTTTTGGAGGGTTTTTCACTATTCTCTTTATATCTGGCGTTATATACAAATTAATTTTAAACACTGTTGTTCAACTTTAAATTTATTTTATTTATTAATAGTTTTATTTATTTTTTACAATAATTATAATTGTTCAAAGTTTATAATTTATTTTTGTTTTTAGGTTATAGAAAAGTATTTTCCACTATGTGGAATTTTATTTACAAAATTTAACTTTCTTTTAATGTCTTTAAATTTTTACAAATATTGGAATTTTTTTGGAAAAGTATTTGTTCTTTAAAAAGTATTTTCCACTATGTGGAATTTTATTTCAAACATTTATTTTTAATTTTTAAAACTATAGTTAAGTTTTCACTTTAAAGATTTAGTAAGTTTTTTAAAAAGTTTTATAATTTTCTTATTCAAACAATTTTCCACTATGTGGAAAATTTATTTCAAATATTTACTTTTTTCAATTTCAAGTTTTGAAATTTTCGTATTTAAATAATTTTCAAATTTTGAAAATTTATTTTAAATATTTTATTTTAAATATTGGTTTTGAAAATTTATTTTAAATATTTTATTTTAAATATTACTTTTTCTCTTTGTAAAGTTTTTATTATGTTTTTTTTAAATAATTATTCACTATGTGAAACTTTTAATTATTAAAAATTTATTTTTAGGTTTTACAAATTATTTTCTAATGTTCAGTTCTTATGTTTTTTAAATTGTTTTTTTTTTCACAACTGGTTTACAAAAATGTTAATTCTCAACTAAAGCTCATGACAACAATGAACTCCAAAAATAATTGCAAGTAGTTATTTCATCTCTTTTCTTTTACAAAAAAATAACGGCTGCAATTGATTATAAAAAAAAATCAATTGCTCAGTAACACAATGTTCTCATGATAGAAATTAATAATAAAAAAAAACAACACGAAGGGTTAACAACAAAAGAAAGTAAAACACAATTTTAGGTGTTTCCCAAACTTGTGCGTTAACTACTCCCCCTCTACGAAATCAGTCGTCCCCGACTGACAAAAAATATAATATATCTTAACTGAAATATATTTTTTATAATTTAATTGTAAAATAAAAAAATAAATTGTACAAATTTTGTTTAAAGTTATTTTTTTTATAAACTAATTTTATGACATTTATAGGTAAATAAGTTTTTATATAAAATAATTTTTATATAAAATAATTAAATGACATTTATTGGTAAATAAGACATTTATAGGTAAATAAATAAGATTTGTTTAAGTTTTTGAGCATAGTTTAATCGAATGTTCACACGAAATGTTAAAAACAGGTTTCAAAATTTACGTCAAAAATCAGCGAATATTATCCTTATGGACAATTTTATTGTCAATTTGGACTTTAGATCCCAGGTCTTTTTGAATTTCCTTTTCAATATAAACTTTACTAAATTTGTTCCCTAGTCTTTTGTTAACTTTAACGAAAACTTTTTGCCCTGGATAAAAAGTACGTATGTGTCTTGATTTATTATGGAATTTTAAATCTTTTTTCTGTTTACTAATTAGGTGATTCTTTACTAAAAGTTTTAGTTCATCTGGTATGGAGTGAAATATGTCTATGGGTCTAAGCTTAACTGTAGAGTGTATGGTTTGATTATATTTTGAAACGGCTGTAAGAATCAGATCTGTAGTATCATCTATGGCGTATTCTAACTTGATGCACCTAGCTATTTCTGAAAGTGTGCAGTGAAACTTTTCAACCTGACCATTTGATGTACTATGCAGGGGAGGGACAGCAATTATTTCGGCTCCATAAAAGTTTTTTACCAAAGTCTTGACTGATTCAGAATTTAATGATTTTTCATTATCACAAACTATTGTCCTTGTCTTATTAAAAGTATTCAAAATTTCTTGGAGAGCAGGTTTAACGTCAACTATGGATTTGGAGGCTATTGGCTTTACTATGGCAAATTTAGAGAACTTGTCAATGCATGTTAGAAAAGATTTTCTGTCTGTAGAGTAAATGTCTATATGCAAAATTTCACCTGGATAAGAAGGAATGGGTGTTTCCGAAATCTCTTGCTTTTTTGGATGTCTATTGTATTTAGCCTGGTGGCATATCTTACAGTTCCGAATGAGCTCTTTTAATCTTTTACGAATGTTTGGAAAATAGTAGTCTTGCAACACTTGTTTAACGTTTTCCGCCAGTGCGCGATGGGCTCTGTTGTGCTCATTAGTCAGAATTTCTAACTGGTCATCAGGGTTAAATATATCAGTTACAAATTTTTCCGTATGCAAAAATTTGACTGATGGGTATTCAGTAACCATGAAGTGTTGAATCTGGGCAAGAGTCGGTAAATCACAATAAATTGCGTTTACAACATTAGGGTTAACAACCTGCTTTAAACTTTTTAAAACATTTTCAATATTAGGGAAAGTTATGCTATGCCGAACTCGGTCCTTGAAAATTATCTTAGTTTGTTCCCTTGGTTCTCGACCCTGAGTAAGAACAATTTGGTTACGGAAACAATTAAGAGGATTAACAACGGTCGATATTACCTCGGTGTAAGACAATTCACTATTTTGCACATCTAAAGATGAGCTAGTGGAGAAATGGAAAATCATATTACTGTATTGCCTGGACAGGGCATCAGCCACAACGTTGTCCTTACCAGGCTTATAATGAAACGTCGGCGCATATTCCTCTATAAACGCTTTCCATCTTTTTAATTTTGAGTTGGGATTTTTGTCTGAAATGGCGAATATAAGTGGCTGGTGGTCTGTAAATATGTTCAGTCTATTGACACCATAGAGGTAGTTTCGCAGATTTTTCAACGCCCAAACGATAGCCAGTAATTCTTTTTCATTTACCGCGTAACTTTCCTCGGCAGGAGACAAGGTTCTAGAAACCATTGTAATCGGACGACCACCCTGCGATAATACTGCACCTATTGCGTGCGAAGAGGCATCAGTCGTAAGGTCAAAAGGTTTGTCAAAGTCGGGATAAAGTAGTAAAACCTCTTCTGAGGAAAGTATTTTTTTCATTTTATTGAAGGCTTTAACGGCTTCTTCGTCCAAGTAGATTTTTACATTTTTCGACTGTCTTGCCCCCACATGACCATTTTCTCCTCTAAGGTATTTTGTCAAAGGTTTTGCAATATCTGCGTAATCTTTAACAAACCTTCGGTAGTACCCAGCTAAACCAAGAAATGATCGCAATCCACGTAGAGATGAAGGTATGGGGTAATTGACTATCGTATTCACCTTATCAGGACAAGTTTTAATGCCAGCTGTTGAAACGGTAAAACCCAAAAATTCGACGGATGTTTTAAAAAATCTGGATTTTTCTATTGAAACCCTCATATTAGCATTGTACAATTTCTTCAGAATTTTGTCTATATCATCAATATGTTTCTGCTCCGAGTCAGAAAATATGATGATATCATCAATATAAACATGACAACATTTACCAATTTCCTCACGCAGTATATCGTCTATAGTGCGTTGAAATATACCGGGCGCGTTTTTTAGCCCAAACGGCAACCTACAAAACTCATACTTCCCGTTATTAATGCTGAAAGCAGTCTTTTCCCTATCCTGTTCCTTTAAATAAATCTGGTGAAATCCAGATTTCAAATCTAGGGTGCTGAAAAATTTGGACTTACCCAGATTTGCCAAGATGACAGAAGTTTCGGGAATCGGGTATTTGTCGCTTATTGTTTTTGAATTTAGCTTTCGAAAGTCAATTACTAGTCGCTTTTTCGGTCTACCATTTTCATCTAAACCCTTCTTATCAACCACCCAGATTGGATTGTTATAAGGTGATCGAGATGGTCGTATAATATTGTTTGCCAGTAAATCTTCTATTTCCTGATTAACAAATTCTGTCATGGCCATGGAATATGAAGAATACCTAGAATAAACCGGTTCTTCGTCTCTTGTTCTTATACTTGCAACAACTTTCGTATTATAGGGAAGAGCTTCGTCCGGATTTGCAAAAACTCCTTTTTGTCTTTCCAAAAGCGTCAGAAACTGATTACGATTTTTTTCCGGAACATCATTAGACTCGATTGAAATATTATTAGCTTCATTGCCACAAAGAAATTTTAACTTTTCCACATTACCCTCATATTTTAATATGCCGTTTTCCGTATCTAAATGTGCTTTTATTTCATTTAAATGATCGAAACCTATGATACCATCAAATGTAGTGAGGCATGGAAGAATAAAAAAATGTGTGACTTTATTGAATATCTTTATTGGGACTTTACGATTTAATAAATTTTCTCCATTTACGGACTTAACTAAAATTGGTTTTTTAACGGTGGTTACATAAGGTAAGGTTTCCAAATCTTTAATATAATTTTTTGATGAACCAGTGTCTACCAAAAACTTTAATTTTTCTCCCCTAAACTCCCTCTCGACATAGGGCATAAGGGACCCATGTCTAAAAAATTAGCCTGGTCCTCTTCAAAATACTCGGGAGCTTCTTCCAAGTTTTGGGTCGTAATGTTATTTTCATCTTGGTTATCCAATAAATGATTAACACGCTGGAACCTATTTTGAAATTGAGCAGAACCTGTTGTTTTTTTCTGTCCGTGAGTATTGTATTGACCAGTACCTACAGTTCTCATGCTGACGTCAGTATCAACCGGTTGTGATTGTTGGGGTTGGATGTTTTGTTGAGATGGCTGAAAACTTTGTGATGGCCTAACGGTATTTTGAAATGGTTGGAAATTTGAAGCGGTTTGCCAACGGGCACTATTATGAACCATGTTACTGTTCTGGTAATTTGGTTGGAAAGGCGTTTGTTGCGGCTGAAACCTAAACCGAGAAGAATTTGTTGGGAATAATGGACTCTGAGAGGTATATCTTAAAATATTCTGATTAACTGACGAACTAGGATAGGTAGTACCAGTTGGTCTATTTAAACCTTCACCGTAAACTCTAGCGAAATGATATCTGCTTTGGTTTGTTGCCATCTCCTGGGCTAAGGCTAAAGCTACTGGCATATCAGCAGGTTTGCATGAAAACAGTATATCACACAAAGGTTTTCTTAAACCGGAAACAAACACTCGTAGTGCGTCCTGTCTGTACTTTTTATTTAACGATTCTATTAAATTTGCATCCCCCTCATAGCTCATTATAGTTTTATTTATTATCAGGTTAAGTTTCTGTTCCACCTCATTATAAAAATCAACAATAGTTTTTGATCCCTGAGTAAGTGTAGAAAGTTCTTGCTCAAGAGTAAAAACTGATCTCTTATCTGTATAGGCAAAATCTAGTCGGGACAAGATTGCATAAAAATTTAGGACGGTATTATACACTCAAAATAATAACTCTGTAAAATACTCTGTAAAGTGACTGTAATCTCAATTCAACAGATATTTGACAGAGTTTTCTGTCAAAATACAGATTTAAAGAAAATACTTTGTATTTTGTTGTGTCAAAAAACAAAGTTTCCTCTGTTATATTACTTTTAACTTTGTAATCTTAATTTTACAGATAATTGACAGAGTTTTCTGCTAAAATACAGATCTAAGCAAAATACTTCGTATTTTTTATAACCAAAAAAGTTTTTTGTTTTGAGTAGTTTTTGTTACCAAACATCAAAATTTTATCTGTATATTTTTTTTTGAGAAAAATATGAAAAAGTAACAAAAAAAGTTATCAAATTTTTTTTTTTTTCAGAAATCTTATAAAAATTTTACAAAATAACATGCATTTAACTAAACTCTGTAAATTTACAGAGTTTTTGCTGTAAATTATTTTTGCATCAAATGTTACTTTACAAATAATGTCAATTTACGTAGTTTTCTATTCTATTTTCTAAATGGTGGTTTATTTAACCAATATTTTACTAGAAACTCTGTAAATTAACAGTTTTTTTTTTGTCC
Source organism: Pegoplata infirma (assembly GCA_963921195.1). Classification (NCBI taxonomy): domain Eukaryota; kingdom Metazoa; phylum Arthropoda; class Insecta; order Diptera; family Anthomyiidae; genus Pegoplata; species Pegoplata infirma. The sequence goes on from OY992536.1 coordinate 208,299,061, forward strand.
AAATCATTTTACAGAGTTTTATAGTAAAATTACAGAGTTTTCTCTGTGAAAAAGCTTTCATATTTAACCAATATTTTACTATAAACTCTGTAAATTAACAGTTTTTTTTCTGTCAAAATCATTTTACAGAGTTTTTTAGTAAAAATACCAAGAAATGTTGCTAGCTGGAAAAGTATGGTGTACTCTGTTAAATTAGCAGAGTTTTTCTGTAATTTAACAGAGTTATTATTTTGAGTGTAGGAACTTAAAACCGTATCAGCATTGCCGATTATTTTATTCCGTAAGATGGCGACAGCTTGGTAATATTTTGAGCTTCCAACATATCTTTCATACAATTTATGAGCTGTTATTGCAGCTTGACGCCATGAAATATATTTAGATGAGTCGCCCTTAAATTCTGGCACAGACTTTACTACATCTAAGGTTTCGTTGCATTCAACGCCTGCAACTATTTCAATCGCTCTATACTCCTCAACAACTGCAGGAGTTTCCAATGTTCTCAACCTACGTGTTAAGTCATCTACAGTGGCCTGGAACCCATGACGAGTTTGCTCGGTGGCTTCTCTAATAGCCGCAGTAATTAATCTCTGTACAGTTTCGGGATCCATATTTCCACTTCTGACCTCTCTGATATTTAAATTGTTTAAACCTTCGACTAAACTATTAATGCTCATTACCAGAAAACAAAATATTTAACACTATTATTTTAAAATAACTGTATAAAAATATATAATGTTATTGCATAGAAATATATAATTACCAAAAAAACTAATATGACTCAAAATTCTCAATAAATCGAGAAAAAAATTATATAATAATATAAATCTAAATGAATATAATAATATAAATCCACGATTTTCTTCGTATTTTTAATTTTCGGCTTACTTTGCTTTATAGTCCTCTAATTTGTGTAATCCAGGATAATCAGTTCCTTTATTTTTACCAGATGACCCTTTTTTCGCAATTATTGATTTTGAGCCGGGTGGGTTGGGTTGGTTGGGCGCCAATTAATTTTAAACACTGTTGTTCAACTTTAAATTTATTTTATTTATCAATAGTTTTATTTATTTTTTACAATAATTATAATTGTTCAAAGTTTATAATTTATTTTTGTTTTTAGGTTATAGAAAAGTATTTTCCACTATGTGGAATTTTATTTACAAAATTTAACTTTCTTTTAATGTCTTTAAATTTTTACAAATATTGGAATTTTTTTGGAAAAGTATTTGTTCTTTAAAAAGTATTTTCCACTATGTGGAATTTTATTTCAAACATTTATTTTTAATTTTTAAAACTATAGTTAAGTTTTCACTTTAAAGATTTAGTAAGTTTTTTAAAAAGTTTTATAATTTTCTTATTCAAACAATTTTCCACTATGTGGAAAATTTATTTCAAATATTTACTTTTTTCAATTTCAAGTTTTGAAATTTTCGTATTTAAATAATTTTCAAATTTTGAAAATTTATTTTAAATATTTTATTTTAAATATTGGTTTTGAAAATTTATTTTAAATATTTTATTTTAAATATTACTTTTTCTCTTTGTAAAGTTTTTATTATGTTTTTTTTAAATAATTATTCACTATGTGAAACTTTTAATTATTAAAAATTTATTTTTAGGTTTTACAAATTATTTTCTAATGTTCAGTTCTTATGTTTTTTAAATTGTTTTTTTTTTTCACAACTGGTTTACAAAAATGTTAATTCTCAACTAAAGCTCATGACAACAATGAACTCCAAAAATAATTGCAAGTAGTTATTTCATCTCTTTTCTTTTACAAAAAAATAACGGCTGCAATTGATTATAAAAAAAAATCAATTGCTCAGTAACACAATGTTCTCATGATAGAAATTAATAATAAAAAAAAACAACACGAAGGGTTAACAACAAAAGAAAGTAAAACACAATTTTAGGTGTTTCCCAAACTTGTGCGTTAACTTACATCTGATCTACTCGAAATAAAAACCATGGGAAAAATAATAATTTTTGCAAAAAATCGTAAACCATTGTTTTCCAATCAGCTCATTAGATTATGTGGAATTAACGCACATATGACAAAAAATGTCAAAATCAAAATTTGGGTAATCGGCTAAAATATAAATCGTAACAATTATTTATTATTTTTTTGTTTCTTTTATAAGCCTTAACAAAGATAACAAAGTCGGTTTTATGAAAATCAATTGGTTATCACCGAAGTTTTAACTTATTATATGAAAAAATACACAAAAAACAAGTTTTTTTGTTGTATTTAAAATACATAAAAAAAAAATTTAAAATTCAAGGGAAATTTTTGCACAGTTTCATAAAATTCTTCATAACTTTAGTATTTGCCAATAGATTTTTATGAAAAACACTTTGTTATTTTTGTAAAGGTGCAGGCTTCTAAGATAAATAACAAAACTTGTTAATTTTCAAAGATTTATATTTTTAAAAAAAATTTAAATATGAGTTTTTTAATCAAAGTACGCATTTTTATAATATGCTTGTCTATTGCGCGTAAAATTATGATCTAATGGCATAATAACACTGTGGAACAAATTTAGGTTAGCAAAAGTTAGGTCGGTTCTGAGAGTGAAGGGTGAAAATAGAGGTTAAATTAGAAGACCCGTATCGTGGCGTTTTTTTATGTTAGTTCAAATTTTTTTTTTTAATCGACCTTCAAACTTTGCAGTCAAATGCCGATTTCACCGCTCAACAAATCGAAGGTTTTTGGCTCCGGTTTAAAAAAATAAAATTTTAAAAGATTTTGACTCGCTGACTCCAAATCTGTGCTCCAAATTTTTCCATCACGTCTAGAATTTAAATTATTCGCGGAATGCGAAAAACGCGATTTTTCGCCTTTTTTGAAAGCCTGCACAGCAGCCACTGGGTGGAATAAAAATCTGGTATAAAGCGTTAGAGTAGAATTGAACTATGATCTCAAATATATGATCAAAAAAATTTGAAGTTGTTGCGCTATTATTGGCCAAACATGTATTTTAAAAAAACGCTGTGAAAAAAAAAATAGAAAAAGCACAATTTTTAAAAGGCTCTAAAACAAGAACCAGTTGGTCAATCTTTACTGTCATGAGCTCAAAATTTAGGCAAAAGTTCATTCTTTCTTATAGACTTTTAAACCTATTAGAGATATCTTCCGGTTTTTACGAAAAATAACACAGAAAACTTAAATTTGTAAAATATTTATTTTTTAGTTTTTCTTTGAAAAATATAAAAAAAACTAAGGTATCTATCTACCTTATCTTTTTTACAAAAATAATAATTTTAACAGTCATTTTAAAACGCAATTGTAACCCAATCAAACGCAGTAATTAGAAAAAAATTGTTTTCTATGTTGGAGACCATAGACAAATTTTAATTTTGCGCTTTATACCAGATTTGTATTCCACTGAACTGCTGCTGTGCAGTAGACCGGGTCGAAAAAAAAAGTTCCAATTGGGCGGGCTTAATTTTAAAGCTTACCTCGAAAAAGTTCCATAGCCAAAATATTAGATTTTTAGGTCGCGATTTGGTACCGCCGAAATCGTTATTTGTTCATAACTTTGTCATTTGATGTCAGATCGTTTTAAAAAAAAATAGTTTGAAAGTCCTCCGCGAGTACTAAATTTGACCCATATCTTGTTTTGACCTCTGAGGTCATCTTCGTGTCATGAGTGTTAGTTTCTCAGCTTTCTACCCACCTAAATGATTTTTATTTTTCCATTAAATTATAGCATTAAAAAAATTCATGAAATTCTTGCCTTAGAAGTACCCTCTTAAATTAATTAACAGAAAAGTTACATTCAATTTTAAATTTCCATAGAAAAAGATTTAAAACACTTGTTCGTAAGTATTTAAATACAAACTAAAAAAATTAAATATAGTTTTAAGGCATAATAACAAGTGTTTTTTTTTTCTAATTTTCTTTATATTGTATATGAAAATCTTAAATCAAATATAACTTTTTTGTTAATAAATGTAACTGGATTTTATGATTTTCTTAGTGCTATAATTTAATGGAAAAATAAAAATCATTTAAGTGGGTAGAAAGATGAGAAACTAACAATCATAACAAGAAGATGACCTCTGAGGTTAAAACCAGATATGAGTCAACTTTAGTACTCGCTGAGGACTTTCTAACAATTTTTTTTTTTTAACAATTGGACATCAAATGACAAAGCTATGAACAAAAACCGATTTCGGCGGTACCAAATCGCGACCTAAAAATCTAATATTTTGGCTATGGAACTTTTTCGAGGTAAGCTTTAAAATTAAGCCCGCCCAAATTTTTTTTCTTCTTTATGGTCGACCCAGTCTACTGTGCAGGCTTTCAAATAACCCAGTTGGAAAATGCGTCACTGAGGAAATTTCCACAGTGATTCCTTGAGGAAATGTCTTCAGGTTCTGACAAATCATAGGCAATCCTTGATGACATGTCCTAACATTGTCAGCACTGAATGTTTGCTTTAAGAGTGTGGACAATTCCTCTAATACGTCTAAAAGGAAATGTCTTCAGAATAGCAGTATAATAAATTAGAATTTTAAATCTGGGCAACTCTTTAATTTCCAAGAAAAAGATGGCAATATTATCGAATTAATTAAAATAAAATCAAAATCTAACAAGTAGAATAAAAGTAATAAATAGACAAACAATTTTAAAAATAAAGTTTGGAACAAGTGGTTAGGTGTGGGACTAATAAACTGGAGGTTCCAGGTTCAAATCTAGTTGGGACTAAAAAAAGCGAAAAGTTTTTTCTAAATATGAGAAAGATAGTTTATAAAGGAAAATGGATAAAAGTAAAAACTAAAGGAAATACGAAAATTTTTTGTATTTTCGCATGACCTATGTCAGACATTTCCCCAAAGAAGTGTTAGGTGACATGTTCCCAGAAGGTCAGCCCTGACCACTACTGACTTTGAGTGAGGACATTTTGAAAATTTGTATGAAACTGTCCTCAACCCAGTACATAGAGATGTCTTGTGGATGTCAGGTGTGACTCTGACATGTCATCGCTCCGTCACTGAGGATGGCTCGAGGACGTTGCCAACTGGGAATGCAAAAATCGTAATTTTTCGCATTTTTAACCGTGAATAGCTAAAAATCTGGACGCGATGGAAAAATTTGGAGTACAGATTTGGAATCAGGAGATCAAAGTCTACTAAAATTGATCACCAGAATTCAAACCGGAAAATGACTGTTGAGCGGTGTTATTGATAAAAAATGAATTGATGAAAACAAATATTGTTAAAAAAAATGGATGAAAAAAATATTGATAAAAAAAAAAAAATATGAAAAAAAAATATTGATGAAAAACAAAAATATTGATGAAAAACAAAAATATTGATAAAAAAAATAATGATGAAAAAAAATATTGATGAAAAAAAAATACAAAATACATATTAATGAAAAACAAGTGAGAGTGTTAAATTCGGCTATGGCGAATCTTTGATACCTTCCAACATGTTAAAACATACAAAAAAATCCGGGGTATTTTTTTTTTTTTTTTTGAGGGGGGTTCGGCGGCGGTGGTGCGGGATACCTTCCCCATCGCGATAAATGTTAACTAATTTATTTATTATGATTTTTGCACTTAAGTAATACCGTTTTCTCATTATTTTAATGATTTTTTTAAATCCACGCCCACAAAAGGGGGCGGGCAAAAAAAATAAATTTACGAGCCCCCTGGGTCTAATTGCAGAAGTTTAAACTCCTTCTGACACTTAAAGGTTTCATTTGTTTAACAAAAATGGCACAAAAGGTAAAAAACTCGTTAATTGGGAACTTTTTTTCCCCTGGCCCGATTTGGTTCGTTTCCGAACTTAACCGGCCTATGAACATTAGACATATTCCTTCCAATTTTCAGGGGTTTAGCTCTTTTATTTTGGACTGAATCGTGCTTTATACAGAATAGAATCGATCATAGATCAATAATATATATACTTTATCGGGTCCCCGACCGATATTTGTAGGCGTTACAAACGGAATGACAAAGTGAGTATACCCTCCATACTGTGGTTGGAGGGTATAAGAAAATTACAAAAAAAAATATAACAAAAAATATTGATGATAAAAAATATTGATGAATGAAAAATATTGATGATAAAAATAATGATTTAAAAAAAATATTTATTACAAGAAATATTGATGAAAAAAAAATTATGAAAAATAATTATGTTTCGTTTTATTAGCCAGCTGGTGAATATTTTTCTATTAACGCGTTAGCTTGAATAACCAAACTAAGGTGGCGTCCTGAAACTTTTTTAAAATAAGACACCAGCCTTATAACATTATCATATTAAAATTACACAAAAAATTATTTTACTCTAAAGAGCATTTAGACTCAAAAAATTTTATTTTACAAAATTTACAATTTTTTTTTGTCAGAATAATAAATATCACTTAAAAATGTCATTGTGAAGGGTATTCATGGATTCCTGCAAGATGAATTTAATTTTTCTACTTGATTTAGTTTTTATGATGTTTCTAACGTGTTAAAATGCTCAATGAATCCCTCCAGGATACCTTTCAAAATTGTTCTAAATTCTCATTGTTTTCATTTATATGACTACTGTCTGTTTATACATGAAACACAACAAAAAAATAATATACGTACTGAAAACAAAATAAAAGAAATCAGTGGTTTTAATTTTTTTTGCTTTTTATTTTGTCAAAATATTTTTTACGTTGTATATGGATTATAAAAACATTTTTTCCTATACTGTAAGTGTGTTTTGCGTTTGATGTAACATATTTATTTTTCTTTCGTTTTCGAAAAACAAAAAATGCCTATGGGTGTTGCTGTTTTGAGTATTGGGTTTGGATTGAATGTTGTTTACGTACATATTTCAATCAACTATGGAACAGAGACATACATACAACCACCAGCCACAAGATTTCAAACAAAACAGAATTTATCAAAAAAATACATACATATAAAAATATATTTATAAAAAAAAAAAAAAATAACAAAAATATGAATGAAATAAAGACAAACATTTGAATTACATGTGCATGATATATGGTGTAGCAATATTTTGGAATTAATGTCACATTTTTAACACACATACAAAACAAAACCAAAAAAAAAAAATGCTATTAAAGCTATTAAAGCTCTTTAGTTCGTTGAGCATAGATGATGGTTTGTATGGTTGTTAACAAATTTATGTTTTCATCTTTCAAAAAGAACTATAATATCATATTTAAAAAAATTTCATTTTAATGCTTTGTGTGGCTTAAAAGATTTATATCTTAAAAATAAACAACTTAATTTTCATATTTTTTTTTTTATCTTTTTAAATTTGATAAAAATTCTAGGAAAAAGTGAAATTTCTTTTTCATTTATTTTAATTAAATTTGAAAAAGTTACTTTTTGTCAATTGGATGTATAAAGTGATAACCATCTTGTTGTGAGCTTATTAAGAATTCCTTTTTAACTAACAAAAAGCAATTTTCAAACATTTTGATACAAATGTTTCGTTTTTAAAACCGATTATTTAAAAATTTATGAATTTTCCGAATTGTTAAGTTTCGAATTTCGTGATGGAAAACCACTTTAAGCAAGATCATTAATAATAGGCTTACAGGGAAAATTATGAAAGCAAATTTTGATGCAAATGTTTCGTTTTTGACCCCGATTTTTCCGAATTGTAAAGTTTCAAATTTCGTGATGGAAAACCACTTAAACCAAAAACATTAAAAATAGGATTACAGGAAAAATTATGAATGCAACTTTTACTTCTTTCAAACAACTAATAGCTCCAAGATATCAAAATGTATTTTTTTTGTTAGTCAACTGTTAGCACAAAATAAGGAAGATTTGTATTGTTTACCAAAATTTATGTTTGAAATTATTTAAAAATTTTTCTCGTAAATTCGAAATTTAAAAACTTTTTAAAAATTTGGGAAAAACATTAAAAAAAAACAAGAAAGAAAATCGCGGTATGTAACGAGTCCAATCATAGACCGGTTGGATATATCTTTGTTATACGCTCAAAAAAAAAAATGTTGTAAAATTTCAAAGAAGACTTGTAACTTTTTTTTTGCTACCTCCTATTTGACATAAATTTTATGTGATTTTACAAGCTTTTACCAATAATTTCTTAATTTAACAAGCTTTTTTAAAATTAAAACTGTAAATTTAAAATTTTTTTGACGCAATAAAACTTACAAGGAGGCTTCGTAACTTTACCAGATTTTTTGCTGCCTCCAATTTTGCGAGAATTCCCAGTAAAATTACGAGCTTTTTTTGTAGTTTTACAAGCTTTTTACAAATAAACAAGTAAGAAAGTTATAGTCGGTCAAGACCAACCATATAATACCCTACACCAGTGTTTTCAGGAAAATGGGTCCCAAGTCCAAACATGGACTCATTGGATCTATCTTTTTTTAGATCTTTATTTAGTGTAGAAAACACTAACAGATTAAATTTTAGTGGAATTGGTTTATTTTTTTGCCAATAGACCGAATATCGGTAGAAATTTTTGTATTGGGGACTAAGTCCAAAAATGGTCCAATTATATTCCGATTAGATTAAGTTACTAAATTACACGTTTTACACCTTAAAATAAAATTTTTATCAATTTTATTTTTATGAATTTTGAGGGAATTATGTGAATATCGGGAGGGTGGTTTGTATAGGGTCTATCAGAAGGACTGACTCGATTCCTTTGAAATTTGGAACGATGATTAGTATACAAAATTTGATTACATGTTAAATTTTAAAGCGATATCTATTATAATACGGTTATTAGAGTTATTTAAGCATAACCCAAAAGGGCGTTTGTATGGGGGCTAGGTCTTAACATGGACAGATTTTTCAATAGGCCTTGTCCTTGGGCCAAAATATGCTTAAGTTTCAAATTTCAAGTCAATTGATTGAAAATTGCGACCTGTATCGTACTTAAACCGATAGATGAACAGACGGACGGACGGACGGGCATCGCTAAATCGACTAAAAAAGTAATTCTGAGTCGATCAATATGCTTAAAGGTAGGTCTAGGACCAATATTTCGGGTAGTTACAAACATCATCACAGACTCATTATACTCTGTACAACAGTGTGGGGTAGGGTATAATTATTAATTTACAACTTTTTTTTTGGCGAAATAAAACTTTCAAGGAATTCTCGTGAATTTACTAGATTTTTTTTTATAAAAAAATCTTGGAAATTTTTAAAGTTACAAAAAAAATTATAAAATTGCAAAAAAAAAATGTAAATTTCGATCGAAAATTTTTTGTTAAAAATTAGCAAAACTATCAAATATTTGTCAAACGGGATTACGAGACTTTTTCTAGTAATTTGACAAGGTTTTGTGTGTGTGTAGCTTTTATTGGTGTAAAAATCCCACACATATCAAATTTTAGCAAAATTTACTTATTTTTGGTTTCATAAGATTGATTTAAATAAATTCACTGTTCTAGTCGGAAAAACGATTTTTCACGATCAAAAAATATTTTTCGCTAAAAAATTGACATAATTATGATTTGTTATATTAATTTAACAGAGTTGAATGGTTTTAAATTTAAAAATTATCCCAAAAGTTTCAAAGTATCGTTTTTATTGTACTTAAGCCTAAAAATTTCAAATCGGGAATTTCGCAAATACGAGTGCTAACTTCGAAAAATGGCTTGCACCATTAAATTCAGCGTACTCGAATTAACTTTACCAGTAGGGTATCCAGTTTTTTTTTTTTTTTATTTTGAGAGATTATTGAGTGATATATGAGATTATGGAGATGATCACAACACTAATAATAAAACACCAAATACATCAGCTTATATAATAAATACTACGTCAACTTTAAGACGGTCTTATGTTATCAAAAATAAACGATTGATTTATTAATTTGAGAAAAAAAATTGAGTAAATAAAACTTTCGAGTCAAAATTTTAATGAAAAAATTTTTTAAAAATATGAACAAATATGTATGAATGAAACAAAAAAATTACTGAAAAATTTATTGATAAACAAATTTTAGTACAAAAAAAAAAATTTGTAAAAAAATTACAAAAAAAAAAAAACTTGAAAACATTTTCATTTGAATTCGTTCCCAGTTTCATTCCATTTCGTACCCTGTTCTATTCCATTTGGTTCCCTGCTCCATTCAATTTCGTTCAATGTGGTGTTCATTCCTTTTCGAATAGTATCCGTTAAAGAACAAAACAGTTTCAAGGGATTAGATCATTAAATTAAAAAGAATCATTTTGCCCCTTATTTGGTTTCAGACAATTTAAAAAGTACCCATTTAACTCCTTAGGAATCAGAATTTAAAAAAAAATTCTTTTGGGAACGTTTTTTTTCGCTAGACATTTTCGCTACATTCCAAATCTCAAGTTTCCAGTACCATTAAAATAATATGAAATAATATGAAAAGTACCAAAGTGCTCGTTTTTACTCCCTTAGAATTGAAATTTCGAAAAAAGTACATTTTACAGATTTCTTTTCTGTTGTTGGATCCTACATTCCTAATTTTAAGTTTTTAAGACCTCTATTTAAGAAAATATAAACAGTACCAAAAAGTAATTTTTGGGGGGATTTTTTCCCGTTAGATGATGCTACATTCAAAATTTCAAGTTAATATGCTCATCATTAAAGAATATATAATTCCCTTTTTTTAATTAATTTCCTTAGGAATCAGAATTTCCAAAAGTTATTCTTTTGGGAATATTTTATTTCGCTAGACAATCTTACATTCCAAATTTCCATTATAATTATTTCAGAAAATATAAAAGGTACCATAGTACTCGTTTTTATCCCCTTAGATCGGAATCGGAATTTGCAAAAAGTACATTTTTCATAGTTTTTTTCTGTTGTTGGATCCTACATTCCAAATTTCAAGCTAATTAAACCATTATTTAAGTATATATATACAAAGTACCAAAATACCTTTTTTAACCGTTTTACCCCCATAGAATCATTATTTCAAAAAACCCAGCCTTAGTGGATCTATATTCCGGGAGATGCAGCCACATTCCAAATTTCAAATCTCTAGCTTCATTGGTTTGTGGAACTATAAAAAGAATCAACATTTCCAAAACCCAAGCCTTAGTGGACCTATTTTCTGGGAGGTGCATCTATATTCAAATTTCAAGTCTCTAGCTTCAGTTGTTTGTGGAAATACAAAAAGTACCAAAATACCTTTTTTATCCCTATTCCCTAGAATCAACCTTTCCAAAAACTCAGCCTTTAAGGATCTATACTTCGGGAGGCGCACCTCTATTCCAAATTTCAAGTCCCCATTTCGTTCCCTGTTTTATTCCATTTGATTCCCTGTTCCATTCCGATTGGTCCCATGTGGCTTTCATTCCGTTCCGAACATGCGCTTACATGCGCTAAAAAACAAAAAAATCTAAATTTAAAGTTTCCAGGACCATTATTTCAGGAATTATAATAAGTACCAAAATACACTTTTTTAACCCCCCTTAGAATCGGAATTTCGAAAAAGTACTTTTTCAAATTTTTTCCCGTTGTTGGAACTAACATTTTAAAATTTTTTTGTAGGACCTTAATTTCAAAAAATTTAGAAAGTACCAAAGTAAATTTTTTTACAACTTTTTAGCCTTAGGATTCCGAATTTCCAGAAAGTACTTTTTTTGAGAATGTTTTTCCGTTAGAGGATCCTACATTCTAATTTTCAAATTAATAGGATTTTTTTTTTTAGAAAAAGTAAAGAGTACCAAAGTGCTCGCTTTTTACCCCCCTTAGAATCCGTATTTCGAAAAAGTACTTTTTCATAATTTTTTTCATTGTTGGAAACAACAATGCAAATTTAAATTTTTCTTAGGACTTTAATTTAAAAAAATATAAAAAGTACAAAAGTACAATTTTTTACCCCTTTTTACCCTTAGGAATCCGAATTTCCAGAAAGTACTTTTTTTGAGAATGTCTTTCCGTTAGAGGATCCTACATTTCAATTTTCGAATTAATAGGATTTTTTTTCAGAAAAAATAAAAAGTACAAAAGTACTTGTTTTTTAACCCCCTAAGAAACGGAATTTCGAAGAAGTACGTTTTCAGAATTTTTTCCGTTGTTGGAACCACCATTGCAAATTTTAATATTTTTGTAAGACCTTAATTTCTAAAAATATAAAAAGTACAATTTTTCACCTTTTAACCCATAGGAATCCGAATTTCCAGAATGTTCTTTTTTTGTGAATGTTTTTCCGTTAAATTTAAAATTTCAAATTAATTAAATTTTTTTTAGAAAAAATAAAAAGTACCAAAGTACTCGCTTTTTCCCCTTTTTCAAACCCTTCGTTTTTACCCCTTAAAATCAATATTTCCAAAAACCCAGCCTTAGCGGATATGTATTCCAGGAGGTGAAACTACATTCCAAATTTCAAGACTCTAGCTTCAGTGGTTTGGGCTGTGGGATGATGCGTGATTAGTATGTCAGTCAGTCATCAGTCATCAGTCCGTCACGCAACTACTTTATATATATAGATTACTAGCTGCATCGTGATTTAGTCGTGTATATGGACAAACGGACGGATTGTGATTTTTAGTTGATCAGTATACTTGAAGGTGGGTTTATATTTGTTCAGTAATTAAAAATTACTGTTTATTCTTTTAATTTTTAATGATTTGTGAAAGTAATTTTGTTGGCATTTTTTAAATGAGAAATCATTTGTTTTTACCAATTTTGTGGGTTATTTCAAAAAAAAAAAAAAAATAAGAAAAATGATTTTATGAAATATTAAAACACAAATGTATCAAGTGACTTTGGCACGATAGGTAGAGTAGAGTGTATGGCCACAATGTTGTTGATTGCGGGATCGATTTCCGAAAATCTTATTATTTTTCTTGCAAACTTTTCTCAATTCAAAACCATATATAACAAATCAAAAAAAAAAAAATTATAATACATAATTATAATTAGAGCCTGAGCTCAACTGTCTTTAGAAACCAAAAATTAAAAAAAAAATAATTTAGATTTAAAATTGTTAAAAATAACCTACAGAAAATAAGAATTACTGTTTTAATTTTCTTAAAACCAAAAAGGTTTGTGACTTGGATAAGTTATTCACCAGCTGGTGAAAAAAACTTAACATAGTTATTTTTCACTAATTTTTTTTGCTCATCCACATTTTTTTTATTTTTTTTTCAGTTATTTTATTTTCATTATTTTTTTTTTTCATAATTTTTTTTTTATCAATATTTTTTTCATTATTTTTTTTTATCAATATTTTTTTCATATTTTTTTTTTTTCATCAAAATTATTTTTTTATCAAAAACTTTTTTTTTCATCAAACATTTATTTTTTCACATTTTTTTTTTTTTCATAAATTTATTTTTTCATATTTTTTTATATTAAAATTTTTTTCATCAACATTTTTTGTTTCATCAAATTTTTTTTCATCATACATTTTTTTTTTCACCAAAAATGTACAAAATCCAAGTAAGATTTGTTAAATGCGTCTGTAGCGAAAGCTTTACAACCTCATAAATGTATAAAACTTTTTTGCAATAAAGTAATACAATTTTATCATGTTTTATCAACGCCTTCAAAAGGGGTGGACTTCAAAAGTTAAATTTTTAAGTAATTTAGGTTTAGGAAATGTTTTTCAGAGGTTGGTTAAATTCTCCAAGGGAACACTAGACATATTCGTGCGAAAATTTCTGGAGTCTTGCTCGTTTGGTTAGTACTGCTATATGCGTTACACAGACAGACTGACCGACGAAAATACCTAGAATGTCTCATATTTATAAAATTTATAAAATTTACAGCTCATTTGGTTTTGACTGCATCTTAATTTTCACAAGCAGACGGATCCGAATTTGCTGATTTGTCAAATTTACCGTTTTTTTTTTTTTTTTTGGTTTGGACCGCATCGTGATTTCCACAGGCTGACATAATTTATATTTTAAATACCTTAAAGTTGATTTTTTTATTAAAACTAGCTTGAAATTAATTTATATTTTTTTTGTTTATTAATCAGAATTTTTAATTTTTTTATATATTTTTTTCTATTTAATGTGTTTTAGTATTAATCTTGTTTGGTTGTTGAAAGACTAGAATGTATATAATAATAAATATATAAATTAAATCTCTAATTGATGCTTGTGAGATTAAAAAAAATATTATACATCTCATAAATATTTAAAAGTTATTACTGACAGCCAATTTTTTATACATTCATAAAGTTTTTTAAAATATATTCTGTTATTTGAAACCAAGTAGATTTATAAAAAAAAATGTTTGTTGATCATGAGCGACTATATAAGAGGCTACATGATACACAGAAATAATTTGAAACGAATTTCAATCAACAAAAACGCGGATTCGATCAATTTTCTGATTGATATTCCTCCAATTAAGAAAATTGTTACACCAATCATCAAATTGTAGGTGATTGATTGAAAATTTTTTCAATCAAACATTTTTTCGAATTTGATCAAAAATTTGATAAATTTTTTATTAATGGTTAATCAAGATAATAATTGATTTAACGAATGAATTGAAAGCTTATGACAAAGTTATCAAAGAACTCATCTATTTTGCTTTCCAATATGTTGCCAACCATAAAAAAAGTAAAACCCGTTATTTTGTATATTTTTGAATTAATCTATTCAAATAAATTAAAGCGAAAAAAATCATGTATGTTGAAAATTTGTAATTCTACAGCTAAAGAAAATATCAAAAATGTTAATCAAAACATTGATTGAGTCATTTAAATTACGTTGATCAATAGATTTGAATGAAAACTTTTAGCCAATAATTTTTTGAGTGTAGAGTTTAAAGGAAATAAACACATTGTAATATAATATTCAAAATAAATCCCTTTCTCATAAAAAGCTTTACAAAATTTTCACGAATAATTAATTTTTATTATTATTGTAAGAGTTTTTTTTTTTAAATATTGACGATTCTGAGATATAATTTTTCTGTTGAAAATTCTTGGATTCTTCGACGATTTAATAACAGAACAAATCTTATATTTTTATTATAAAATCGGTAAAATTCTGTTCTGAAAATAAAATAATTAAATTTCTCAGATTCGAAGTTATTTCGTTAGTACGTAAGTTTCTCAATACTTTTCGTGCTTTTCTCCTATCTCCTCCATAAATATTTTTTTTTTTTTAAATTTGTATTAGGAAGGGATTTCCTTTCTTTCCCCCATCCCCCACTCCCCCTTTCGTGCATCAGCGGCTACATATTTACAAACACATTAGTTTACTAAAACTTTTAAAAATTAACTCCTACATCTTAAAGCTCAATTAAAGCTAAATAATCTTAATTTTAAATCACAAATTTAATTAATTCGGGAACATTAAAGTTAAACTTTTTCTTTTACTTTCAAATCATATCATGTTACAAATACATAACAAATCGTGCATTAAATATTGCATCATAATATTATAATGTAGGGTATACCACAACAACAGAAAAAAACTTGTCTTATACGCAGACACACAAAAATTTCAAACTTGTCGACCTGTTTGGCTACACTTAATTAGCAATTAATTATTGTGCTTTACTCCATTCAGTTCCAACAGAAGCTTGTGGTATTTTGTTTTTTATATTATTTTTATTAATTTTGTGTGTTTTTTTTTTTTTTTTTTGTTGAGATAATTTTTATTTTTTTGGAATTTAAGGTTGTCTAATGATTACCTTTCTATCAAAAATGTTAAAAACTTTTTGTTTAATTAATTGTTTTTTTTTTTTTTATTTTAATATTTTTTTTTTATTTTTTCAATGTGATGGCGAAACAGAGTGTCTGCCCAAAATAACGCCTTAAATTTTTATACAAAAGAGTATTATACATAATTAAGTTTATAGAATTATGTTATGGTTACTTTTAGTTTACTGTATCTAAAATTTTAAATGATAAATGATATAAAATTGTTATAATTAAAATGATAATAAAAATATATACCGTAGGTGATCAATAGATTTTTTAAGTCTGATCGCAGTGGTAGTTTATGGTTCCATATAAAAAAGAACAGGGATGTGAGTGTGAGAAACCTTTGACAATCATTCACGAAAGAAACTTTCCAATATTTATCAATCAAAAGATGTTTTTATTTACAATTAATTGAGTAAATTTTATTAAACTAACTCTCACAAAGAACTTTTACAAACTACACTCAAACTCATTACCAACACTGACGAATAAAATAAATGCAACAGGTAAATTTTCATCTGAAATTAATTGGTTTTCACAGTTATTGCACTTTTTTAATTAGTATTCAAAGTTATTGCACTTTTTATACCCTCCAACTACAGTATGGGGGTATACTCACTTTGTCATTCCGTGTGTAACGCATCGAAATATCGGTCTAGGACCCCATAAAGTATATGGGGCATTCCAAGCCAAATCACTCACTTTTAGACCCGACCCCTTTCGATTTATTTTATTTTTGGATATGTTTTAGTACTTACTAAATGCAACTTGGACACCAATTTTCAGCCTTTTATTTCAAGATGGTGTTGAGTAATCAATTTTTCAAAATGGCGATTTTCTCAAACAAATTAAGAAAATGAAATTTTCAATTAATTTTCACCATTAAAAAATATAGATATTTTAAAAAAAGTTGGACAACGTTTTGTTGGTATTTAAATGTAGTTTTAGAAAAAAAATATGAAAAAATTATTCGAAGTAATTATCACTTATTTTTTGACGTTTAAAAATTAAAATCGACTTTTTGAAAAAGTCCGAAACCTTCAATTTTTTTGTAAAAAACTATAAAAATTCTACTCTAAATTACACAACTTTTAAGCCATAACTCGAGATGTGATCACAATTCTTTCTATTTTTTTTAAAATTTTAAAAATTGCACCTTTAATTTTTTGGCTCTGATTTATTTTATATGGTGCTCCAAAAAAAATTAATTGGTAGATATTGACCCTAACTTACCCTAGATATATTCATTTCGAGGTAGAAATACGTCTCACAAAAATTTAGAGCGATCGGAAATGGGTAAGGCGTTCCTCATGGGCCTTGAAGTTTAGAAAACGGATTACAAGGAAAAATATGAATTTTTTTCTGTTTTCTCAATATTTTTGGTATTTTAAGTTAAGTTTAAATTCAAGCAATTACAGAATTATGATTTAGAGTAAAATGCCTTTCTAATAAGATACTAAAAACTAAAATCGGTTGAAAATCAGCCAAGTTATTTCAACTTCCCCAGGCATCTAACGTGTGGCAGACAACTTGATTTAGCAATACAATCCGATTTTTGAAATTCATTGAAATTTTCTACTGTAATAACATTTTTTTATTCTTCAAGTTCAAATGTAATAAGATGACAAGTATTTTTCATATTGTGTTTTGCTAACATTTTTTAAATTAATGCTAAAAATGCCTGCATTTTCAACACCCTTTTGAAATCTCTATTTAAAAAAAAATTTTTTTTTTTTGTTTTAAAATTTGGAAAAACCAAAAAAATATTACACTGAAACATGAATAATGAAAAAATGTTATTACAGTAGAAAATTTCAATAAATTTAAAAAAAGGGACTCGTATTCTTTAATCAAGCGGTATGACACACGCTAGATGCCTGGGGAAGTTGTAATAACTTGGCTGATTTTCAACCGATTTAAGTTTTTAGTACCTTATTAGAAAGGTATTTTACTCTACATCACAATTCCGTAATTGCTTGAAATAAAACTTAACTTAAAATACCAAAAATATTGCGAAAACAGAAAAAAATTCATATTTTTCCTTGTAATCCGTTTTTTAAATTTTAAGGACCATGCTAAACGCCTTACCCATTTCCGATCGTTCTAAATTTTTGTGAGACATATTTTTACCTCGAAATGAATATATCTAGGGTAAGTAAGGGTCAATATCTACCAATTTATTTTTTTTGGAGCACCATATAAAATAAATCAGAGCCAAAAAATATAAGGTGCAATTTTAAAAATTTAAAAAAAAATAGAAAGAATTGTGATCACATCTCGAATTATGGCTTAAAAGTTGCATAATTAAGAGTACAATTTTTACAATTTTTTACAAAAAAATCGAAGGTTTCGGACTTTTTCAAAAAGTCGATTTTAATTTTTAAACGTCAAAAAATAAGTGATAATTACTTCGAATAATTTTTTCATATTTTTTTTCTAAAACTACATTTAAATACCAACAAAACGTTGTCCAAATTTTTTTAAAATATCTATATTTTTGAATGGTCAAAATTAATTAAAAATTTAAATTTTTTAATTTTTTTGAGAAAATCGCCATTTTGAAAAATTGATTACTCAACACCATCTTGAAATAAAAGGCTTAGAATTGGTGTCCAAGTTGCATTTAATAAGTACTAAAACATATCCAAAAATAAAATAAATCGTAAGGGGTCGGGTCTAAAAGTGAGTGATTTGGCTTGGAATGCCCCATATATATTATTGATCAGTGGTCGATTCTAAGACATTCTAGCGATGTCCGTCTGTCTGTCCGTCCGTCCGTCCGTCTGTCCGTCCGTCTGTGGAAGACACGATACAGTCCAAAATAAAAGTGCTAGACTCTCGAAGTTTGGCAGAAATATGTCTTATGTTCATAGGCTGGTTAAGTTCGGAGATGGGCAAAATCGGACCAGGGGGAAAAAAGTTCCCCCTTGAGGAACTAAACCAGCCTCTAAAAAACACCATATTTTTACATGATTTTTTGTGTTTTTGTTTAAAAAATGCAACATTTTTATGCTTCAAGAAACTCAAAGTCTTGCATTTGGAACCGGGGGATTAGAAAATATCGTTTTTTTCGGCCCGCTCCCCATTTGTGGGCGTTGATTAAAAAAAAAATTGTAAAATAATGATAAACTTGTATTTCTTTAGTGCAAAAAGCATAAGAATGAATTTTTAAACATATATTTCGAGGGGAAATTGGTCCCCCCAATGACCACTGCCGACCTCCCCCCCCCCCCAAAAAAAAAGAAAACGACCCTGGATTCTTTTCTTTTGGATGTTGGAGGGTATAAAAGATTCGGCACAGCCGAATTTAACACTCTTACTTGTTTTAATTGGCATTCACAGTTATAGCACGAACAAAGTTTACAATTTTAATTCAACTTGTGTTTAATTTTTCTATTTTTGTTTTTTTTATTATTTCTTTGTACTTTTTGATAATTTCTTAATTTTCCTGAACTTTTGTTTTTTTTTTGCTGTTCCTGAGATTTCTGTATCTGATTTTTTCGTTATTTTCCTTAATTTTCTTGATTGTTTTAAATTTTTCTGAAATTTTCATAATAATTCCTTATTTTTTTAGTTTTCTGAACTTTTCTGGTTTTTCCTAATTTTTTGTTTTTTGTTTTCCTGAATTGAATTTGTCGGGGTCGGCAGGTTTCCTTTTTAGCTCAATGTTAATATATAAAAATATTGGACCAGTTGGGCAAAGTCTTTGGCTTGGATGCCTTTTTGACTTGAAAATCAGAAAGTTTCGATCACAGTAAAAAAAAACATTTATTGAACTTTTTTTTGCTCCAAATATAACACTTACTGAAGAACCCAGCAAAACGTTGGTAATGGGTGGTGATTATATAACACATTACCAGGTAATGTATATATCTTATTTGTAGCATTATTTTATGATGTCTTACCAAACATTTGTTCCACAACGTATTATTTTAAAGTGAAAAATAATACATTACTAATAATTAGCTACGTAATGCATGATTATTGGAAAAAATGTATTTCATATTTATTATTTCTAAACATTAAATCATGGATGACTTATATTTGGTTACATTATGTATTATTTCAAAGTTTGAAATAATGCATTATTTATAATTGAATACATAATGCATTACAATAACATAAAAAATAAATATTTTATAAAAAAATGCATAAGTTTAAACTAGAGATTGATTCACGACAGAAATTTGTTAATGACACACACTCACCCAGGAGTATATTTTATCTCGCTTACAATCACGTGAGTAAATTTAATACAAAATTACTTTTTCACTACTCGTAACACCTTATATATTACGTTCTGGTATGCTATATTATATACCTTACTCGTAACCTATAAAATATCATATATTTTACACCTTACTCGTATTCTTTGTTATAAATTTATGACTTATTTTATACCTTACTGGTATTCTTTGTGATAATGTATATGCATTACTTTTAGTCTCATCGCCTGTTAAAATCATCAATGCTGCAATGTATAAAATAAGAGATCTTATACCTTATTTTATACCTTATATGGTAAGGTAAGTTTTGCTGGGAAGTGTTTTTATGGTAAACGAAACATTTTGGTGTGTATTTTCTATTTTTTTTTTAACATGATAATATTGTTAGGCTGGCTTCTAACTTTACAAAAAGTTGCAGGACGCCACCTCAGTTTGTTTATATAAACTATACCGACTAAATAAAAAGAAAAAAGGAATAACTGTTTTCATTTGAAACTTTGTAACTTCGACAACGCTTAATTTTTTTCCTGTTTATATTAACTAATTGGATGTAAATTCAGAAAAAAATATAAAAAAAATATTTGGGCTTGATTTGACCCATTTTTTAACTAAATAGAGTTAATCCTAATCTTAATCCGGTCTGCAAAAAACAGGGCTAATAGCAAAAACACCATGACTATAGCGAAAACCCGAGTTTTTCAAACTACAGGTTAAGATATCTCAGAGATGGAAAAAGATTTTATAAAGATTGAACATTTAATTTAAAGGAAATTTGCTGAGAATTTCAGACAACATATAAAGTTTTATAAATAATGGTGGATTCGCGCAGTTATAACGTCTCGAATATGGCAGAAAACGGGGGTTTTTAACTTCAAGCTAAGATATCTCGAAATCATATTCTGTAATATTAATCATAAGTCTGTAAGGAATTTATGTTCCATAGACTAATAAACAAATAATGGACAAATTCTGAGATTAGATTCGGATTCATATTTTGGTATATGGCTTAAAAATTTATTGGCCTATTTAGTAAACCTGCTGATGAATAAAAACTTTTTTCACAAAAAAAAATATTCCACCGTTTTTTTTATATCAAAAAAACTTTTTTCGTCAAAAACTTTTTTTCGGCAGCAGGCAAAATCGTCCAAAGAAAAATCTCCCAAAAAAGAAAATTAAATTTCGCCCAAAAATTTTTCATACAAATTTTGGCCATAATTTATATGAGAAGTTACCCTACATTTTTGGGCACATTTTCAAAGTTTTTGGGCAAAATTTCGAAATAAAAAATTGGTCAAAATTCGAAGTAAAAAATTGGCTATATTTTTATTACGAAAAATTGCGTAATTTTTAATTACGAAAAATTGTCCAAAAATAAGATATGAAAAATTGCCCACCTTTATTTTGGTTTTAGTTTTTGTCAAAATCTTTAAATGTTGAAACTGAAATAAGTCGCAATGAAACAGTCACTAGAAAAATGAAATACCCTACAAAATAATACAACCTAAAAAAAGTTAATGAATTTTTTTTTAGAAACAAGACATTGAACAAGCTCTGCTGGGGAAAGAACCAACAACCTCTGCACTTACTTTCAGATTATCATGCAACATATTATTCTACCGCAGCTGCGGTAGATTAAAATTGAATTTGTTGTTAAAATTTTTCGTCTACGGACCTTTCATCGCAACTCCTTCCATTTTTTTCTATTTCTTTATAGTTTAAGTTACACACTTATTATTTTTTACTTCAATTACTTATCGGTTTTAAAGACTATATTATGAACAAATGATCTATTCAAAAAAAAAAAAAAAAAAAAACTTGTCATCAAAATGTTTGTCCTCGTCTCAATAGTTTTCTGAGTAGCCATCCTTTGGCCGAACTTAGGGATTACTAACTGCATGCCTTAAACCCACCTTCTCTTCAAAATAAAGTTTTTTTTTTTTAATATGTTTTTTGGGAAAAAAATTTTTTTTTTTTTCTTTGTCAAACATTTTTATACCCTCCAACCACGGTATGGGGGTATACTCCCTTTGTCATTCCGTTTGTAACGCATCGAAATATTGGCCGGGGACCCCATAAAGTATATATATTATTGATCCATGATCGATTCTAAGACATTCTGTGAATGACCGTCCGTCTGTCTGTAGATGGCACGATGCAGTCCAAAACAAACGAGCTAGCCTCCTGCAATTTGGCATGAATATGTTTTATGGTCCTAGGCAGGTTAAGTTCGTATATGGGCAAAATCGGCCCAGGAGGAAAAAAGTTTCCCCTTGAAGAACTTAACCAACCTCTGAAAAAATACACATTTTTTTCATGTTTTCTTGTATTTTTGGTTAATAAATGAAACATTTGGTATATTTATCGGGATGGGAAGGTGCTCTTAGGGTCCCCCACTGACTCCCATTACCCCCCCCCCCCCCCCAAAACAGACGCCCCTGACAATTTTTTTTTTTTAATTTTTTATATTTTTTAATTTTGGAGGGTATAAAAGATTCGGCACAGCCGAATGTAACACTCTCACTTGTTTTTCTTCATCAAGAACTTTTTTCGCTAAAATTCTTTTTAACATTTTTTTTATATTTGTTTGTTTTTTTTATCAAAATTTTGTTTTTTACCAAATTTTTTTTTTTTAATTCTTTTCACAAAAACCAAGTTTTAACTTCTCATATAAAAATGTTTCATTTGTTTAACAAATGTACAAAAAACAAATGAGAGTGTTAAATTCTCCGTGCCGAATCTTTAATACTCTCGAAAATATAAAACACTTTTTTGCACTTAAATAATACACTTATTTATTAACCTTGCTTTTCACAAGAAGATGGTCGAAGTTAGGGGGTCTTAAAAATTAACCAATAATATATAAACATAATGGGGTCCTAGACCCATATGGTCAGTGTGACCTATCACAGGGCACACAGGGCTCGCATGATCCAATTCCGGCCAAAAGTCTTTATCGTTGTTGAATCCGTCTGAAAATGTGTTTCTAGAGGAATTCGGAATTTGATTTCAAAATTTAGCTAAAAACCAAAAAAATCAAAATGGCGGATCCAATATGGCAGACAATTTTTTTTTTTAAATTGTCCGATTGAACTCAAATTTTGTTTTATGTTGGTCTTAGAGTTGCTGATTAAGAGTTGTTACTCCGAATTTTGAAAAACAAAATGGCGGACTAAATATGCTCCTTAAAGTTTAAAGAATGATCCAACTCCAGCCAAAAGTCTTTATCGTTGTTAGATCCGGCTGAAAATGTGCTTCTAGAGTATTTCGGGGTCGCTGATTTCAAAATTTAACTAAAAAAGAAAAAAATCAAAATGGCGCATCCAATATGGCGGACAATTTTTTTTAATAATATTCCGATTTAACTTAAATTTTGTTTTAAGGGGGTCTTGGAGCTACTGAATCTGAATTACTGGCGTGAATTTTGAAAAACAAAATGGCGGACTAAATATGCTTAGTAAAGTTTGTAAGTAATTAAAAAACAGTTATATTCCTTTTTTTGTTTAAGCTAGCTGAAAGAGTGGCCTAGTAAATTTCCGGGTCTGTTATCTTAAAATCGAACTGATAAAATTCAATTTGTTTAACTTTGTATATATATATCATGAAATCCAGCAAAGATTTTATAAAATCTGACCGAGGGTCTTCAAATTTATCTAATTTTTTGTACACATGTGCTCTATAGAGCCAATTAAACATATCCATTTTCAGTTTTTTATATTTTAAAAAATCGCGATTTTTTCGCGAATTTAATTTTCTTCAAAAATTAAAAAAATCAAAAAAGTATGCTACTTTGAACAGCCATATCTTCGGAAGTATCTATCGGATTTCTTCAATTCAAAAAGCATTCGATTCAGACGATAGTCTTACTTTATATTAATGTAATAAAAAAAAATATTTTTTAAAAAAAGTGCATTTTTGGTGCAAATGCATTTTTTGGATGCATTTTTTAAAACTTTCTCCCCCTTCAATTTTTTTTAAACCTACATAAATCGAAAATATAGCATTTTTTACACAAAATTGCGTACCGCTTTTTTTGTGACGGAGTTTCGTAAAAATTTTGTAATTTTTTTAAAAATACCTTATTGGTTTTTCCATACAATTTTTTCATAAAATTCATAATATAACAAAAAAAAATTTTAGTCTAAGGAAAAACTACATAAGCATTTTTTAAAAAAATCACGAAAATTTTGTGAAACGCCGTCACAAAAAAAAAATGTACCCAATTTTATCTAAAAAATGCTATATTTTCGATTTATGCAGGTTTCAAACAAATTGAAGGGGGAGAAAGTTTTAAAAAATGCATCAAAAAATTGCATTTGCATCAAAAATGCATTTTTTAAAAAAAATATTTTTTGTTAGTGCATTGGTATGAAAACGGATCATCAGTTGAATCGAATGCTTTTTGAGTCGTAGAAATCCGATAGATACTTTCGAAGAAATGGCTTTTTAAAGTTACATACTTTTTTGATAAAATTTCAAAATAAACATTAAATTGATTTTTTGTATGGAAAAAATCGAATAAGTAGTTTAAAAAAAATTACGAAAATTTTTTGAAACGCTGTCACAAAAAAAACGGTACTCAATTTTGTGTAAAAAATGCCATATTTTCGAATTATGCAGGTTTCAAAAAAATTGAAGGGGGAGAAAGTTTTGAAAAATGCATCCAAAAATTGCATTTGCATCAAAAATGCACTTTTTTTGGAAATTTTTTTTTTTTATTGCATTGGTATAAAAAAGGACACACGTTTGAATCAAATGATTTTTGAATCGTAGAAATCCAATAGATACTTTAGAAGATATGGCTCATCAAATTAACATACTTTTTTGATTTTTTAAATTTTTGAAGAAAATTAAATTCGCGAAAAAATCGCGATTTTTTTAAAATTAAAAAAACTGAAAATGGATATGTTTTATTGGCTTTATTGAGAATGCATACCGTTAATATAAAGAAAATCGAAAGACCTAAGGTCAGAAAATAGCATTTTTTATGTGTTCTCTGGTGGATTTTGTGATATATATATTTTTTTATTTATTTTTGATATAAATATGGAAATGGTGTAAATGACTTACTTAGTTTCAGAAAAGCTTTTGGAAATGGTGACGACAAATTATTCACTTTTTTCTTTATTTTGGAAATTCAATAAAAAATCTCTGAATTTAATTGGAAATGGTGTAACTGATATTTTCCATAATTCAACAAAAAAAAAATAGAAATGTAGATATTTTTTTCCCCTTTACTTAAGATAGTAAAAAAACTATTCAAATCTCGGACCACTGCATATATAGCTGTAATTTCGCCATTTATCATTTCGGCCACTTTTTTCGAAAGATATGGATCCATTCTACATCAAAAAAAAAATATAGACCGATTGTAACTGAGTTATAAGTTATAACTTTTTTCACAAAAAACGCGAGTTGCTGCCAGGCATATGAGTTATATTTGTCCATGTTATTTTCGTTACAAAGGCTTATTTATAAGGTTGAACCACTCAAACAAAAAGTTAAACATTAGCAATAGAAATTTGGAAAAAAAATTAAAAAAGTATCTCAACTTTTAAAAATTTTTTACAAACTTTTTTAACTTTGAAGACCTGTCAAAGGAAAGGTTGTAATTGGATCATAAAGATAAGTTCAGAAAACCTGCTTCTATATATGCCCAACAAACTGGTAAACATTTTTTTGAGAATTTACATACAGTCAAACTCGGTTATAACGAACTCGGTTATAACGAATTCTCGGTTATAACGAACTAATTTCAAAGTCCCGACGTTTTGGCAACAATTTTCACACAAAATACTTCTTTTATAACGAACTCGGTTATAACGAATCCTCGGTTAAAACGAACTACTTATTATGGACCCATGAACAAAATTTCATGTATATTAACCTTTTTATAACGAACTCCTAAAAATATTTTAATATGTGCGGCAATTATGATTACTAAACTCACAAAAAGTTAGAAAATGTTGGTTAATATTATAATTTTGATAATATTTTTGAGTCTTTCTTCTCAAAAAGAAGTTTACTTAAAAAAAACGCTAAATAAAATTGGAAATTTTTTGAAAATAAAACTTGGTTGATATAAAATATACCCCGCTTATAGCGAACTTCGCTTATAACGAACTATTTTAACTGGTCCCTCGGAGTTCGTTATAACCGGGTTCGACTGTATAAGGACTTTTGGCCGGAAATCGATCTGTCTGGCCCTCTGTGCAGGGGTATAAATAAAATAATGAAAAAGACAATTTTTTACATATTTTTTTTTTTTTGGTATTTTTGTTTTACAAATGATAATGTAAAATGTTCAAAATGTCAGGTTTTTTCGGCCCGCCCCCTTTTGTGGGCGTGAATTTAAAAATATTATAAAAATTATAAAATTGTCTAATTTAAGCGTTTATTTCAAAATAAACGACTTTGTGAACAATCATTGTGATGTAGCTAAGGAGTCCCAACGCCAAGGTTACCTTTGCCACTAAACGAAAACTTCAAAAATCAAATTTGGATAATGACTTTTAAAAAGAAGTATAAACTCAAAATTTTATTGCGACTAGTGAGTTTTCTTATCGTAAAAAAACGATAACATTTTCTTTTTAATACACTATACAAAGTTTCATGTTTTAATAAAATTTAAAAAACTTATTACCCTAGAAACATATTGAGTAAATCCATATCAACGTAGCAAAAAAAATTGAATTTTTGACGTCAATCGACCCGAATTTCATGAAACTCGGTATATATGTTGGGACTTACTCGACTTCTACTCAAAAGCTTCAAAAGTCAAGAAAATCTTTTAAAAGGTAAATCATAAAAATTTATATCTTGAAAAGTATTTGAGGTATATCACTCCCAGATAGCTTTTTTTAAAGGCAAAATCATCACCTTTAAAATATCGTTTTGCAAAAATTTTTATTTTGAGATCTATTTTGTGTTTCTGCACAATTTGCGATTCGCAAAAATATATCAAAAAAAGCGACATTTTTAAAAATCTGAAAAAAATAGATGTTAAAGGTATGAGTCTTAGCTACAAGCTCTAAATTTCGCGTTGGTGAACGTATTAGGTCCAGAGACATTAATAAAAATGTGTTGATAAGTAGGATTTTTTTTTAAATCTGATGAATATTTAATTATTATTTTGGAATATTTTTGGAAATACATAAAATAAAACGGTGAAAAAACTAAAATTGATGGTACACACGAGTACTACACATGAATATAATGTAACATAACTTTTTATCGATTACACTACTTAACAAAAGTCAACTTTTTTTACAGAGACTTCTAGAACACATTTTTAAAAGTATGTGGCCTACACGAATCTGTCATCATAAATATTTTATCAAACTGTCTTCTGTACATATAGACCTATTTTACAGACTAAACCCTCAAACCCAAGAAAGAAAGGTAATTATAAATGTTTTACATTGACATACCTCATATTATTTGTTCGTTTAATATTTTTGTATGCTTCAGCTACAATAACTAATTGGGGAAATCACGAGAACGCGATAACATAAAAATGACAATGGATTCGCGTTTAGTGGATTCACGTTAAAGAGGCAAAAGGCTTAAGAAAATATATTTTAAGCATTAAAATTCCAAAAATAAAAGTTTTAGGGAAAAAAGTATATGCAAATAATATTTGGAAATTATGCTTAAAATTTAGATTTTTTTTTTGCAAATATCTTTGCATAAACTCAAAGAATTTTAAAATAATATGCATTTTTAATAATTTTTGCGATATAAAGTCACAAAGTTTTTATGGGCAGGGACCGCAAAAAAGGTCTTTTCTCGGAAAGTCGATTGGATAAAATTTTTATGATGACAGATTCGTGTTAAAGAGATAAATATACTTTAACAAATTTAATCTAAGAGTCTGTGCAAAAAAAATTGATTTTTGTAAAGTAGTGTAATTGATAAATATTCATGTTATATTGTAGCTATGTGTAGTACCCGTCTGTTCCATTAACTAAACTTTTTTCACCGTTTTATTATGTGTATTTGCAAAAATATTCAAAAATAAAAATTTAATATTTATCAGATTTGATAAAAATTTACTACTTGGCAACACATTTTTATTCGTATCTTTGGTCTTAATACGTTCACCAACTCAAAATTTGTACAGGTTGTAGCTAAGATAGTAGCCAATAACATATATTTTTTTCAGATTTTTAAAAATGTCGCTTTTTTAGATATATTTTCGCGAATCGCGAATTTTGGAGAAATAAAAAAAATCCCCTAAATAAAAATGTTTGCAAAATGTTATTTGAAAGGTAATGGTTTTGTCTTTAAAACAAGCTATCAGGGAGTAATATAGCTCAAATACTTTTGAAGATATAAATGTTTATATTTCATCCTTTAAAAGATTTTCTTGAATTTTGACTCGTCATATTTCAGAAACCACGAAAGTTAAAGGTCTTAAATTTTGTCTGAGTATAAGTCTTATAAGTCCCAACATATACACAAAGTTTCATAAAATTCGGAGAAATCGAAGGAAATCAGGGGTTCATGTTGAAAAATTTTAACTCAAATTATAAATAAAAATAAAAACACAAAATTTAAAAAATTCTTACCTTTTTTTAAAATGATGAAATATTAACGTTATTATTTAACACAAAACATGGAAGTCTCTTCGTAGAACTGTATTTAAACAGTATTTCAAAAAAAGAAATATTAAACACTGCACAAATGATATACAACACTTTATTTGGTAAACTTTACAAATTGAGTGATTGTTTAAAATTACAATCCTCACTACTTTTTTTTTGTTATAAACAATTTTTTTTTTGCTTTATTTTTGCTAATTTTCAAATTAAACTACACAATTTGCATTAATTTTATTCAACATTAATGTTAGCAGTTGTAATAGTCGGTACTATGACTATGATGATGTTACTACTTGGATGCTAATGATGATGATGAAAAACAAGAATTATTTTTGTTAGATTTAGAGACATTTAGCAGAAATTGTTTTATTTTTATTCATCATCAGAGTTAAAACTCATTTACATTTAAGTACAATTTGTAACTGGCTTATATTTTTGTGTACATAAAATTGTATTCCGGGGCAAGTAACAATGACGCGCGACCGTTTTGTATATTTGAATTTGTTATAATTGTATGCGGAATACAGAAAAATGGAAAAGTTCTCTTTAAATTTTTTTCATTACAACTTGATATCTATATTATGTATATTAAGTGTATACAGTAGATTTACATACCAATTCATCTATTAGAGTAAAACTTTTTTTTTTGCTGTAACTAATGAATTAATTGGCATTTGAAATGGGATTTAATACAATTTTTTTATTCTTGTTTAATTTTAATGTATTTGCATAATTTGTTGAGTCGTTTTTATGTATTTTTATTATTTTTCCTTTTTAGGGGTTTGAATTATATTTAAATAATATTCACTTGAATTTAATTTAAACACTTTTTTGTAAAAAATTTTGTTTATATTTAAAAAAAATTCATCAGTTTTTATATTGAGTGGATATGTATTTCGTTTTATATTTTGTTTAAATATTTATATGTTTTTTTTGTATATTTTTTCAATTAATTTGCAGATATGTTTTTCATCACTGATAATTTTTTAAGTACTGGTAGTCTGTAAATTATTTTAGTTAATTATTTGTTATCATTATATATTTTATTTTTTATATATTTAAAACTTTTTTCTGATATTTTGTTTTTCATTTACTGTTTGATATATATTTTTTCTGATATTTTGTTTTTATTTACTGATATGTTTTTATTTTTAATTGATTTTTATTGAAGGTTGATTTTTTTTCGTTGTTTTTTTTTTATTTTTCGTCAAATCTGTAAAGAAAAAAATTCAATTAGTTTTTTTTTTTCATTATTTATTTTAAAATAAAAAATATTATTGCAAACAAAAAATTAACATGTTTGCATTACATTAAATTAATTGGTAACTTAATATATTTTATTTCATGAAATTTATCCCAACACAGTTTTGTGAAAACTTAAAAAAAAAAAATTGAAAAAAATCGATATGTAAAAACAAGTAAGAAAGTTATAGTCGGTCAAGACCGACCATATGATACCCTACACCAGCATTTTCCGGAAAATGGGTACCAAGTCCAAACATGGACAGATTGGATCTGTCTTTTTTTAGATCTTTGTTTAGTGTAGAAAACACACACAGATCAAATTTTAGTGGAATAGGTTTATTTTTTGTCAATAGACCGATTTCACTGAATATCGGTCGAAATTTTTATATGGGGGACTAAGTCCAATGGCCAATTATATTCCGATTTTATTAGTTTACTAAAGTACACGCTTAACACCTAAAAATAAAATTTTTATCAAATACTTCCATTTTAAAATTTTAAGGGAATTATGTGAATATCTGGAGGGTGGTTTGTACGGGGACTACCAGAAGGACTGATCTGATTCCTTTGAAATTCGTGCACACAAAATTTGACTACCTGGTAAATTTCAAAGCGATATCTATTATAATACGGTTATTAGAGTCGCTTAAGCCGAATCCAAAGGGGGCATTTGTATGGGGGCTAGGTCTTAACATGTACCGATGTTCTCAAATTTCCTTGGGCCAAAAGATGCTTAAGTTTTAAATTTCAAATCAATTGATTGAAAATTGCGACCTGTATCGTGCTTAAACCGATAGATGACGAATGGACAGACATCGCTAAATCGTCTCAAAAAATAATTCTGAGTCGATCGGTATGCTTGAAGGTAGGTCTAGGACCAATATTTCGGGTAGTTACACACATTAGCACAAACTCATTATACCCTGTACCCAGGGGCGTATCCAGGATTTTATTTCGCAGGGGGCCCAACATTTTTTTTTCATTTACATATCTTGTTCTTCCGCCGTCTTTCCCTTGAAACAAAATGTAACTGATTAAGAGAAACCAAATTCTGATAATTTTTCTCCCAAAAATTAAAAATTTTTTAAGATATGTACATACTTAAGACATTTTTCTATAGAAAAGTGCCAGATTCTAAGACATTTTTCTATAAAAAGTCGCCGATTTTCAGACATTTTTTCAATAGAAAAAATCTCAGATTCGAAGACATTTTTCCTATAGAAAAAGTCCCAGCTTCTAAGACATTTTTCCTATAGAATAAATCGCAGTTTCCGGGACATTTTTCCTGTGGAACAAGTCCGAGAATCTGATACGTTTTTCAAGTAGAAATAGTCTTAGATTCCAAGACATTTTTTTTTATAGAAAAAGTCTCAGATTTTGATATTTTTCCTTTAAAAAAAGTCTCAGATTCTGAAACATTTTTTCCATAGAAAAAGTCTTAGATTCTGAGGCATTTTTGAAGAAAAAGTATCAGATTCTGAGACATTTTTTCTAAAGGAAAATTTTAGGTTCTGAGACATTTTTCCTTAAGAAAAAGTCTCGGGTTCTGAGACATTTATTCTATAGAAAAAGTCTTAGATTTTGAGACATTTTGCCTAGAAAAAGTTTCAGATTCTAAGATATTTTCGAAATAGAAAAAGTCTTAGATTCTGAAACATTTTTCCTATAAAAAAAGTTACAGATTCTGATACATTTTTCCAATCGAAAAAGTAATTCTTCCTATAGAAAAAATATGTGATTCTAATACATTCCCATTCCTATAAAAAGAATCAGATTCTTATACATTTTTCGTAAAGAAAACCCATCAGGTTCTAAAGAAAAAGTATCAGATTCCCAAAAATTTTTCCTATTAAAAAAGTCTCATATTCTGAGGGCTTTTTTTGAAAAAAAAAACTCAGTTTCTGAGACATTTTTACTAAAGAAAAATTCTAAGATTCTGAGACATTTTTTCTATTGAAAAATTGTTTGATCCTGACACACTTTTCCTAGAAAAAAAGTCTTAGATTCTGAGAAAATTTTTCTATAGAAAAATTTCAGATTCTGAGACATTTTTTCTATAAAAAAATTCAAGATTCTAAAACATTTTTTTTTATTAAAAAAATTCTCAGATTCTGAGACATTTTTCGCATAGAAAAATTCTCCTATAAAAAACGTCTCAGAATCTTAGACATTTTTCCTAAGAAAAAGTCTCAGATTCTAAGACATTTTATAATAAAAAAAGTTTTAGATAGCATAAATGTCCTCTGATTCTGAGATATTTTTATATTGAAAAATCTCTGATTCTGAGACTTTTCTTAAAGAAAATGCCTTAGATTCTGAGTAAAAGTCAAATTTTTTGAGACATTATATATGTTCATAGACACTATACTAAAAAGTCTCAGAATCTGGAACATTTTTTCAAAGGCAAAGTCTCAGATTCTAAGAAATTTTTGCTGTAGAAAATGTCAGAACAAATACCAGATTCTGAGAAGATTGTTATGTATATGAACTAATAATACATTTTTAAGTTATTACTACAAATTACTTACAAATAGATCCCTTTTTTGTATACATAAAGCTTCAGTTTCTGAGACAATTTTCCATTCGAATTTTAAGTTGAAACGTTTCAAATTCTTAAAGAAAAACTTTCAGATTTTAAAACAATTTCTGGCAGAAAAATTTTTAGAATCGAAAAATTTTCCTCCAGAAAAATTTTCAGATTCTGAAATGTTTTTAAATTTTTTTAAAGAAGTTTTTTTTTACATTGTACATAACATTTATTACCGAATACTAAAATTTGTGAAATCATTTCGGGGGGGACCG
Organism: Pegoplata infirma; assembly: GCA_963921195.1. Taxonomy (NCBI): domain Eukaryota; kingdom Metazoa; phylum Arthropoda; class Insecta; order Diptera; family Anthomyiidae; genus Pegoplata; species Pegoplata infirma. The sequence goes on from OY992536.1 coordinate 208,331,534, forward strand.
GGTCCCCCTCTGTGTACGCCACTGCCTGTACCACAGAGTGGTGTAGGGTATAAAAACGATTCGAATAATCGATTTTAACAAATATGAATATCTTCTTAAAAATCCATTACGCATCAATTGAATAACAAAAAAATAAAAATTCAAATCATGTATAATTTTTGGGTGTTATATATCACCTTAAAAAAAATTTGCTAAACATTAGTGGTATTTAGAGTCTTGCTTGCCAGCCCTGGCACTGGTGGTAAAAGAGCACTTTTCAAAATTACTTTTCAAAATACATGTATTTTTTGAAAGAAGTACTCTTTTGCTACATTGCCAGGGGTGGCAACAAGACTCTGAATACCTCTATTGTGTTAAAATTTAAATAAATTTTTCTACTAATTGTAAATAAAGTTACACACATTTAATTATAATAAATTTAAAACAAAAATTAATTCACTTGACTTTGAACATATGAATAAACGTAATTATACAGAATTATTTGCGCTCAACAAAAACCCCACTATCATAGAGATAAAATATTGTAATAGAAGGAACACCCAAACAATATTTACGTGCATAACTGAACCAAGTCACATACAACATACAATAAATGACAAACAAATTTTTTGGTTGCTGTATATTGTGCGGTTAAAATGTTCGTTCGTTTGTGTAATACTTTATGACAAAAAAAAACCACACAAAATATTTAGCTTGTTGGGAAACAGTGATGGGGTGTATAAAGGATTTTGGATTAAAAACAAGGATATATACCTTGGCAATTACACACACACACAAACAAACAAGTACATATTTCTATATACGTGAAGGATTTGATTATTAGTTTAGTTGAGCTTTTAAAAGCGTACGGAATTTAATATTAACAATTGTGTACAAGATTATAGCGCTGACAAGGACAATATCACAAAAAAATTTGAATTATTTTTTTAGAACCAATTCTGTTGGTCTGTTTAGAGATACACAGAAAAAAATATGGGGGAAAAAATTTTGAGTAATCACTTGTTTAAATTTAAAAAAAAAATTGATTATTTTTTTAATTGACGCAATTAAAAATTTACTCAAAAATTTAAAAACAAATTTAAGTAAATAATTTATTAAATTTTAATAGTTTCTTTAATTTTTTTGATTAATTCTGATAGATTTTAAAATTCTCATTTAGTTTAAAGCTTTTGGTATATGTATATGAAAGTTTGTAATCGTCTTTAATCGTAATTAATCTCCTATGTCTTTGAGACATAAATATGTTTGGTAAAGTTTGAAAAACTATCTTTTTTGTTTTTTTTTTTTTTGGTAAAAAATTGCTAAATTTTGAGTAAACTTTTACTTGACACAATTAAACAGTTACTTAAAAAAATTAACAATTTTGAACAAAGCTTTAATTGTGTCAATTAAAAATTTACTCAAATTTTTTTGGCAAACATTTAATAAATTTTTTTTAAGTACCCGGGTGAAAATGAGCATGTATGTTCATATATGATGCATATATGGATGCCCATACAAGTGCATATCCGTAATTTGAGGGTGCATGTACATTAATGATCATACATTGTCATACATGAATTTGTATGTATATTTTTTTTTTTGCATAAAACGTCTATTAATTTAAATTTTTCAAATAAAAATAATTTGTATTAATTTATGTCACTGTTTTTTTAATAAAAACTAACGAATATTTTAGAAATATACTTTGGTTTTTATGATACTTTAGGGTAAACAAAGCTTCCCGGGTGAAAATGAACATGTATGTTCATATATGATGCATATATGGATGTCCATACAGGTGCATATCCGTAATTTGAGGGTACATGTACATAAATGATCATACATTGTCATACATGAATTTGTATGTAAATTTTTTTTTTGTATTTTTTCCATAAAACGTCTATATAATAGCTATTAATTGAAATTTGTTCAAATATAAATAATTTGTATTAATTTATGACACTGTTTTTTTAATAAAAACCAACGAATATTTTAAAAATATACTTTGAACTTTATGATACTTTAGGGTCGTCAAAGCTTCGAAGAATTAACCACTTTTCGAATGAATTCACAAATGAAATACATTCGATTTTAAAAGTCACTGAATGCAATTATGTTTTAATATCAATATTTCTTGGAATGCATTCGACTTTTACCATTAACACGAATTCTTGTTTATGAGAATTTTAAAAATTGAACGCATACTTTATTTCATTCATTTATTATTCATGAGACTTTTAAAAATCGAATTTATAAAAACTTACGCATTCAATTTCAAAGTCGAATGGAAAAGAAATCGAATGCATTCTATATTTTAAAATCAAATGTAAAATCATTCAATAAATGCGATTGGAGAACGCAATCATTAAAGTTTAATTCAGAACACCAAATCTAATTAAGGAATGAAATCCTTCGCAGCTCTGACAGTAATACCGTCAGAGTGTTCGCATTTTCTTCTAAATTTGGTTACGTTAGTGCCGTTCATATTCGCCTATAGAATACAAAAACTATAATCAATCTTGATGATGTATGATCATTTATGAGAATTTTAAAAATTAAATGCATTCTTTATTTCATTCATTTATTATTCATGAGACCTTTAAAAATCGAATTTATAAAAACTTACGCATTCAATTTTTCAAAGTCGAATGAAAAAGGAATTGAATGCATTTTATATTTTAAAATCAAATATAAATTCATTCGATAAATTGTGATTGGGGAATGCAATCATTGAAGTTTAATTCTGAACACCAAATCTAATTAAGGAATGAAATCCTTCGCATCTCAGACAGTAATACCGTCAGAGTGTTCGAATTTTCTTCTAAACTTAGTTGTTTACGTTATCATTCTTGATGATGTATGATCATTAGTGTCCTACCGAAAGACTTTTTCAGACTGAACCCGTAAATAAACATGAACTTTGTTTAATTTTGCAAAGTTCTGCCGAACTCTTTAAAAAAAATTGTTTTTAAGACCAATTAAGAAAAAATCATAAAAAACGAATTCAATACATTTAAAAAAGTTGTTTCTTTTTTTAGTTGCGCAATTTTATTTATATTCTGTACTTTTGTATGCTTAAAAGAAGTGGAAAAATATAGCTCGTGTTGACTTTTTTGAAAAAAAGTTAGTATCTCTTTAAAACAATAGCCCGATTCATAGTGTAGGATAGTTGCACTGATAATGTGGTTTAATTGGGAAGACGCTTAACAATGCATACAAAAGTTCGGTAAAGTTTAGCCAAAATTTGGAAGAAACCCAAACAGTGGCCGAGCGTCACTTTTTGTCAAACTCCGTAACCGAATCCGAACGTTCGGTCGGACATGTATGCTATGCAGATGCATAGCATATATGACATATACCTATCCACGCATAGTTGCATACATTAACATATATGAAATATTACATTACTTGTGTATGTTCATATATGCTCCCATATATGACATACATTTCCATATATTGTTCATATACTATCATACATGGAATCATGTATGAGCATGTGTGAACATGTCTGAACATGCATAGTAATTTTCACCCGGGTATGAGAAATTTTTTTTTTTTAATTCCTTTTACCAATTTTATTCACCAAATTTTTTTTTTCGCTGAATTTGTTTTTTTTTTTTTCAAACCAGTTTTTTGAAATAATAGTCTTTGCATTGTTGAATTTAGCTTTTTAACTTCTTATTCCTAAAAGCATTTCTAATTTTTTTTTTTCTTCAAAATGCAAAAATGAAATGCTTAAAAATTTTCGGTTCCGGCACTTTTTCGGAATAAGAAAGTTTTCTGAACTTAGAAAATTTTTCACAAATTGTAAATTTTTTTTTTGCTAAAATCTTTTTTTATGAAATTCTGTTCACTAAAACTAAAAAAAACAAAATATTTTCAATGAAGTTCTTACACCAATACTCATAACAAAATATTTTCATGGACTTTGAAAATTTAAGTCTTTTTTTTTTGGACTTCGAACTTTTGAAATGAGCTATTGTCACCGGTCTTGGGATAAGCATTCTTGAGGCAGTTAGCGATAAGTCCAATTTAACACAACAAGCGTTGTAAGACATTTAAGTGATGTGCCCCGATATCACTAGTATCGAAATTGGTGTTTCTGATGGACCGACACCATTTTTCCAGCACGGCATATTGGAGCAAACATATATGTTTCTGGGCATTAATTTTTTTAATCTGTAGAAAATTAATCTGTTGAAATTTTGACCTAGTTATGTTTTTAATGAAAGAATAAAGGTAAATTTTTACATTTGTTAAGTTTACATTAGCATTACTTCATCCAAAAATCAATATTTTTCAAAAAATGGCCAAAAAAAATGTCATCAAAATCGGTTTAGTAGTTTTTGATGTACAACTGCAGCCGACTTTGTCCTTGAAAAAAGCATTCTGCGATTGATTGGCAGCCCTGGTAAATCTAGTTGACCAAATTTTGTGTTATAAAATTTTAAAAATATTAATATAGATTATCTTTCAAAAAAAAGAAACAGAATTAAAAAATATTGCCTGTTTATTTTGTAACTTTTTATCCAATTTTACTTATTAGCATAAAAATTAAGGAATTCTAAATTTGGTGACAATCACATAAAGTAAACGCGTGCCGAAAAATCCTTTTTTTAGTATTTATATACCAGACATGTGCACGGATGGAGTTAAAATGCGTTTAGAGACATTCTAAAAAATTTAGAATGTGGACAATATTCTATTCTTATCGTTCAACACGAATGAGTTTTTCATTCTATGCTCACAGTGCAAGAGAAAGCTACACACACTAGTGTAATGACATTCGTAACACGAATGAACCAATTAGGGAGTACATAAACAGCCAATGATTTGAAAATACTGTACTCTGAAGCGTGTAAATAGAATGATTTTTATAAAAAAAAAAAATATTGGTAGGCTATTTGGGGGAATTCTTTTATAAAAAAAATATATGTATGTATGCAAGTGCGAATTAAAATAAACATTTTGTTATGTAGCATAAATGAAGAGGTAAATAAAAAATAAGTATGGGGAAAATTAATTTATAAATAAGAGTGGATAAAAAAAATTTTAATACATAAAAATAAATATTAGGGTGGATTGAAAAATTCTTTTTCTATTTCGAAAAATAATGTTCATTGTGGAAAAAAAAATGTTTTGCTTTATGGCAGAAAATGTTAGTACCTATAATGATAAGGCAAAACTGCAGTTTACGGGGCACACAAAAATTACAAAAAAAAAATATGCCACCCCCTTTAGAATAAAAAAAGAAAAAAACCGAAATTAAAATTTAAGGGGGCTGGTGCTCCTAGGCCCCAATGAGTCCAGGTGTTTCTGGTATGTGTGGGCATTTAATTTAAAGATAATTACGCAAATAAAAAGTTTTTCTGCGTAGCCGGCCTTCGGCCGGGCTTAGGGATTACAAACTCCATAAATTAGTTTAGCGGCTTCGCTAAATAAAACTTTTTTTGGGTAGCAGGACTTCCGCGTTTTATTTTTTAAGTGTTAAAATGGGTAAAATTTCATGTGCTCAGCCCCCTTAAATTTTAATTTTGGTTTTTTTCTCTTTTTATTCTAAAGGGGGTGTCATATTTTTTTTTGTAATTTTTGTGTGCCCCGTAAACTGCAGTTTAGCCAATGATGAAATATGTAGTGAGTGACCAAATACATTTTTTTTACAAAATTTTCAACTGTTCTGCTAATACCGAAAGTTTGTCTATTTTTTTGTATGTGCATTAGGGTGGAGAAAATTATGCTTTTTCCGAATTTCGAAAACGTCGGTGAAAAAAAATTTTTTAATTTTTTTTTTAAATATTTAGGCTGAATAAAATATTATGCACCCTTAACCGTAAACTAGCGTAGAGAGATTTTCGTTATATGAGAACAAATGAGTGCAATTATTCTTCTTTGCAGACCGTGATTTTCTATTTGATTTTGATCACTACGCTACGTAGGGGGACAGTTACGGGTAGCTAACCCAGCCTTTAGTTTATATTCGGACATTACTGAAATGTGTTTTTATGGTATTTTTTTTTTTCTGTAAAGAAATTAAAAAAATGTTCTTTAAAAACAACTTATTTTTTTTAAATTAATTTCAAATTGCATTAAAGGCCAAATTAAATAAAACGACAAATAAAAATATACATCTTCTCAAAACTGAGCCAACATGACGTTTTATTTTCAGCAAAAAACGAATTAAAAATATTTTTTGCAAAACAAGAAATAATAAAATAATTTTTTGCAAAACAAGAAAAAAAATTTACAGACAAAAAAAAATTTACCATAAAAACACTTTTTAAGTAATGTCCGAATATTAAATAATTTAAGAAAAAAAATATGTTTTTTTACTTTGTTCGGAACTCTCCGATTTTGAAGCCAAGGCCATTGTCTCACAGGATCAATATTTTAATGTGTTAATGTCAACCCTAAAAGGTAACTTTACCGACCCGACGTTTTCGAAATAGATCTAATTAGCTCCACCCTAATGTATATATATATGAAGATTTTTCACTACGCTACTATTTAATCTTTTTTTATTTCTCTTCACCCTAACATATTTGCAAAAAACATATTTTAAAAAACTTTAAAGCGGTACTTATTGTTGTTGGGAATACTTTTAGTTAAAAATAAAAAAAACACAATGTTTATGATTTGTTTCAACGACACAATAAGATTGTGCGTGTGCGTGTACGAGCAAGTGTAAAAAGACAAACAAAAAACTAACTGCATTATTTTGCATATTTTTCTTATGCATACATACATACATCCTAATACATTTTTTTCACAAAGCATAATTTACTTTTTCATCAAAACGTTTTTTTTACTACCCCCATATTTATAATAAGTTTTCCAACAATTTTTTTAAAATATTTTTTTACAAAAACATTCTAAGCGATCAGTGTATGTTAAAAATATTCTATAACACGGTGTAATTTTAATAATCTCTACTATGTTTGTTATTCTAAAAACGAACGTTTGTTTCATTCTAATCGTTCAAACACGAGATTTTTCGTGTTCGTTTAAACAAGCACAGCAAATTTTTTAATTTGTTGTTTAGCATCATACTTAGTAAACATTCTCATTCGCAAACACTGTACTCTAAAAATAGTGTACTCTGAAGCGAATGATTTGGTGTAAGCGAAGAAGGGAATACATTTGAGCTCATGTCTGTTATATACAATTTGTATTTCAAGCGTAATTTTTGAAATGTTTAAAGATTTTATTATTTTTTTCTAAAATTTTATTTTTAAGACGACGGTAATTTGTGGCACGTTGTTAGCATCACGAGGTAGGTATTTTAAATACCGTTAATCTGATATCCAGTTCATTTTGAGTAAATAGGCGCAAAGCGTAAATTAAAACGTCAACTTCCCCCTATACAAATCGACCACCCCTAAAAATGAGTTTGGGCCGCACAAAAAATTTTCGTTCTAAACAACATATCCAAATTTCATGAAGTTTGGAGGGTAACACTAAGGAGTCTTTCCTTGTAAGTCAAAATTAAATTTTCTACGTGTTTTACTATCAAAAACAATACTAAACCTTATTATTATCATGCTGTGTAGGAAATTTTCCAAGCTTCAACTTAATCCTAATAGTGTCCAGATTAAAGAAATATTAAATGATATTACGAGAATCGCTCTGGAAAATTAAATTATTTATAGAAATTTCTTTGAATATTTTTTTAATATTTCTAAGTCGATTTTCTCCAAGATCAAACATTAGAATTTTTAAAAATAGTCCAGTTGTTTTTATTCATTGATCGAAGAATTTTTCCAGCAAACCCAATCAAACACTGAAATTTTTTAAGTACAGTAGAAGAAATCCGCATTTTTTACCTCCAATTTGTTTGACCACCATTTTTTTTTTAACACCTAAGTGCACCTAAGTGTATAGTAATAAGATATTAATATAATTTAAATTTCTCTTTGTTTACAAAAAATTGGTGGTCAAAAGAATTGGTGGTCAAAAAATGTGGATTCCTTTTACTGCATCGTTTGGGTCGTTTGGGTTGTTGGAAAAATTTGCTGATCACTGAATAAACACTTGGACTATAATTTTGGAAAACTTTTAAAATTTTTAATGTTTGAACTTTGAAAACCTCGTCTTAAAAATATTTATTAAAAATTTTCTAAAAAAAATGTCTATAAATTATTTCATTTTCCAGCGCGACCCTCGTATTTCAATGAATATTTGCTCAGGTTCCGCAAGGAACGAACAAAAAAAATCGGTAACTTTGTTAAACAAATTTAGTTGAAACCTTCCTCTGTTCCTTAAACAATGCTTATTGATATAATTTCTAACATTTTTGCCTTTCGCTTTTTAGAAGCACATTTTTTTTTGCACCCGTATTCTTATCAGAGTGTCCCAACCTCAAAAAATTTGGTAAATTTACGTATTTTCGAAAAATAAATTTTTGTGTTAAATACGTCGAATCGAAGCTGAAAAAAATATTTCCGTGATTTTTTTTGAATTTTGAGAAAAAAAATATAAAAAGACCTTGGTAAAATTTTGATCTCCGGGCCTGGTTGATTCGCAAGGGACAAACCAGTTTTTCTTTACATAGTTCAGGTAAATGTAATATATAAACAAAGTCATAGAACAAAAGTTGTTTACAATTGCGAGTTTTATAACATATATTTTTTCGGATCAAAAAACGTCAGGATATTAAGGGTTAAAACTAGAGTTTGCAATTAATCGAGATATCTCATAATCACGATTACGACTAAAAATCGCACTTAATCGCGATTATTATTATTAAATAAATTGAATTGCAATAGATTTATTAAAAAAATCTTTTAAAATTTAAATTTGCAAACGTATGAAAATAAAAAATTAATATTTTTAAATTATAAAGTGCTCGATTTGGGAGTACTTTAAAAATTCGTTATTCTTTCGAATTTTAATATTTTCAATAATATTATATTACACGATAAAAATATTACACGATAAAAATTTAAAATTCTTAAAATTCGAAAGCATATCAAATTTATACAAATTAGGAGAATGGTGAAAGAGTGCTGCCAAATTGAGCACAATATATTTATGTATGTGGTACAAATTTGAGGTCAATCGAATTAAGTTAACCCGTAGCGGCGATCAAAGTTTTAGATTTTTGAAAATTAAAAAATACGTCTTGCTATGCTTATATACACCAAATGTCCAGCGAAGAAAAACACGTGTACCGTAAACTTCTGAGTAGGTTGTATGGATAGCCCTATATGGAACTTTGCGTTTTTGGTTTTTCAATTTTTCAAAAACTGGGCTTAGGAGGCGTGGTCAAATATTGGAAAAAAGGTAAAATTTCTGGCGAGTTGCCCTGATTAAATATTTATCACATTAAAACGGAATGCACAACAATCTTAAAAATTTACATTCTTATTTAGTTTTGTATGGGCTATCGATTCAAATTTTTTTTTTTTTGAAAATTTTCAGAACCCGTTCTGAAATTTTCCATTTTTAAAAAAAGTAAATTTTGTCAAAAATCTGGCCACTTTTTTTTTTTTTAAGTTTAGATGTTTGCCCATCCACACAAAAAAATTCAGATGCGAGAAAATCGCATTTGAATTTTAAATTTCATAACAATTTAGTAATTTCTTTCAACAGAGCGTATGAGTAATATTTATGCAATTAATAATACTCATTCGCAACGTTAAAACAAAAAAATACAAGCAAATTACAAAACTGTTATGAAATTTACAATTCAAATGCGATTTTCTCGAAAAAAAAACGAAAAACGAGTGTCTGAGTTTTTTTGTGTGGATGGACAAACATCTAAACTTAAAAAAAAAAAAAAAATTAAAAAAAAGTGGCCGGATTTTTGATAAATTGACTTTTTTAAAAAATGGAAAATTTCAGAACGGGTTCTGAAAATTTTCCAAAAAAAAAATTAATCGATAACTCATACAAAACTATATAAGAATGTACATTTTTGAGATTGTGGTGCATTCCGTTTTAATGTGATAAATATTTAATCAAGGCAACTTGCCACAAATTTGACCATTTTTCCAATATTTGACCACGCCTTCTAAGCCCAGTTTTTGAAAATTAGAAAAACCAAAAACGAAATTTTCTTAGTTCCATATAGCGCTATCCAAATAACCTATTCAGAAATTTTCAGGACACACGTTTTTCTGTAGCGGGACATTTGGTGTGGAATGCCTCATATGTGAATATAAAAAAATAGTTGGTCAAGTGGGTTTCGAGATATAATTCGCAATTTTCAAAAAATTTCCGTTTTCCAAAGTCCATTTTTTTTTTTTTGAATCTCAACATTTCTTCCCCTTAAAAGACGAACTTTCATTTTAATTTATGTCGAATCCGATCATGTGAACCTATGGGGCCTTTCGATCAAAATTTTAGATTTTTGGAAAACTTTCGAAAAATTAAAAAAAATCGATCAAAGCTGCACGATTTTAAATAATCCAATTTGGCTCAAATCAAGTTAAAATATCAAGTTTTAAAAAAGGAACAATGAAAAAAAAAATTTTTCAATTTCTTGAATGGCACTTTTGGATATATTTTGACAAGTTTTAAACAGCTATATCTCGAAAACCGTTCGATCGATTTTAGAAAAATTTTGATATTTGTATTAAGCATGCCAAAATCAATAAAATATATCGCAAATTATTTATATTTTTAAACTTTTTTCAAAATTCCAATTTTTTTTACGAAATTTTCCATATTATGTATTAAATACATACGCGGGTACAAGGGGAGGAAAAAGGGGAAATTTCCCCCCAGACCAAATTTCAAAAAGAAAAAAGAGAGGAAAAAAAAGAAAACGAAAGAAAAAGAAAGAAGGAAATTTTCTAAAAAAAATTTCCGAAGAGAAAAAACCTCGAATCCGAAAATTTTTCATAAAAAAAACTTGAAAATTTTTATAAAGAAAATTTTTAAAGGAAAAATGTCACTTAATCTGAAAATTTTCTGTGAAAAAATATCTGTCAATCTTATTTCCAATTTTGGTGAGAAAAATGACAGAATATGTTTTTTTTTGTATAGAATACAGGATTTTGATTTTGTTTATGAGACTTTTTCTATACAAAAACGTACAAAAAAAATTTAAAATTTTTCACATCCTCAAATATTTTCTTTTTCGGATTTTTGTAGAAGAATTCGCAATATCTAAAAGTCTCAAAACCAAGACTTTTTATAAAGGAAAAGGGTTCTGAATTTTTCTATAGGAAAAATGTCTCAGAATCTGAGACTATTTCTATAAGAAAAATATATCAGAATCTGAGACTTTTCTTTAAGAAAAAATGTTTCAGAATCTGAGACTTTTTCTATAAGAAAATTGTCTCAGAATCAGAGACTTTTTCTATAAGAAAATTGTCTCAGAATCAGAGACTTACTCCATTGGAAGAAGTTCAAAGAATACAAAATGTCTCAGAATGTAGGATTTTTTTCTATCGGAATACGGTCTCAGAATCCCAGAATTTTAAAAATTTTCTATATGAATAATGTCTCAGAATCTGAGACTTTTTCTGTAGGAAACAAGTCTCAGAGTCTTTGACATTTTCTATAGGAATAAGTTCTAAAAATCTGAGACGTTTTCTATAGAAAAAAGTGCAGGTATCTTAAGACTTTTTTTATATAACAAAAAGATCTCAGAATCCGAGACTTTTTCTATTGGAAAAAGTTTCTGAATCTGAGACTTTTTCTTAAGGAAAGCGTCTTAGAATTTTTTAGAATTTTTTTATTGGAAAAGAGTCTTAGAATCTAAGACTTTTTCTTCAGGAAAAAGTTTCAGAATCTAATACTTTTTTTAACGGAAAAAGGAATCTAAAAAGGAATCAGAATCTAAGACAGATTATTAGAATCTGTCACTTTTTTTTAAAGAAAAAAAGTTCCAGAATTTTAGACATATTCCATATAAGAAAATACTCTCAAAATCTGATACTTTTTCTGACGGAAAAAGGAATCTAAAAAGGAATCAGAATCTAAGACAGATAATTAGAATATGTCACTTTTTTTTAAAGAAAAAAAGTGCCAGAATTTTAGACATATTCCATATAAGAAAATACTCTCAGAATCTAAGACTATTTCTATAGGAAAAAGTTCTGAGAATCTGGGACTTTTTCTTAGGAATAAGGTCTCAGAATCTGAGACTTTTTCTATAGGAAAAAGATCCAAGAATCTAAGACTTTTTCTATAGGAAAAGGTTTAAAAATCAGAGACTTTAAAAAAAAAAAGGTCTATGAATCTGAGACTTTTTCTATCGGAAAAGGATCTGAGAATCTGAGACTTTTTCTTTAGGAAAAAGGTATCAGAATCTGGACGAAGTAAAAAAAAAAATCCCCCCCCCCCCCCACAAACCCAAAAGCTGTACCCGTCACTGATTAAATACAATACACAATAATAAATTTGATAGAAAATTATTAATCGTAATAGCGTGATTTTTTGCCGATTACGATTACGATTTTAATCGTTTTGCAAACTCTAGTTAAATCTTTTCATCAAAGAAGAATAGAGATTAAGCTTTTAAATTTGTTCGCTTACTGAACTGAATACTGTGAGCAGTTGTGTAAGGGAGAGATTTTTTTCGCATTCTTACTGCAGTAAATGGCAGAAATTTTCAAATCTTAAAAAAAAAAAAAATTTTTGATATAAAAGCTCTAAGAAGAAAAAAATTCTATGTAAGATATTGCGAAGAAATTTCATTCAATATGTTAGTAATTTTGTAAGGGATCGCCAAGAAACACTTCCTAGCAATGCTGCTATTTATAAGCAAGCAGTCTTTTTTGGTGGATTTAAAAGCTTTGCTATATCTTTATATACTACTGTATCCACAGTCACTACTATCACTACTACTAGTATATTTAGGTTTAACATAATAGAGCATAACAAGTAGAGTAATGTTTATGTGTAATAGTCTATATAGTTGGTAGAATAGCTTTAGTCGTAAATTCCAATTATACTACCGACAAAAAGTTACGAAATTGAACGATGTTCCAAAAATAAACCAAATTGTTGTTCCTTTTTTCAAAAAAAAAAAAAAAAAACCGTAGAGGTATTTTTATGCCAGGTTAATGTAGAAACAACGACAACAATAACAAAATTAAGCATTATAACGAAGTCAAAATTGTTTGAAAAGGATATCAGCTTAAATGTCGTTGTTGTTTTTTTTGTTTAGGTGGGTGTAGGGAGAATTCTTTAGTGTATTTTAAAGGATAAATGATGGAGAACGTGCTTGTGGGTTTTCGTGTTAGTTTTGTTAAACACAAGTTTTCTTAGAACACAATTTTTTTAATTTTTTAAAATTCAAACAAACGTGTAAACATCATAAGATTATATATTTTATAACAACAATAATTTTTAATTTTTTTTATAAATTTTACAAAAGAATTTTTAACAATTCGTTTATTTTTTTTTTCTAAAATAAAACATGATTTCATATATATTTTTTAAACAACTCATGTTGGTAATCACCTTTATTTTTGCTTGATTTTCAAACTTTATATTTTGTGGTGCTTGTAATTAACTAATATTTTTTCTTGTTGTTGTTCTTTTTTAAAAAACAAAACTGGTAGTTTCTTCAATAGATTTTTTTTTGTTTTGTTAATTCACACTTGAGTTATCAAATAATATTCTTAACACTTAACAATTTTTTTCTCATTTTTATTTAATTAATAAACATTTATTTCTTTAAACAATTTTTTTTTTAATTTCTTTGATTTTTCAACAAATTTGTTAACACTTTTTTTTTTTGTTTTAAGTATCAAACATCTCGTTTTGTTTAAACCGTTTAAACGTTTTTTCCCCGTTAACGATTTTTCTCGATTTCGTTTACACGTTTTTATCACGTTTTAGATATTAAATTTTTTTCAATAACCGTAATAACCGTATTTTTTTTTTGTTTCTTTTCGCGTTTTAACTTCGTAGTTTTTATCGGGTTTTTTTTTTTTGGTCTTGGTTTTACACCAAAATTTTAACACACGTCTTCAGTAAACTTCCAATATCCAACGAAAAAAATTATAAGAAAACACGTTCTTTATCCGTCTTTAACGTGTTTACCGTATTGAGTTCGCGTATATACTAAAGTGCCGAATATATTAAAAATCACTTCGTTCGTGTTATTTTTTTTGTCTATTTGTTTGGAGCAACTCTCTGCGTGGATGTTTCGTTTTCTTCTTGTTTTTCTTGCTGTTGTTGTAGAATTTTGGATGTTTGTTTAGTGCATTGGTATTTCATTGTTGTTGCTTTCATTAAAGTCATATCGAAGAGTTCCCAATAAGAAACTCCATTTGGTAAACAAGATGCACGCAGACTCATGCTCACACAGTTTTGATGTTATGGTTTTGTTTGTTATTGTGCTCTTTTTATGGTTTTGTGTATTGGAAAAAAAAAACGGGAAACTTGGTAGAGAGTATAATATGAATGCTAACATTTTTATATTATGTTAAGTTTTTAGTTAATTAACATTATGATGTTTTGAAATGTTTGACTGTTATTTAAGTGTACTGAAATTAATAACACTGCTTCACATATCAAAACAAATTTTAAAGAATTTGAATTGCTGATTCCATATCTTTATTCTAGATTTTTTCATCATGTCTAGAGTTTAAGTTATTCGGGGTGGAAATAAAAAGAAATAAAAAACAAGTAGAACATTTAAATTCGACTTGGCCGAATCTATGAATACCCTCTACAATGCCCTTTTTAAGTGATAGTAAATTTTCTAACGTTAAAAAAAATATAATTTATGATTAGAAATATTTTATTTTGTGTAACAAAACCTTGTTTTTAGTAATTTTTGAAGAAAAAAAAAATAATTTACTAATTTTTTTTTTAGTGTAAAATTTTTTTTGGTTGTAAGATTTTTTTCGAGTGTATTTTTTTTGTTTAAAAATATTTTTGAGTGACAAAAATACGTGGTAAAATATATTTGTGACTTCCAATTTTTTTTTTCATGTTTAACGGGTTTTCAAACACGTGAATTTATGGTGAAACTAATCTGAAATTCACGGTTTTGATAATAACTTTATTATATTTAAAAATAATTGTGGTTGGTCTATATTTTACCGCTTTAGGATAAATATTTGTAGATGAAAAAAGTTCCGGACACAGAAATTGTATAGCAGCATATGTTACATAGTTCAAATACCTGAAAATTGCAATTTACTTTAAAACAATTGGAAATAACAGGCAATCAGAGCTATTTAGAAGAAGTTTTTACTGAAATTGATTAATTTAATTAAAGTAACGGGTTATCCATTTCGTGGTTTCAAAAGTATAGGGCTGGAATTCGACATCTGTCAAACTAAGTTGTCAAATCAATTTTTTTTTTTTTTTCAGTTGAAAGTATGACATTGACGAAAATGGATCGCTTAACTATCACACAACGCATAAATATTATTAAAACCTACTACAAAAATGGTGATTCCGGCACAGCCACATATCGTGCTTGAAGAGAAGATTATGGTTTACATAATCGTCCAACAACGCAAGCAATTGGTAAAATTGTGAAGAAATTTGAAGAGACTGGAGCGGTTACAGACATTGTAAGGCCTGTGCATCATCGTTTTGTGCGCTCTTTGGTCGGAAGATGTGATTGGACCCTACTTCTTCGAAAACGACGATGGAACGACTGTCACCGTCAATTCGGAGCGTTATGGTCATATGATAACCGACTTTTTTTTACCTGCTATTGAAGAATACGACTTGGAGAATATGTGGTTTCAACAAGACGGTGCCACATGCCACACAACTCGAGCGAATATGGCTTTATTGCAAGAGACATTTCCTGGCCGCGTAATTTCTCGTCGTGGCGATATCAACTGGCCACCTAGATCATGCGATTTGAAACCAGTAGACTTTTTTTGTGGGCCTACGCGAAAGACCGTGTTTATGCAGATAAACCTTTAACTCTTGAGCACCTATGAACCAACATTCGTCAAGTTATGGCTGAGATACCGCCCAATATGTATCAAAAAGTGGTCAAAAATTACCTCAAAAGAATCAATGCTTGCAAGACTTCGCGTGGTGGTCATTTAAATGATGTAGTGTTTCACACATAATGTCAACGTTCAAACTTTATAATAAAAAAGAAATATCATGAAAAAAATAATTTATATGTTTACTTTTGAAACCGCAAAATGGATAACCCTTTGTTTATCCCAGCAAAACTTTGGTAATGGGTAGTGATTATATAACATATTACCAGGTAATGTATATAACTTATTTGTAGCATTATTTTATGATGTCTTACTAAACATTTGTTCCACAACGTATTATTTTCAAGTGAAAAATAATGCATTACTAATAATTTGCTACGTAACGCATGATTATTGGAAAAAATGTATTTCAAATTTATTATTTCTAAACGTTAAATCATGGTTGACTTATATTTGGTTACGTTATGTATTATCTGAAAGTTTGAAATAATGTATTATTTATAATTGGATGCATAATGCATTACAATAACATAAAAAATAATTATTTTATAAAAAATGCATAAGTTTTAACTAGAGATGGGCTCACGACAGCAAATTTCTTACGACACACACTCACGAGCATATTTTATCTACTTACACTCACTTACAATCGCGTGAGTAAATTTAATACAAAATTACTTTTTCACTACTCGTAACACCTTATATATTATCTTCTGGTATGCCATATTATTTCATTTCTCGTAACCTATAAAATATCATATATTGATCCAATGATCAGTTTTATTTATTTTTCCAATTTTTATTTACAACTCATTTTAAGTAATTTTAACCTAACCGAGAACTGGTAACAATGACCGTCGTCTCGTTGTAGCGAACTCGACCAAGGGTTTTGGTGGGAATCGAACCCACGACCCCCTGTTTCATAGGCTAGCACGCTACCAACTAGCCTACAGGGGCCCCAAAAAATATCATATATTTTACACCTTACTCGTATTCTTCGTTATAAATTTATGACTTATTTTATACCTTACTGGTATTCTTTGTGATAATGTGGATGCATTACTTTGAGTCTCATCGCCTGCTAAAATCATTAATGCTGCAATGTATAAAATAAGAGATCCTATACCTTATTTTATACCTTATTTGGTAATCTAAGTTTTGCTGTGATAAATTGAAATTTGTTTTCGATTTAAGAATATGTTTGTTTTAATACATAGAAATAAAAGTTGAATTACTTAAAATTTATCGAATTAAGGGGCCTATTCACAGAAAATAGTCATAACTCAATCATAACTCAATTTTTTCCATGTGGTTGTTGTAAACAATCATAAAAAAATTCAAATTTTGTTTGAAAATTTAAAAAAAAAAATAAAAACCTGCTACCCACATCGTCTTAAAATTGACAAATAATTTTTAATTTTGAGACTTTTTATGATGGTGTTTACAACAAACACAGGGAATATGAAGTTTGAAAATAATAAAATTAGTCATAACCAGTCATAACTGTGAATAGGCCTGTAAGTTACTTAATAATTTGTCCGATATTCTGTTCCGATATATCCAAGAATACTATATGGAAATTGTTAGGAGTTTCAAAATGTTCTTTTTCAGTTTAATCATTATAAAAACTCGCCTTGTTCAAATAAAGCCAACCTTTGGCCCCTGTGAATGTTGGGACAAAAAAATTGACAGGGGCCAAACAAATGTTAACATTATCTGACAAAATATAAAATCTGAATCAAAAATAATGTATCAGTTGTAAAGTACAACAGAAAAAAATATAAATTATCTATTTGACATGTTAAAATATTGAACTTTTATACTGAAACTCAACAAAAAAATTAAAATGCATTTTTAATTATATGAAACAATAAAATGTACTACTATATGATAAAATAAATAAATATTCAAATTACAAATTAAATAGATTTTCTTTTAGTGTTATTGCACACTTTCATTTCAGATCTCATACTTATAAACGTAATTACAACCTGGGCGAATTGTTAAAAAAACCAAAGGTTCGGAAATCATGTTATTATAGCAAAATGTTAAGCCATTGCTACTTCATCTGTAACTTCCAGCTAAAGACACAAGCTAATGCTAATATTTTAATTTCGAAGTTAGTGTTGATATACATTATTATTTCTGTTAATTTATGTTAACAGTGAAAAATATCGTAAACATGTTAAAGTAATTATCGTAAAAATGTTAAAGTATATTTCTGTTATAAAACAATTTCGAATTTTTAATACTATTTTATTTTTTGGGCTTTTGCTTATGTTAAATGTATTAACAGAATATATGTTATTATGTTATTAAAGAATTTCGAATCTTTAATGTTTTATTAAGAGAATATACAAAAACATGTAGTCAATGTTAAAAATGTGATAAATTTTAAAACTGTATTATGTCGTAGGATGTAGACTGAGAGTTAGGTTTATGGCGAGATTGCTTTAGAATAAAAAATAATTTTATAAAATAAATCCAATATTAAAACTTATAACTAGAGAATTTTGTATATCACAAATTGTAATTAAACAATTCTGTAAAACTGACATAAATGTTGAATAAAACCTCAAATTTTTTGAATTTTGGAAAACTTTAAATTCAGTTTTGTAAACAAGACCTTGAAACATCATTGTGCAATGTTTAAGGATTGCACTTCTTTATCTGTTATAGCTACAGAGGCTTAAAGTTGGAAAATCGAAAGAATGGCTTGAAATAATCCAAAGTTTTCTTTAGCCTTTTTTTTATACACTCCACTCTAGTGATAGAGGGTATATATAAGTTTGTCATTCCGTTTGTAACACCTCGAAATAATGGTCTAGGACCCCATAAAGTATATATATTCATGATCCTCGATCGATTTTAGGACAATCTAGCGATGCCCGTCCGTCTCTCCGTCTGTCCGCCTGTCTGTTGAAAACACGCTAACTTTTGAAAGACTTTACGGAGGCTCTGAAATTTGGCACATATGTTGGACATTTACCTGGTCAGGTTGGTATTGCAATCCAGCAAAATCGGTCCAGTGCTTCAAAAGTTATAAGCAACTGAGTGAATTTCCGCAAGGGTTTTTCTGGAATTTACGAGATAAAACACACGGTAACTTTCGAACGGCAATTCTGAGGGTGCTGAAGTGTGGCATATATTTGCCGTTCCTCTGGTCCGGTTTGTTTTAAATTTCAGCCAAATCGGTCCAGTGGTTCAAAAGTTATTACAAAACCGTAAATTTCCCAGCAAAATTTTTTGGAATCGTTTCTCTGTGAATGTATTCCAGAATAGATTCCCCAGTAATCTTACTCCATTCCTCTACTGTTTCCACGAAATCGATAAAAAAAACTTACAATTTTTGAAAAAAATGTCAAACAGAAAAATAAAATTTATAAAAAAAAAATAATTTATTTGTTAACTTTTTGTTGACAAAATTTTTAGATTTTCGCAGCACTTATTTTGATTTTTAATGCATTCTGGATACATATGGCAGAATTACCGTAAGTACGCATCTCAATTTGGTAAACAATACACGCGGTACTTGTAATTTGTTTTATTTGTGCTTTCAGATTGTAAAAACATACAAATTTGAAGCTGCAATTTAGAAGAATTGATGCTGTCGGTTGTACTAATGGAAATATTAAGACGCATTATCCATCCAATTTCTCCAAATCAGAAGCGTGGGATATGAATATGTACATTGTTTAAGTATGATCAGGAATTTAGCATGTTGTATGTATGTATGTATCCACAGTTTTGCATAATTTTTGATAGGTACAAAATGTTTAAAATTTCGCGATTTTTTTCCAAAGAAAATCTCGAGAAATTTTACAATTTTATAGGAAAAATTTGTCATAATCTAAGCCTTTTCTACAGGAAAAATGTCTCAGAATCTGAGACTTTTTCTATAGGAAAAATGTCTCAGAATCTGAGACTTTTTCTATCGGAAAAATGTCTCAGAATCTGAGACATTTTCTATAGGAAAAATGTCTCAGAATCTGAGACTTTTTCTATAGGAAAAATGTCTCAGAATCTGAGACTTTTTCTATTGGAAAAATGTCACAGAATCTGAGACTTTTTCTATAGGAAAAATGTCTCAGAATCTGAGACTTTTTCTACAGGAAAAATGTCTCAGAATCTGTGACTTTTTCTATAAGAAAAATGTCTCAGAATCTGTGACTTTTTTTATAGGAAAAATGTTTCAGAATTTAAGACTTTTTCTATAGGAAAAATATCTCAGAACCTGAGACTTTTTCTATAGGTAAAATGTCTCAGAATCTGATAATTTTTCTATAGGAAAAATGTCTAAGTATCTGAGAATTCTGAGACAGATTCTGAAACATTTTTTTTATAGAAAAGTCATTTATTCTGAGACATTTTTCTATAGAAAAAGCCTTAGATTCTGAGACATTTTTCTATAGAAAAAGTATTAAATTCTGAGACATTTTTCCTATAGAAAAAGTCTCAGATTCTGTGACATTTTTCCTATAGAAAAAGTCTCAGATTCTGAGACATTTTTCCTATAGAAAAAGCCTCAGATTCTGAGACATTTTTCCTATAGAAAATGTCTCAGATTCTGAGACATTTTTCCGATAGAAAAAGTCTCAGATTCTGAGACATTTTTCCTATAGAAAAAGTCTCAGATTCTGAGACATTTTTCCTATAGAAAGAGTCTCAGATTCTGAGACATTTTTCCTATAGAAAAAGTCTCAGATTCTGAGACATTTTTCCTATAGAAAAAGTCTCAGATTCTGAGACATTTTTCCTATAGAAAAAGTCTCAGATTCTGAGACATTTTTCCTATAGAAAAAGTCTCAGATTCTGAGACATTTTTCCTATAGAAAAAGTCTCAGATTCTGAGACATTTTTCCTATAGAAAAAGTCTCAGATTCTGAGACATTTTTCCTATAGAAAAAGTCTCAGATTCTGAGACATTTTTCCTATAGAAAAAGTCTCAGATTCTGAGACATTTTTCCTATAGAAAAAGTCTCAGATTCTGAGACATTTTTCCTATAGAAAAAGTCTCAGATTCTGAGACATTTTTCCTATAGAAAAAGTCTCAGATTCTGAGACATTTTTCCTATAGAAAAAGTCTCAGATTCTGAGACATTTTTCCTATAGAAAACAGTCTCAGATTCTGAGACATTTTTCCTATAGAAAAAGTCTCAGATTCTGAGACATTTTTCCTATAGAAAAAGTCTCAGATTCTGAGACATTTTTCCTATAGAAAAAGTCTCAGATTCTGAGACATTTTTCCTATAGAAAAAGTCTCAGATTCTGAGACATTTTTCTTATAGAAAAAGTCTCAGATTCTGAGACATTTTTCCTATAGAAAAAGTCTCAGATTCTGAGACATTTTTCCTATAGAAAAAGTCTCAGATTCTGAGACATTTTTCCTATAGAAAAAGTCTCAGATTCTGAGACATTTTTCCTAAAGAAAAAGTCTCAGAATCTGAGACTTTTTCTATAGGAAAAATGTTTCAGATTCTGAGGCATTTTTCCTATAGAAAAGTCTCAGATTCTGAGACATTTTTCCTATAGAAAAAGTCTCAGATTCTGAGACATTTTTCCTATAGAAAAAGTCTCAAATTCTGAGACATTTTTCCTGTAGAAAAAGTCTCAGATTCTGAGACATTTTTCCTATAGAAAAAGTCTCAGATTCTGAGACATTTTTCCTATAGAAAAAGTCTCAGATTCTGAGACATTTTTCCTATAGAAAAAGTCTCAGATTCTGAGACATTTTTCCTATAGAAAAAGTCTCAGATTCTGAGACATTTTTCCTATAGAAAAAGTCTCAGATTCTGAGACATTTTTCCTATAGAAAAAGTCTCAGATTCTGAGACATTTTTCCTATAGAAAAAGTCTCAGATTCTGAGACATTTTTCCTATAGAAAAAGTCTCAGATTCTGAGACATTTTTCCTATAGAAAAAGTCTCAGATTCTGAGACTTTTTTCGTATAGAAAAATCTATGGAAAGTCTCGGATTCATAAATATATTATGTTATCTTCTATTATTTTAATTAGTTCTATTGGTAAAGTTTTCTCCTTTTTTATTGGTTGTTTAAATCCTTAATACATAAGTCTATTGATTTTCTCTTAATAAGATAAGTTTTAAGATTGTTGTAAAAAAACTAAAAAATTAAAAAAATAATTTCAATTAATTATTCAGAACTTGTTCCATAATTCATTACATGGAACAGATATGTAACCGTTAAAAATTCGCGGAATCCCTTCTTGTACCACTATATTCAACATATTCTAGAATAGATTCCGTAGAACAGATAAGTGTTCTAGTTTGGAGGAAAAGGATGTATTGCTTTCGTGACAATCTCAAACAAAAATCATCGATGATGCAATGCATAGTAGAATCGATTGCAGGGTAGTATAGTTGATTCCACAACCGATTCTTTGGAATCGAACATTTTGCTGGGTTCAGATTAGTTTCACCTTAAATTCACGTGTTGAAAACCCGTTAAACATGTTTTAAAAATATTTGTAAGTCAGAAAAATATTTTATAAGGTATTTTTGTCACACAAAAATATTTTTACACTAAAACAAAAAAAAAATTCACTCAAAAAAATTTTACACTCAAAAAAAATTAGTAAATTATTTTTTTTTTTTTTTCAAAAATTAATAAAAAAAAAGTTTTTTTACAGAAAATAAAATATTTCTAACCAAAAATGTTATTTTTTCACGTTAGAAAATTTACTATCACTTAAAAATTCCATTGTGGAGGGTATTTATAGATTCGGCCAAGTCGAATTTAACTTTTCTACTTGTTTTTTTGTTAACTTGTCCTTATTTTTTCATCTTTTCCGGTACACCATAAATTCAGTTCCAATAACTGATTATTTTAATGTTGAAAGATGCTGAATCAGTTGGTAAGAAGTTATAAGACGGTTAAGTTTTATACGTAAATTTCAAGTTTTTAATTTTCAAATTCTAATTAATTTTTATTAAAAAATAAAAATTGTTTCATTCGACCTTTAAAATATTATAGTAGGTTTATTCTAGCTCGAGGTCATTATTTCCTTTACTTATTAAAACTATGATATTCTCACAGAATACTTTTCAAGAAAATTATTTTTCTGTTTTAAATTTATTAATGTTGGTCATTTTTTGCAAGATTTAATCTACACGTGTTTCGGTATTTGTCAGATCCCATTGTCAAGATTATTTAGCAAAAATAAAAACCATATACTACAAGTAGCAAAGGATCTTTAATGACAATCGTTAATGATCAAACTAAAATAACTTGTTAATTTTCAAATTCTGATTAATTTTTATTAAAAAATAAAATTTGTTTCATTCGACCTTTAAAATATTATATTCTGAGTAGGTTTATTCTAGCTCGAGGTCATTATTTCATTTACTAATTAAAACTATGATATTCTCATAGAATACTTTTCAAGCAAATTATTTTTCTGTTTTAAATTTATTTATGTTGGTAATTTTGAATTGTGTATATTCCACTAGACTGGCATTTTTTGTCATCTTTCGAGTTTCCCAAGTGTCCGGGCAAATTTTTATTGGGGTAGGTCTAACACTTATGTGGTACAAATTTGAGGTCAATCGGATTAAATTAACCCGTGGCGCCCGGCGGTCAAAGTTTTGGATTTTTGAAAAATTTTTAAAAATTAAATTTAAAAAAATTTTATCTTTCGAGTCGAAAGTTTCGACACATCATATTTGTTAATTTCGATGCGCTGAGCACGAATATAAAAAAAAAATAAAATCGCTCGATCGATTTTCGAGATATCGCCATATCAAATTTGTAAAAAATGGCGGTTTTTTCCTACATTCAAGAAATTTTTTAAAAAAAAGTCTCAAAATTTCATTCTGCCGACCCTTTTGTAGTGCTTGAGACAATCTTTCATTTAAAACTAATTCGAGCCAAATCCGATCATTTTAAGCCCTGGCACCCATCGATCAAAGTTTTGGCTTTTTAGAAACTTTTTACCAAAAACCCTAATCTTTTATCGAAGGGTGCCATGGTTAAGCTTAAATGAAAGATTAAGCTTAAATGAAAGATTTCATAAAGCTCTATAAAAGGGTTAAAATAAAGAATTTTTAGAGTTAAAAAAAAAAATCTTAAACGTAGGAAAAACCCCCCATTTTGCAATTTTTTGACAAATTTTAAATAGCGATATCTCGAAAACCGTTCGACCGATTTTATAAATTTTTTGCTATTTGTATTCAGCATGTTAAAATTAATAAAAATAATGTATCGCAAGATATTTTTTTTTTTTAATTTTCAAAAATCCAAAATTTTGGTGTAAATTTTCCAGAAATCAAAACTTTAATCAAAGGGCGCCACGGGTTAAAATGATCGAATTTGGCTCAAATTAGTTTTAAATGAAAGATTGTCTCAAGCTCTACAAAGGGGTCGGCGGAATGAAATTTTTAGACTTTTTTTTAAATATTTCTTGAACGTAGGAAAAAACCGCCATTTTTTGCAAATTTCAAATAGCGATATCTCGAAAACTGTTTGACCGATTTAAATTTTTTTTATATTCGTGCTCAGCACATCAAAATTAACAAACACGATGTGTCGAAAGATATATATATTTATTTTTTAATTATTTTTTTTTTTAATTTTTTTTTTTTTTAATTTTTTCAAAAATCCAAAACTTTGTCCGCCGGGCGCCACGGGTTAATTTAATCCGATTGGCCTCAAATTGGTACCACATGAGGCTTAGGCCTAGTAGAATAAAAAAATGCCGAACTTTGAAAATCGGAAAAAAAAAATTTTGCTATACAGAAAAATGACAGTCTAATATTCCACTATAGTTTGGCTAATGGGGTATTTAAGGTATTAATAGCAATTGCAAATAAAATGTCAATACTACAGTGTTTACGCTGATGTTAATTCTTATTAATTTAAAAAATATCCTTAATGCCACGTATGATGTATAATAGAAAAACAATATCCTGCAAGTTTTTTTTTTTTTTTTGCATAAATCGAATAAAATCAGAGAGTCACATTTACCAATTTATAGGTCAAATGATTCGTGTTTCCAATTGAATAAACAGTGCTGTTAAAGACACGAGTGTGTAATCTCTTCCAGTTAAAATGTTTCTTTTATATGGTTCTCTTAATAAATTTCAACTACTCTTAAGAAAACAACTTTTAAAAAAGATGGAGAAAACAATTTATAAGATTGAAAATGAAAATAGTTTTGTAAGAAAAATGAAAAAACCGAAACTATAAAATATAAGAAATATTCCCACAACAACATGTAACTTACACTATAACTGCCTCCTAGATAGTGCCTAGGCTAGGCGTATGTTGCAGTGTATGAACAAAAACACAATAGTATGACGACATACAATATATACCTGACAGACTGCCTATCTTAACGCGTACTTTTGTTGTTGGTGTTTTTTGAAATAAAAGGTTGTCACTTTTCGTGCCTAAGGATGACTTCTCTATATTACAGTAACTGTAAAAAAAAAATAAAGAAAAACGGTTTTTATAGTATTTGTGTGTGTCTGTTAAGGAAAATGTTTAAGTGTTTATGTTATTGTTTCGTTTATATGGTTGCAAGTTGTAGTATATGTTGCCACAATATGATTTAAGTTAATCCGCTATTGTTGTACTAAAAGGAATGAATACAAAAAAAAAAAGAAACCCGAAAGCAAAAGAAAGAATTAGAAAAAGATGATTGTAGTTATTCAACCATACACAAATAATGCAGCAGCAGAAGTCCCAGCACTTGTTACAAAATAAAATTTTATGAATGACTTTTTATTTTCTATGGTATTCTTTTTCGGTTTTTATACCCTCCACTTAGTAATAGAGGGTACATATAAGTTTATCATTCCGTTTGTAACTTATCGAAATATCGGTCTAGGACCCCAGACGATGTCTGTCTGTCTGTCCGACTGTAGAAATGGTAATCACGTCCAAATTAGTAAACAGATATGACTTCGATTTTACTTGTTGTTGCCGTAGCAAGTTACGTTTCGGTTCAGCGCACGTTGGGTTGAATGAGAGGCAAAGTGGCGCTTTATTGAGGGCAGCAGTAATTTTAACATATAATATTTTTTGGTTGATGAATGATGAATAATACATTATAAGGCAAACTTTTAAAGAGAAAAAATATGTTTTGCAAATATTTTTAATATTTTTTTAAAAAGTGCTCCATATTTGGGGTATTTTCGATTTATACACAGAGTTTCAACCAATTTCTTGTTGAGATCCAGCAAATTTTATTAAGTGATATTTTCCTGCAGATAAGCCACCTGGCTTCGCAGGGTTAGTTAAGATGGAATGTTAAAATAATTTTGAAAATGGCTTATATATTCCATACCAAACTTTTGCAGAGGCACCGCGTTTTTTTACTTATTAAAATTTTTGTGAAAGAACTCCAGTTGCTAAAAAAAAGCTGAAAAACATATGAGAAAGGGCATTATGGGAGACCCCTTACGGGGTTGCGTACGTTGAAAAAAAGTTGGGGATGAAAAAATAATGATAGTTGATCTCAAATTTCACCCTCTAGGAGCCAGCATGGAGCGGCAGCAACTGATTTCGTTAAAAAAAAAAAATGTGTATGGGGACCACCTTAATGGTTGGATATACAGCGTAGGTATATTCTAAGAAAATGTTTGGGTTAAAAAAATATTGGGGGTGGGTCACATATTCGACACCTCTAGGGGCACCCTTGGGGCAGTTAGAGCTGTATGAGCAGATTTTATAAAAATGGCATTTTGTATGGGAGCCCCATTATCGAGTGGAGATACGGTATAAGTATGTTCCAAAAAAATTTTGGTGGGTAAAAATTAATGGGGGTCGGTCTTAGTGGATACCACTCTAAGACGCACTATGGGAGTGGTAGGAGCTAATTTCATAAAACAAATTTATAAAAAATAAAAATAAACTTGGTGGGGAACACCTTAAGGGTTAATGATAGAGGGTAGGTATATTCTAAGAAAATGTTGGGGTTAAAAAATGTTGGGGATCGGTTACACATTTGCATTTCTAGGGGCACCCTTGGAGCAGTTAGAGCTCTAGGAGCAGATTTTATAAAAATGACATTTTATATGGGAGCCCCATTATCGAGTGGAGATACGGTATAAGTATGTTCCAAAAAATGATGGGGGGTTAAAGTTAATGGGGGTCGGTCTTATTGACTAATACTCTAAGACGCACCCTGGGAGCGGTAGGAGCTGATTTCATAAGATAAATTAAAAAAAAAAATAAAAAACAATTGTATGGGGACCACCTTAAGGGTTAAAGATAGAGGGTAGGTATATTCTAAGAAAATGTTGGGATTGAAAATATATTTGGGGTCGGTCACACATTTGACATCTCTTGGGGCATTATTGGAGCAGATAGAGCGATAGGAGCATAGAAAAGATTAGAAGGTACGCAGTGTTGTATTTGATGTATTTTTCAATATGGTGGCAAAATGCTTGTTCTTCCTCATCTCACACCCATTTAATATTAAATTCAATTCTTTGTTTTTAAAATATTGTATTTGTCTTTTATTTAATTAAATTAATTGATTATTTTGCTTTATTCAACGTTTTTTTAAAGATAATACGCACAATTGATAGTTTAAAAACTTTTTTTCTCTCTTTTGTTGTTTGCTTTGTTGTTGTTCTCCTTTATGTTGCATTGTTTTTATTAAACGTCAAAAGTTACATAAAGTGCTGTCACTAATACTTATTCAAGCGAAATACGACTCTGTTTCAATTCTATTTTTTTCTATGGATAGGAGCCAATTTTTATAAAAAGGTTTTATCTTCTTTTTTAATAAAAAATTATTTTCTATATTTTTTTTTTCTGTAAAACATTTTTTTTTACTAAATAATGTATAGTTGGTCTAAAAAATATAAATATTTATAATAAAGGGCTTTTCTGAATTAATCCCCAGTTTACATATGTTTCAACCCACTGTGCGGCGGATTGCAAGAAAAGTAAACAATTTAGAATAATAGTTGTGACAGATAATTTTGTGTAATTTTATATACTTTAAACCTAAATTAATAATTTTTGTGAAAAAAAAAATTTCAATTTTGAATAAAGCGACACTTTTGATTCATTTCAACCCAATGTGCAGCGGTTCAAAAGTTATAAAAGAAAATGTAAGGACACCTCGAAAATTTTGGTGCATTCAACAAAACCTAAAAATACAAAATGCTTTTATTCGGCTGCTGGTTGACACATGTCAACAGAATTGATCACCGAATGGTGTTTAAAAAAGTACAAACATATTTTTTTACGAAAAAAAAAAAAATTTCGCCGATTTTTTTTTGTCACCAAAAAAATTTTTTTACGGGCTTTTTTTCTTTTAATTTTTTTCTGTTTTTTTTTTTTTTTGAACATAAACTTTTTTACATGGTAGAGGGTATCAAAGATTCGGCACAGCCGAATGTAAAACTCTTACTTGTATATTTTCATTTTATTGAAACTTAAGAAAATCATTTAAAAATGTTAGGTAGAATTTTCGTTATTATAAAAAAAGTGTGAAAAAATCCCTTGATTATTAAAGTACTATAATAATTTGTCTTTCATTCATGAAGATATCTAATCCAAAATGTTAATTTTCTTTTTTACCTTGAGCAATAAAATTGTAAGTCCGTACCAATATTTACATGCAGCTATTGAGGTCGAAGATGAAATACCATAGCTTAACTCTAAAATAAATACAAAACTTAAAACATACAACCAGGCTATTTGGCGAAAATTACTTATTGGGCGAAAATTTTGTTTCGATATCGAAGGCTGGGTGCCAGACGAGAAACAAATTTTAATTTATCACTGGCCCAATACGTGGTCATAAATGGGGTAGAACAGGTAAGAAAATTATAATCGGTCAATACCGACCATATGATACTCAACACCAGTGTTTTTCGGAAAATAGTGTACAAAACACACACACCTGTTGTGGTGCCAAAAAACTCTTTAAACAGAATATGGGGCGATATTTTTATACGGGGACTAACGAGGAAGATCTTTTACAGGGCACCCACCGATTGTCCTGAAACTTGAATATGGGAATGAGGGGGAAAAAATAAGAGTTACCTGTTTTTTTTAAACTGCCCAATCTCAAATTAAAAAAAGGGTCGCAACCTTATGGAAAAATAATGGCTTTCGGTAAAATCGGAATTTCGCCAAACAAAAAATATGGGTCAGCTTAATTTTGATAGAGCTTGTTATATCATGAAATCCAGCAAAGATTTTATAAAATCTGACCAAGGGTCTTCAAATTTATCTAATTTTTTGTACACATGTGCTCTATAGAGCCAATTAAACATATCCATTTTCAGTTTTTTATATTTAATTATTAATTTTCTTCAAAAATTGAAAAAAACAAAAAAGCATGCTACTTTGAATAGCCATATCTTCGGAAGTATCTATCGAATTTCTTCAATTCAAAAAGCATTCGATTCAGACGATAGTCTTACTTTATATCAATGTAATAAAAAAAAATATTTTTTAAAAAAAGTGAATTTTTGATGCAAATGCATTTTTTGGATGCATTTTTTAAAAAAACTTTCTCCCCCTTCAATTTTTTTTAAACCTACATAAATCGAAAATATAGCATTTTTTACACAAAATTGCGTACAGCTTTTTTTGTGAAGGAGTTTCGTAAAAATTTTGTAATTTTTTTTTTAATACCTTATTGGTTTTTCCATACAATTTTTTCATAAAATTCATAAAATAACAAAAAAAAATTTTAGTCTAAGGAAAAACTACATAAGCATTTTTTAAAAATATCACAAAAAATTTGGGGAAACGCCGTCACAAAAAAAAAATGTATCCAATTTTATGTAAAAAATTCTATATTTTCAATTTATGCAGGTTTCAGACAAATTGAAGGGGGAGAAAGTTTTAAAAAATGCATCCAAAAATTGCATTTGCATCAAAAATGCATTTTTTTAAAAAAATATTTTTTGTTAGTGCTTTGGTATAAAAACGGATAATCAGTTGAATCGAATGCTTTTTGAGTCGTAGAAATCCGATAGATACTTTCGAAGAAATTGCTTTTTAAAGTTACATACTTTTTTGATAAAATTGCAATATAAACATTAAATTGATTTTTTGTATGGAAAAAATCAAATAAGTAGTTTTAAAAAAATCACGAACATTTTTTGAAACGCTGTCACAAAAAAAACGGAACTCAATTTTGTGTAAAAAATGACATATTTTCGAATTATGCAAGTTTCAAAAAAATTGAAGGGGGAGAAAGTTTTGAAAAATGCATCAAAAAATTGCATTTGCATCAAAAATGCACTTATTTTAGGAAATTTTTTTTTATTGCATTGGTATAAAAAAGAACGAACGTTTGAATCAAATGCTTTTTGAATCGTAGAAATCCGATAGATACTTTAGAAGATATGGCTCTTCAAATTAACATACTTTTTTGATTTTTTAAATTTTTGAAGAAAATTAAATTCGCGAAAAAATCGCAATTTTTTTAAAATTAAAAAAACTGGAAATGGATATGTTTTATTAGCTTTATGGAGAATGCATACCGTTAATATAAAGAAAATCGAAAGACCTAAGGTCAGAAAATAGCATTTTTTATGTGTTTTCTGGTGGATTTTGTGATATATGATTTGGCGGTCGTAGGTACCAGCAAAATTTTCCATTGCAACGAACCGATTGTGGAACAACACAGAACAAATTTTGTACATAAATAATATGAACTGCTTTCATTGATTTCAGGTCATACTATTTATGAATAAATTTTTACTATTTATAAATGTGTTCATATATTTTCAATTTCCAAAAAAATAAACAACTTTTTTTGTTTTTGAAATATAAAAAATTTGTAAAAATATATTTTTCTTTTTTTGTTTGCTTGGAAAATGTCAACAATGGGATTTAAAATTGGTTTACCATGGTGGGTATGTATTAAGGAGGAGAAAAGGTATGTAGAACATAAAATTGCCAAAATATTTTGTAGTAAAATACGATTTTTTCTTAATTTTTTTAGGGCAATTTATCTTGTATGATTGGACCAATTTTAATGTTTTCTACCAATTATTGCTAAAAATTTTTATGTAATATGGATTAATTATGAAGTGCTAAAAGACACCACAATATTCTGGACGATAATCTGGCAAATTTTATATGAATTTGGTATATTTTGTATGTTATGTAATTTTTGTGTAAAGACGCCTTTTAGGTTAATAAAACGCGTCTTTTAGGGCGCAAATATACTTTTTTTTAAGTAAACTGATATCAAAATATTGTTATTATTGTTCGCAAAATATAATTTGTGTAAAAAATTTGCAGAAATTTATGGAAAAAATTACCGTAAATTTATTTATTATATGTATGAACAAATTCATACATTGTATAAAAAAGATTTGGGAAAAAAAGTCATGTTAGATTCATACAGTTTATGAACAAATTTATTCCATGAATGAACTTTTTTTTCTGTGAATTTATACTTCCCTAGAACCTTTTCTAATCCTTGTGCAACACCGATTCATTTTACAAAGGTATGGTCATAAAAGCAACAGGAGTTTGTAAGCAAAATTAGAAAATAATTTTCGTTCCTCGGAAGCGGTTCTAGAAGTGAAATTTAGAACAGAAATGAGAATTAAAGAAATATTTTTTATTGCATTAATTTATTAAACAAAGATTAAAACAATCATATATAACATGGAATATTTACATTTTTTTTAACACACATTTATCCTTTTTCGCCTCCAAAGTTGCATTTTGGGCCAATAATTTTGGGACAATAATGACATACCAGAACATGGATTTTCTGTAAACAAAAATTATAAAATAATATTATTAGTATTTGACCCGACCCAGACAATGAAAATTTGATTTACTCACCTTTGTTTCAACAATTTTCACGATTATATCCTATTTTAATAGAATTTCGTGTTTTTTTCTTGGTTAACAAAAATAAATTGATATTAATTTTTTTGACACATAATTTTTTTTTAAATTGCTGAGAACCAAAATGTTATGAAACTTTGATTGCAGAGAACAAGCTTCATAATAATTTTCACTTAACTTGTTATGAACAGGGCTGTCAGATATGGCGATTTCTCGCCAAACGTGGCGATTTTAAAATGTGTTTGGCGTCGTGATTTTCAATTTGGCGACATGGCGATTTCGAAAATGTTTGGCGATTTCCTAGGCCTTTTTTAGAAAAGTATACAATTTTTTTCAAAAATTTGTCGTTTTTGGTAATCAATACTAAACTATTTTTTAAAGACTTTGTGGGATAAATGTATTTCAAAAATATTTATGACCATCTAACTTGTGTCCGCCTTACCATCTTAAAGATTTATGCACCTGATATTAATTAACATAATTAATAATACACATTGAAAAAGACACATCTCGGAAAAATCAAGTATTCAGGAGAGCCAAAAACTGAATTTTTCTTAAATTTTTTAAATTTACAGTAAATTTCATTGGAAAGCAAAAAATAACGAAAAAGAGAGGGTAGTCGTTCAAGGACCAAATTCTTATCATGAACAGATTGAGTTTAAGTCCTGCAGAATCTGTCGGCCAATGTAAAATGCCCTAATAAAGTCTAATTAATTTCGCACGATGTTAACATTCCTTCAAATGCACTATATATTAAACAAACTGCCTTTTCTAATTTATAAATTAAAAACTAAACAAAACTTACTTTTGACGATTTTTTGAATATTTTCTAGATTATTGGCGATTTTAGACATTAAATTTTTACTGGCTATAATAAATTAAACAAAAATTATTTTTAAACAAGTAAAAAAGTTAAATTCGGCCTTGCCGAATGTAGTGATACCCTCCACAATTTCAAAAAGATTATTGCAAACAACTTTATTTAAAAGGAAATTACTTTTGAAAAAAAAAAAATTGAAAAAAAATTTCCGCGAAAAAAAATTTTGGTAAAAGAAAAATCCGCGTTTTTTTTTTTTTTTTGTCAAAAAATATGTTCGTACTTGTTTAAATACCATTTGGTGTTCAATTATGTTCACATATGTCAACCAGAAGCCGAATTAAAGCATTTTGTATTTTTAGGTTATGTTGAATGTACTGAAATTTTTGAGGTATGCTTACATTTTCGTTCATAACTTTTGAACCGCTGAACCCATATCGCTCAAATTCAATACCAAACTTCTCGGGAGAACCTCCAATATATATGTTAAGTTTCAGTCATCTCTGTGCAATATTTTGTCCGCGAGAGCATTTTCCACAGACAGACAGACGGACAGACGGACAGACGGACAGACGGACAGACGGACAGACGGACAGACGGACAGACGGACAGACGGACAGACGGACAGACGGACAGACGGACAGACGGACAGACGGACAGACGGACAGACGGACAGACGGACAGACGGACAGACGGACAGACGGACAGACGGACAGACGGACAGACGGACAGACGGACAGACGGACAGACGGACAGACGGACAGACGGACAGACGGACAGACGGACAGACGGACAGACGGACAGACGGACACACGGACACACGGACAGACGGACAGACGGACTGACGGACATCGCTTGAATGTCTTAAAATCGATCGGGCATCATGAATATATATACTTTATGGGGTCCCAGACCGATATTTCGGTGAGTTACAAACGGAATGACAAACTTATATATACCCTCTATCACTAAGTGGAGGGTATAAAAATAAAAAAAAAAATTAAAAAATAAAAAAGTTGAAAGAAAGAATGAAGTGAGGTTGGGATTGCTAGAAATAGAATTGTTGTGTTGGAAACTATCAAAATTTATTCTGTAGAAACTATAAATATTCACATATATAAAAAACAGTTTTCATTAACAAGACAAACCGACATTTAAAATCCTACTGATGATGACACTAACTGGGGTGTTTGAAACCGGTATGGGAAATACCAGAAATGTCTATAATTTTTAGAAATTCAATTTTTCTTCTGCATTTTTTTCAACTTGAACCCTTATAAAAAAATATTTTTGTTATTGGCAAAAATAGAATAAAATTGAATTTTGGCGATTTCTGGCGATTTTTTACATGAGATTTGGCGATGAACGTAAAAAAATCTGACAACCCTGGTTCTGAATAATTAAAGTGTAATAGTGTAATAGTGTATGGTTACCAAAGCACCTGTTCTATAACAAGTGTTGTCAGAATCGGTTCTGAAGAATTTTGGTATATACATCTCCATATAAACTACCCCATAGATTATATACTTTTGACCATAACCAACTTAACCAAGCCAAAATCTGTCAAAATTTATTCTGTAGAAACTATAAATATTCACATATATAAAAACCAGTTTTCATTAACAAGACAAACCGAAATTTAAAATTCTACTGATGATAACACTAGGGGTGTTTGAAACCGGTATGGGAAATACCAGAAATGTCTATAATTTTTAGAAATTCAATTTTTATTCTGCATTTTTTTCAACTTGAACTCTTATAAAAAAATATTTTTGTTATTGACAAAAATAGAATAAAATTGAATTTTTGCGATTTCTGGCGATTTCTGGCGATTTTTTACATGAGATTTGGCGATGAACGTAAAAAAAATCTGACAACCCTGGTTCTGAGCAATTAAAGTGTAATAGTGTAATAGTGTATGGTTACCGAAGAACCTGTTCTAGAACAAGTGTTATCAGAATCGGTTCTGAAAAATTTTCTTGGGTATATACATCTCCATATAAACTACCCCAAAGATTATACACTTTTGACCATAACTAACTTAACGAAGCCAAATTTGGACACAACTGATACACCATTGGATAGGCCTTTAAAAAAGCTGTCGGCCTCTACAAAATGTTTATATAGTTTCTTTTGAAGAAATGTGAAAAATCTTCAAAAAAAGGAAAAAAATCCATTTTCCCCCTCCCCTTTGACCCGCTAAATATGAGATTGGGCAGCTATAAAAAAAAAGTGACTCTTACTGTGGTCCTTTCTTTCCGATGTGCACGTTTCAGGACAATCGGTGGGTGCCCTGTGAGAGACCGTCCTTGTAAGATCAAAAATGGTCCAATTATATTCAGATTTGATTAGGTTACCAAAGTGTAAGTTGAACACTTGTTAACAAAATTTTAATCAAGTATTTGTATCTTCAAAAATATGGAGAGATTTATGTGAATTTCGGGAGGGGGGTTTACTAAAAAGAAGTGTCCGTTCTATTTAAAATTTGGAACTATTGTTTGTGAATAAAAAATGTGATACATGCCTGATTCGGAAATGATAAATATAATAATACGGTTATTAGAGTCATTTGCACCAAATTCAAACATGGACCGAGTTTTTCCAATTTCAATAGGCTTCTGCCTACTGCCAAAAGAAGTTTAAATTTAAAATTTCAGCTAAATCTGCTAATAAGGAGTGCACTTTGTCAAAGGGGCACATCATAGGGAGGTGTTCTTTTGCCACTTCTTTGGCACCTGGCACTTAATTCAATGCTGCTATCTCTAGAACCACGTAGTTGTCGTGTTGTCACA
Organism: Pegoplata infirma; assembly: GCA_963921195.1. NCBI lineage: Eukaryota > Metazoa > Arthropoda > Insecta > Diptera > Anthomyiidae > Pegoplata > Pegoplata infirma. The sequence continues at coordinate 208,366,806 of OY992536.1, forward strand.
TATGCTGACGATGTCGCGTTATCAGTAAAGGGAAAGCATCTGCCAACATTGAGGGAAATTCTTCAGGGTTCTCTGAAAGATCTGTCTAAATGGGCAAAAGGTTGAGGTCTGGGAGTTAATCCAAGTAAAACAGAGCTTGTTTTGTTTACAAGGAAATATAAGGTTCCAGCTTTTGATCCTATTTCTCTGGACGGCACTGAAATCACCTTCTCAGATGAAGCCAAGTGTCTTGGAGTATTTCCAGATAGGAAGTTGAATTTCAGGCGTAATATTGAGCATCGGGTGAGGAAAGCAACGATTGCTTTATACTCCTTTAAAAAGACCATTCGAAAACGATGGGATTTAGCCCTAAAGTCGTTCATTGGATTTATACAGCGGTGGCGCTGTATAAATTCTGCTGTATGGAATTATTGTCTGGTGGCCTGCTTTAAAGACAAAAGGGAACTGTGTGTTCATCACGACAGTACATAGATTTGCATCCATGTGCATCACTTGTGCTCTTCGTACTACTCCTACGGCTGCATTACACTCCTTCACCTGATACCATAGGAAATATTGAGTATGCAGTATGCGTCTACGTTGGTAATTCGAGTTAATATCACTCTGCAATGAAGTAGCAGCGATTGTGCCCGTAGCGCGATCTTGAAGAAAATAACAATACCACAATCAGATCCCTTCCACACAATTTCAGGTGTCAGACCTTACTGTAAGGCTGAAGTCACTAGACTGGGCGGACGAATTACTATAATAATCACTATATTTTTTAACAAATTTTACTTGGAAGGAGGCTCAACAATATGCCTCTAATTTGATTACTGTTATGCAGGAAATAAGACATTGACAGAAGTATTATATGTCCAAGGGCGCCACAAATTTGTTACCCGTCGCGGTACTGCTACATGAAATACTTGCTAAGTAGGGCAACAAAACTTAAATTTAAAAAACATAAAGATTTAATTATAATTTCTAAAAAAGTGTTTATGACTAAATTTCCTCACCTGCGGTAAGAGTTACTGTTGATGATAGGGTTTTTTTGGCTGTGAAGTAATACGAACTGAAATACGCACACTAACCTTAGTAGAAGGCGTTTTTAATGAAAAATATGATTAATAGTTTTGTTTACATATTTACGGTTAAAATATCACCACACATACACACCACAAAAACTTATTGGTGAATGAGTTAAAGGGGAAGTCAAATTAAATTAACAACAACTGAAAAGAAAATCCAACACGGTATTTCAAAAAAAAATATATAAACCTTTCATTATTAGGTGCGGGAAGTCATAACAAATCATTATGTTTTTTCAAAAAGTCATAAAAAACTTCAACAAAGTTACGTGTATAACAAAAAAAAAAATATATATATAAATTAAAAATTACCTAAAGTTCTATTTCCACATTTAGGACATTACACAAAAACTTAACGGAAAATCAAAATTTTTAGTCTCAGATTTATGGTGGTTTTTGCCTTAAAACTTTTAAAATAATGTAGAAAATATAACTCTTGCAGAACTTTTATTCTCAATATTAGAGTTGTCAATTATTCGACTTTCAACTTTGTTCGAATAATTCAAATAATTGTTTTTCCTCGTTCGATCAAACGATTAAAGATCAAAATTTATTCGATTAATCGAAGAGAATAACGAATAAAAAAATTATTTTAAAAAATATTTTTATTAACAAAAAAATAAACAATTCATATAAAAAATCTTAAAATAAGAAAGTTAAAATTTTTATTAACGAAAAAATGCATACAAAACTTAAAAACAAAATAGTTAGAAGTTAAAAAAAAACTTAAAAATTGAATAACTTAGATCACTTTTAATTAATGGATGTCGATTTTAATACTTGTTGAGAAAAAATTCAAATACAACTTATTATTTGAAATATTCAGACAAAATATATCATAAATGATTTTAATTTTTGTCAAATAAGACAATTTAAGTTGTTCTTAAGAAACAATCTTTTAAAAATAAAAGTTGGCTTAATTTTTTTGCTTTCAAACGATTTTTGGTTTTTGTTTTTATTAAATTAGATTTTGAAAACACTCTTTCGCTAATTGTTGAAGTAGGTGATATAGTAAGAAGAGCATAAATTCCAAATATACCATATTTAATACTTTGAATTGAATTATTTAACTCGCATAAAAGATTATTATTTTCATTACTAATAACTTAATCTATTTCAATACTTTTATCTGAATTATTGTGATTACTTTCAACATAAAATAATCTGGAGTATAATTTATTTGCATATTCTTTTGTTTCGCTTTTTGGAGAATATTTTAAGAAACTTTCATTGCTCGGAAAATTTCCAGAATTTAGAAAAATTATTTACGTATTTAACACTTTTATGCGTCTCTCATTAATTCTTTTTTTAATACGTTTTAGTAAGTCTGATGCAAAAGAATTATTAATTTTTTCTAAATTATTTATTAAAAACTTGATAACTCTTCCTACACAGAAAAAAAAAAAAATAAAAAATTGAGTAAATTTTTAATACTATTGAGTAAAAAATTACTCAATTTTGCACCAGTAAACGATTTAATAGTATTGAGTAAATTTTTAATAAAAATTTATTAAATGCTTACTAAAAAATTTTAGTAAATTTTTAATGGATACTATTAAAAATTTAATTAAAAATTTTTCAATTTTTTAAGTAACTTTTTAATTGTGTCAAGTAAAAATTTACTCAAAATTTATCAATTTATTTTTTTTTAAGTTTAAAAAAGTTTCACATTTTTTTTTCCAAAAAAATGTTTTTTTAAACTTTACCAAATATATTTATGTCTTGAAGACATTGGAAAATTTCATAAAGATGATTTCAAACTTCCATATACATACACAAAAAACTATAAACTAAACGAGAATTCAAAACACGAAGAGAATAAAAAAAAAAAAAAAATTATTAAATTTTGTATTAAATTATTTACTCAAATTTTTTTTTTAGTTTTTGAGTAAATTTTTAATTGCGTCAATTAAAAAATTACTCAAATCTTATTTAAAAATTTCAACAAGTGATTACTCAAATTGTTTTTCTCAATATTTTTTTCTGTGTAATTCTATAATGGATGTGCTATCCAGGGCTATGGCTACAATATATTTTAACTTTCCTACATTTTGTATAAAATCTTTCAAAAATTATGAGAATAAATCAAATTCTAAGCATTTATGTAATTTTTTAATTAAAAGAAATTGTTCGATTAATCGACATTAATTAATCGATTTATTCGTTATTCGAAAATCGTCATTTTTGAATTATTCGAACAAGAGTTGGGTTTTGTTTGATCGATTAATCGAGTTATTCTTAATCGACTGACAACTCTACTCAATATACTTGCACGAAGCGTTAAAGCAAGACTTCTGCCAAAAATCTGTCAATGGAACATCAGCAGAAGGCGAAAAACACGAAAAATAAAATGTTGCTTATCAAGTTCTTGCAGTAAGCCCTTCAATTAAACTTATATTAAGTACAATTTTACTTACTTTTAAGATATATTTAGGTGAATGCATTACTATGTTTTAGGAAAAAATATACTTGGAAGAAGAATTAATATCTTTGGAGCCCTCGTATTCCCTTCTTTTTTATACCCTCCACTCTAGTGATAGAGGGTATATATAAGTTTGTCATTCCGTATGTAACACATTGAAATATTGGTTTATGACCCCATAAAGTATATATATTCATGATCATTGATCGATTTTAAGTCGATCTAGCGATGTCCGTCTGTCTGTCTATCCGCCTGTCTGTCTGTTGAAGTCATGTTTTTGGCAATAATCCGAAACCGATTTAAACGCTTGGGGTACCAAAAGTTGCAGAACCTGATGTATTTTTTTTTTTAAATCGGTTAAGTATTTTAAAAATAATGAGTGACAATGTAAAGGTACCTCTCAAATTATAGTGAATTTTACACAAAAAAATGCTATAACTTGACACCTGTGGAATGAATGTGAACGAAACTTAGAATTTAATGTAATTTTATCATTCCTAACACTCACAAAAAATTGGGGTAGAATCGCACAATGGGGGCGAGGCACCAGAAATTTAACCCAAAATTTTAAAATGATTTATCTTGGCTCATGGTTGACATATTGAAATAAAATTTATTTTGGTATGGCAAAATCGGTCAAGGGGTTAAGAAGCTATGAGCAATTGTATAAATCTCCATGATATGACGTGGCAGCTCGCCATTTTGTGGTTGTTGATGTTTTTTTTTGCTTGTTGGCTTGTTAGTTGTTATTTTTATCAATAGAAGTAAAAAATATGTACGTAGTAAGTGTCATACACGCAGTGTTGCCATACATATATCAAGATTTATCTTTTTTTGCAAGTTTTCTGAAAAAAAGATTTTTGGAAAGGTAAAAACAAAAATTTAATTTCTAAATAAGCTCAAATTACCTCAGAAATATGTATATTGTTTTTCTAAATTAAATATTATTTTTCATTCTACGGTATACTGTAACTGTTTTTTTATACCCTCCACTTACAAGGGAAGTATCTCAACCCTTATGAACCGATTTGCCTGAAACTTAAAATATATATAAAAGAGACAATTCTAAGGTTGGTGTGTCTCGGCTAATCGGCCATATCGGGGATTTAGGGGTTCAAAACATGGGTCAAAAAATGGCGAAAAAATCGTTTTTTGGATTTTTCAGCCATTTCTTTTTAAGAAACTATATGATGTTTATATGAGAAGAAAGGTTTTTTTAATGTCTATCCAACGGTAGCATAACCTTGTTAAAATTCGGCTTCTTTAAATATTTTTTTCAGGAAAATGTGTAAATTTGGGGGGTACTTATGTGAAAAAATAGACTTACGATATCCATATGAATAAGAAATAATATTTATTAAATTTAAGTCGACCCGTATTTTTGCCCTAGACGATATTTCTGTTAGTTCGGAAGTTATCAAAATTTTCCCGAAGGTCCACATGGTTTCATAAGGGAACAACGAAATTTTTAAACACCGATATGGCCGATAAGCCGAGACACCCCAACCTTAAAATCGTCTCTTTAATATATATTTTAAGTTTCAGGCAAATCGGTTCATAAGGGTTGAGATACTTCCCTTGTTAGTGATAGAGGGTATATATAAGTTTGTCATTCCGTTTGTAACTCATCGAAATATCGGTCTGGGACCCCATAAAGTATATATATTAAAGATCCCCCGATCGATTTTAAGACATTCTAGCGATGTCCGTCTGTCTGTGGAAATGGTGATCACGACGAATGGTGAACAAAATTTTTTTTTCGCGGAAATTATTTTTACATTTTTTTTTTTTTTTAAGTAATTTCCTTTTAAAAAAAGTTTTTTGGAATAATCTTTTTGAAATTGTGGAGGGTATCACTACATTCGGCAAGGCCGAATTTAACTTTTTTACTTGTTTATTTTAAAATTGAATTTAAAATACAATTTGTGAGTTTTTTTTAATAATTTTAATACCTTTTTCAAAAAAAAAGTTTTTTTTACAAAAAAAAGATTTTTTTTTTCAGAAAAAATAAGATTTTGCAAAAATTTTCTTGGCCAAATTACAAAAATGGAAAAAGTTTTTGTTTGAAATAGGTTTTGTGTTAAAATTTTTAATATTTTTTTTGTTTTCCATGTATAATATTATAAGAAATTTTTTGTATTTAAAGTTTAAAATAATTGAAAAAATTAAAAAAATACGTTTTTTTTTTATTCGTAGCTAAATTTGTTTTTGAACGGTAAATAAGTGTATACAAAAACAAAATATGTTTTCTGTTGTTTGTAAGTGTATACGATTTTCTATAAAATCAATTTTGAGAAAATTTAATTTTGGTCAAGAAAGGTCGTCTGCAAAACCATAGTGCATTGGTTAATATTGTGGAGGGTATTTAAAGATTCGGCACAGATTCTGAGGCATTTTATTATATATATGTTCCTCTAACTCCCACTGGAGCATAGGGCGCCAAAAAATGTCTTAAATTCTGAAACCTTTTTCCTATACAAAAAGTCTCAGATTCTGAGACAATTCCAATACAAAAATCCCATATTCTGAAATATTTTTCCAATAGAAAAGTCTTAGATTCTGAATTTTTTTCACTTAGAAAAAGTTTCAGATTCAGAAATATTTTCCATATAGATTTAGCTCTAGATTTAAAAACATTTTTTTTTTAAAAATTTCTCAGATTCTGAGACATTTTCCTGTAGAAAAAGTCTCTGATGCTGAGACATTTTTCATTTAGAAAAATACTGGGTTTGAGAAATTTTTCCTATGAAAAAAGTTTCACATTCTGATAGATTCTGTTAGAAAAAATCTCAAGTTCGCAGATTCCATATTTTTTTTTTTCTGTAGAAAATTTCTCAAACTCTGAGACATATGTTCCTATAGAGAAAGGGTCAGATATAAAAAAATATTGTTTGGAATAATGGATATGGAATGCATCATATATGAACATATATTATAAAGTGTTTTAATAAAACAATTTATAATTTCATGTTTGTAGTGTGAATAAAAGACCTGTTGCTATATTTTTACAACTACTACAACTACATAGTTGTGCTGTGTTCTATGACTTATACTGACAGTTAACAATATTACATATGACTCGATTTATAATCGTCGTAACATGCTATTTCTTCTTATATTGAATAAACAAATAAGAAGTTCACCGACAAAAAACAATTCTCTTTCTCTTTTTCTCTTAATTTAACTTTGTAATGGCTCGAATATCAGCAGACATGCCGGGTAGTATTTTTTTTATGGTAAAATTTTACTTTAAAGGAAACCTTTGGTGTTGTTGTTATAAAATATATGATGGCATGTCATAAAAGTAGCAGCAATGTCATAATTAGTAACATTTACGATTGACAGTTTAATTTCTATCAATAAAACTTGCATTTCATTATGCAAAACACTTGAATCATATAGAATTTCTTTAAAGTGGTAACTTATCAACAAAATTTTTGTTATTTTTTTTAATACTATATCGTTTTAAAAGCACAAACATACATATTCTTAAAGTCTGCATTAAAAAAATTGGCATGCACAATTGTTGGCCCCCAACAAACCAGACTGAAATCTCCAATAAGATGCGCTGTCTTCTAAAATGCTACCTGTGTACCCAAGATAATTGATACCATACCCACATATTTATCAAAATATAATTGATTAATGAAATAATGTTTATTTCAGTTCGAGGCCAATTTCCCCATTAAATACTCGATCGAATTTCTTGCATTTTTTCTTTCAAATTAAAAAAAAAATAAATGCATGGCCTACTGCAGTTTTAAATTTGTTTCAATGTCGTTAAAATAAGTAAAACAAAATGAATTAAATAAACTTCTAAGATAAATAATATTTCCGCATGTTAATTAAGTAAATAAATAATCGAGCTCAAGGCCAGTGTTTTGTTTAATAAATCTTTTTTATTAACTTTCAATATTTCGACTCTCATCGAGGAACATCGAGGAACGCAAAAAACTTAAAGCTATTGATCCACCTTCTTCGTCATATGCAATATGATGAATAGCGTTAAAAATCCAATTTTACTCCCTGATGATGTTCCTCGATGTGCATCGAAATATTGGAAGTTAATAAAGAAGATTTATTAAACAAAACACTGCCCTTGAGCTCGATTATTAATCTACTTAATTAACATGTGGAAATATTATTTATCTTAGAAGTTTATTTAATTCATTTTGTTTTACTTATTTCAACGCCATTGAAAAAAATTGAAAACTACAGTGGGCCACAAATTTTTCTTTTTTAATTTTTTTTTAATTTGAAAGAAAATGTATCGCACAAAAAAAATTAATCAATTTTTTTTTTTGATAAAATTGTCCCACATAAAACTGTACATTTGTCAAAAATAGCCATTATAGCCATAACTAAAAATATTTTAACATTATTATTTTAACATGATAATGTTTTTAGGCTGGTGTCTAATTTTAAAAAAGTTGCAGGACGCCACCTTAGTTTGACTATATAAGTTAACAATTACCGAAAAAGAAAACAAGAATTACTATTTTCATTTTCCTAAAAGCAAAAATTTTAATAACTTGGGTTTGTAACTTGAATAATAATTCACCTCGTGGTGATGAAAACCGTTTTTCACCAGCTGGTGAATAAAAAGTAACATAATTATTTTTCAACAAAAAAATTTTTTTCATCAAATTTTTTATACCCTCCACTCTGGTGATAGTTATACCCTCCACTATGGTGACAGAGCAACGACGGTAGAGGCCGCCGCGCTTATAAGGATACCAAAAAGTTGGGGAAGGTGGCCAAATTCAGGCTGCCAAATTTGGCTTTCAAATTCCGTGGAGAGTAAATCAACGTTTACTACACTCAAAATAATTCTGCAGTAAAAATATTAGTAAGTGATTTGGTACCAAAATCTACTAATAAGTTACTAATTACCAGTAGTAGTTACGGTAGTTTTTTCGTATCTTCAAAGTACTAAAATCAGTAATTTTTACTGGTTATGAATAATATTAGTAAAAAATTTTAGTATTGATTACCAACGCCTGCACTAGATCATTTTGGACTAAAAAATTAGTTCATTAGTAAAATTTTTAGTATTGAATACCCACGTTTTTTTTTGGGTGTACGTAAAATGTTGGGCAGAATGGTACGAAATACCCGCTACTACTTAAAAAAGGTATTTTTTTAGAAATATTGAGAAAACGTCAGAAAAATATGAGAAACAATAAAAAATTAAAAACAAAATAACAATAAAATAAAAAAAAAAAATATTTTATTTTTGAAGAAAAAAATTGATTTCAAATAAAATAAATACAACAAAATTCGGATTTTGTTGTTTTTATTATTTTTTCACAAAATGGACTTTTATTAAACAAAATGGACTTTAAGTGTTATTACTTTCTTATATACTTTAGCTAAGTGGCTAGAGAATAAGCTTCACGAACAACTGGTTCGCTTTTCGAATCTCGGTGGGGATAATTTATAAAACATATACATTTTTAAAAATATGAAATTGTAAATAAATAAAATAATAAAAAAATAAATAAAATTAAAATAATAAAATAAATAAAAACAGAATTGAATAATATATTTTTTTTATAGCCTATGAACTTTTTCATAGGTTTCTGGTTTCTATGAATTTGTTTCATAGATTCTATGAATGGCATCATTGGCTGACTTCTAATGATTTTTTTTCACAGAATCAATGTACGTTTTCATAGCCGTAAAATTCTTTCAGTGTAGCTACAAAAAAAAATGCAAAATTGATTTTGTTTGTGATTAGTTTTTGGTACCAAATTAGCTATTAAATATAAAAATTTCATAAATTTCTAAGACCATGACCTTATTTTTGATTTTCGTTAATATTACAACGCACTGTGCATCGGTCCGATTTGATATATCTCTTGTAAGATCCTTAAACAGTGAAAAAACACACAATTTAAATTTTAATGGAATATGCTTCTTTTTGTGGCCATTACTCCGATTTAACTGAATATCGGGCGAAATTTTTATATGGGGACTAAGTCCAGACATTTTCCAATTATAATCAGATTTGATTAGATTACCAAAGCCCACGTTTAACTCCTACAAAAAAATTTAAACAAAAAATATTCAAGTTTTAATTAATTTTGAGATTTTATGTGAAAATTGGGAGGGTAGTTTGTATGGGGACTACAAGTACGACTCGTCCGATTTCATTTAAATTTTAAGTGATGATTTCTGAATACAAAATAAGTTTACTTTCAAAACTTCAAAACGATACCTATTAAAAACGGTTGTTATGGTCATTTTACCCATATTTAAAAGGGACATTTTTTTCCGATTTTAAGTTTCAAATTTCAGACAAATTTGTTAAAATTGCGATCTGTATCGTACGCACAACGTTTACATGAACGGACAGATAAACGGACAGACGGACATCGATAATTGACTTAAAAAGTGATTTTGAGTCCATCGGTGAACTTGAAAGTCAGTCTAGGAGCAATATTTGGGGTAGTTACAAACATCTGCGCCAACTAAAAACTATTTTATTATCCATCAAGATAGCTTTCGTGGCAGCTCGAACACCTCCCATGATTATATGATGCAAATCCATGGAAAATTTAACTGACGGATCACCAATTTGGTTTATTTTTTGTTATTAAAAACAGATTCGTAAATGATTAAAAACCATTTTTTTTTTTTTTTGGATCAATACTTTGGATGATATGGGCGTTTAAAAAAGCGATTTTTTTTGACAATATTGACTTTAAGACAGCTTTTTTAAAATTTTTGTGCCCGGAAACCGTAAGTCGTACGAAAAAACTAATAAAAACAATATTGTAAATAAAATTTTAGAGATTTACTGGGCTATTCATAATGAGTAAATTAAATCTAATGTAGGTTTATTTGACTGATATTGCATGAATATTTGTCAAATAAACCTACTTTAAGTACACTTTAAGTATTATGAATAAGGGCCTTAAAATTTAAAAAAAAAAACTGTTTTCGAAAATTTCAACAAAAAATTTTGAAAACAATATTTGAATGTCCTTTTTTCCTGGGAAGGACACCATGGATTTCCAAAAGCAAAATTTTGTTGTAAAGTTTAGACTGTCCTTTTAACGCTGTTATAATTTCATAGAGGTTTTTTTCCTATTGTTGAACAATAAATATTCAAAGTTTGTTAGAGATCCATATATTTGATTTTTTTCAAAATTTTGTCAAAAAATTAAATAGTTGGCTCTAGACAGTTTTTGTATGCTCTTTTACTTGAAAACCGTAAGTTGTACGAAAAAACTTTGTGTGATAAAATTATGAAGATTTTTAATTTATAAACAAAAAAAAAATTAAAAAAAAAAACAAGTGAAAGTGTTAAATTCGGCTGTGCCGAATCTTTTATACCCTTCAACATGTAAAAAAAATAAAAATTGTCAGGGGCGTTTTTTTGACGGGGGGGAGGGGGGTGATGGATCAGTGGTCGACTATTAGAGCACCTTCTCATTGCGATAAATATACCAAATGTTTCATTTATTTAACAAAAATAAAAAAAAAAAACATGTAAAAAAACTGTATTTTTTCAGAGGTTGGTTCAGTTCTTCAAGGGGGAACTTTTTTCCCCCTGTCCCGATTTTTCCCATTCACAAACTTAACCTGCCTATGAACATGAGACATATTTGTGCCAAACTTCAGGAGTCTATATGTTTTATTTTGGACTGCATTGTGTTATCTACAGACAGACGGACGGACGGACAGACGGACATTCACAGAATGTTCAATCATAGATCAATAATATATATACTTTATGGGGTCCCCGACCGATATTTCGATGCGTTACAAACGGAATGACAAAGTGAGTATACCCCCATACTGTGGTTGGAGGGTATAAAATATTAAAACAATATTGGAATGTCCTTTAATTCTATCAAGGCCACCATGGATTTCCAAAATCACTTTGTTTTTATTAAATTGTCCTTTTAACGCTGTTAAAATTTCAGGGAGGTGTTTTTTCGCGTTTTCGATCAATAAATTTTTAAATTTGGTGATTGAAATTTTCAAAAAAAAAAAAATTGAAAAAAAAATTTAAATCTTCATAGTTTTATCTACAATATTGTTTTTATTCATTTGTTCGTACGACTTACGGTTTCCGAGTAAAAAAAATATTAAAAAACTGTCTAAAAGTCAATATTGGCAAAAAAGAGCTTTTTAAAAGCCCAAGAAAAATAAAAACAAGTAAGAAAGTTATAGTCTGACCGACCATATGATATTGAAATTTGGAATTGTTATTCGAAAAAATTTGATTATCTGCTAAATTTTAAAGTGATATCTATTATAATACGGTTATTAGAGTCATTTAAGCCGAATCCAAAGGGGGCGTTCGTATGGGGGCTAAGTCTTAACATGGACCAATTTTCTCCAATTTCAATAAGCTTCGTCCTTGGGCCAAAGGATGCTCAAGTTTTAAATTTCAAGTCAATTGATTGAAAATTGCGACTTGTATCGTGCTTAAACCGATAGATGGCCAGACGGACGGACGGACAGACGGATGGACGGACGGACATCGCTAAATCGACTTAAAAAGTAATTCTGATTCGATCGGTAAACTTGAAGCTAAGTCTAGGACCAATATTTCGGGTAGTTACAAACATCAGCACAAACTCATTATACCCTGTACCACAGAGTGGTGTAGGGTATAAATTTGATTTTTAATCAAATCGAAGCTTTATCAAATAACCAAAAATAAACAAAATCGGTGATCCGTCAATTAAATTTCCCATGGATTTGCTCATATTCAAATGGTGCCGTAAGAATAAATAGAGTCGAATAAACTACTGGCATTAATAAATTTCATCGACCTTCCCTAAACACTGCACAGTGGTTCCGATGACCACTTTTCTTGCCCAAAATTACCAAAACGAAAAAAAAACAAGTAAGAAAGTTTTAGTCGGTTAAGACCGACCATATGATACCCTACACCAGCGTTTTCCGGAAAATGGGTCCCAAGTCCAAACATGGACCGATTGATCTGTCTTTTGTTAGATCTTTATTTAGTGTAGAAAACACGCACAGATCAAATATTAGTGGAATTGGTTTATATTTTTGTCAATAGACCGATTTAACTGAATATCGGTCGAAATTTTTATATTGGGGACTAAGTCAAAAAATGGTCCAATTATATTCCGATTTGATTAGGTTACTCAAGTACACGTTTAACACCTAAAAATAAAATTTTTATCAAATATTTCCATTTGTATGAATTTTGAGGGAATTATGTGAATATCGGGAGGGTGGTTTGTATGGGGGCTACCAGAAGGATTGACCCGATCCCTTTGAAATTTGGAATGGTGATTCTTGCGTACAAAATTTTATTACCTGATAAATTTCAAAGCGATATCTATTATAATACCCCGAGTGAAAATGTTGATATTGCACCAGATCTATTTTAATCTTTTTCAATATATAATCAGATCTTATCAGATCTGGAAATTGACCTGATCTAATTATATCTGTTTTGATCAGTTCTGATAAAAACTGATCAAATTAGATCTCGTTGGATCCGACATTTGGCCCACATATATTGTGATCTTATAAGATCTGATTTGATCAGAATTGATATTGTAGCATATGTATATTGATTTTTGCAATAATTTCTATTGTTTAGAACAAAAAATAATCACATTTTTATTTAAAATGGTTATAATTTAATTTTATTTTGTATTTAAATTATAATAATGTTTTAACGTATACTACATATAAAAACAGTTTAAAAACAAATTGGGTATTCACAATGTAAACTACAATATTTAAAATATCAAATATTTACACAAAATTCAGTTGGCAAAAATATCACCGCTGACATACTGCTGACACTCCCTTTATAAAATTGCTGGCATCTTTATACAATTAAACAGTTCATCTAATAAGGACGAATAAACCATTTGTATAATTTTACAAATGACGATAAAAATGCAGGAAAAGGTTAAAAAACAATATTTTTGTGAAGTTTTTTGCATTAATGGATAAGTGTTGAATTGAATATGTTGAAAAGATATTAGTTTTTAACCGTTTCGTGCGTTTTTATCGTCATTTGTAAAATTATACAAATGGTCTATTCGCCTTTATTCGCATTAGCTGTTCAATTGTTACAAATGTCCCCAAAGACAAGTCAGAAGTTGGTCAGCGGTTGTCCAAACGAATCGTTGGTGGGCTCAGAAGCTGGTTGGTACTGCTTACCAACTCATAACTTGTCATTGGGGACGTTTGAAAAAAAATTTATGAAGATGTCAGCAATTTCATAATGAAAATCAGCAGTTTGTCAGCGGTATTTTTTTTTTTTTTGCCGACTGGGGAATTGTGTATAAAAAAGGTAACAGTGCGAAGATAAACAAATCTTAAGGCTTATTTAGTATTTATGTAAAATTAAAATATCCATAGAGAAATACTTTCATGAAATCTAGAATTACATTGAGACTAAATGAGCCCTTAAGTTCATACAAACACACGAAAAATGGTATTTACATCTACCCCAAAATTCGATTTTTTCTGTAACTTTCTGGGGGAGATGTAAATGCTATTCAAACAATATCCTTGGGTACTTTAAATAAAAAAGAACACTTCTACTAGCTAAATTTTAGACAAACGGATCCTCTTTAAATGCTTCCGATTTCATAGGCATCCGATTTCATGTTGTCATTCATTTCTTCCTCAATCTGCATCTTCAAAGTTTGAGTATTGAATTTAACAGCATTTTACCATTGGCCTGACAATCTGCAAATCGAGAGAAATTTTTCATAATTTATTTCATAATTTGCGTGGTCATTACTTAAATACTTACGTTAACGTTACAAACAGCTAAATTCAAATTATTTTTTATTTATTTTGATAGAAATAATAAAATTTTATGTTTTTTCCAAAATTAATATTTTTTTTTTTATATTTTGCTATTTTTCATTTGACAGAAAATTCGAATTTTTGTATTTTTTATTTACATATTCAATTTTGTTTTTATTTGGTATCAAAACAAATACAAATAACGAAGATTTTAAAAATAGAGGGTATTCATTTAAAATCGAATTCTTAAATGAGCTTAGTTGTATGATTAAGTGTATATTTTATATGGATATAAATCTTGCTATGGTGATAGATATCATAGAAGATATAACCAGATATGATACAAGATCTCGTTATAAATAGCAACAGATCAAACATATCTGGTTATATATAATTAGATCTTGTATAAGATATAAATATATATAATCAGATATTGTTAGATATAATTATATCTTAACATTTTTACTCGGGACGGTTATTAAAGTCATTTAAGCCGAATCCAAAGGGGGCGTTTGTAAGGGGGCTAGGTCTTAGCATGGACCGATTTTCTCCAATTTCAATAGGCTTCGTCCTTAGGCCAAAAGATGCTTAAGTTTTAAATTTCAAGTCAATTGATTGAAAATTGCGACCTGTATCGTGCTTAAACCGATAGATGGACAGACGGACGGACGGACATCGCTAAATCGACTCAAAAAAGTAATTCTAAGTCGATCGGTGTACTTGAAGGTAGGTCTAGGACCAATATTTCGGGTAGTTACAAACATCAGCACAAACTCATTATACCCTGTACCACAGTGTGGTGTAGGGTATACAAATTTTGTTTTAAATAGGATTTGTATCAAAATTGTCATAATTTTAATATTTTTTTTTAATATTAACTATTTGAAGGTTTTAAAATATTCGGCACAGCCGAATTAAACACTCTCATTTTTTTTTTAATTTTGAAAAATCCAAAACTTTGATTGCCTGGCGCCATTTGTTAGTTTAATATTAGTTGCCTCAAATTTGTACCCCATAAGTTTTAGGCCTAGGATAATTAAAACTTTAAAAAAATAAAAAGTTGACAAAAATGCCGCTCTAATGAACATAACTTACTTCCGAAAATATTTGACAATCAGGAAACACTTTATTTTGTATTATTGAGGTTGTTTATCTCAGAGAAGTTACAAAAAAAATAATATATGAAAATGAAATGTCAGACTTCCATGCATGTACTATGATGGCATGCAGTAAGTCAGACAGGCATACAGTTTTTAAGACTTGATTACATTATGTGAAATTCCTAAATGTGTCGTATGTTGATGGGGTAGTAGTAAGAATATCTTTTAGTTTGTATTCTATGTTTTAGTTTGTGTTTTTTTTTATTATATTGTTTGTTTGTTCAGATATAGATTTTAAAACTCACAATCTCACAAACAGTCATACATTCATTCATACACTCGTTATACAATATCCGTACAATAATTTCGTATGCAGCTGACAATCTCAGTCAAAAGTCTGCCTCTTTTATTTTTTTATATTTTTGGTATTGATAAGCATCTAAATGTAGTTGTCTCCTCTATACGAATATTTCGATTCATTTCTTCGTTGTTCTCCTCCTGCTACTCCTTCACAGCATATCTTTACATTTCTGCAATACTCGTATAGTATTATATTCCCTTAGTAAACATTTCATACTGTGGTTGGTTCATGTTGTGGTTTTTAAATATCGTTTTGCTGTTTAAGTATCCCAACTGAAACCAGAAGAAGAATTTTTGTTTGTAAATTTTATTATAGAATTGTAGGTTTTTGAATGGCATATTCCCTTTAGCATATGATATTCAGTATATTTGTATTTTATGAATTTGAACATATTTTACATCTTATTTATGACACATCATAAAAATTTCTATAATTTTTTTATTTTTTTTTTCTGGTTTTATAAGCCGAATGTTTTTTTTTTTTACCTTTTTATATTGTATGTTTATTGACGAAAGGTAAAGGATATATTAGTATTTTAAAAGCAGTGGTGTAGTTATTTTTTTTAATATCCTGGTTTTCATAGATTGATATAACTTAAATATAACGCTTTTAATTACACCGCTAAAGCTTTTCCGATTTTAATTCTGAAGAGCAATGTTAGTGGTCTTTGATCCAAATCTGTTCTTCAAATTTTTCCGTCACGTCTTGATTTTTAGTTATTCACGGTTGAAAATTCGAAAAATTATGATTTTTGGAATTAAAATCATGTATAAAGTCCAATAGCAGAGTTGTGCTATTATCTCCAAAATAAGAATTAAAACATGATAACGTTTTTAGGCTGGTGTCTTATTTTTAAAATGATGCAGGACGCGACCTCAGTTTGAGTATATAAGCTACCGCCTAAAAAAAAGAAAATGGGGGTTTTCGTGTCAACTGACACAAATTTTGAAACCGATGCCTTTCGATCGGGATGAAATTTGCACCAAGGTTAGTCCTATTGGACAGTAGTTCAGACACAATTTAAACGAGATCGATCAAGGACTATCTGTGTTAGAGAGGGTCGCAATTTGACATTTTGGCCAAAGAGGTATTTATTCTCATCCATGTAACTTCTTACCTATTGTTTTTAGCAAAATGTGTTCCAAACAGTTTAGCTAGCAATTTCTTCAATCTTTCGAAAAAAAATTATAAAAAAATAAATTTTTTTCTAAATCCAAAACTTTTTTGACTTTTTCCTCAAATCGGGCCTTTTTGACTCAAAAGAAAGCTTAGGTCTTTTCCTTGAATAGATTTGGGGTCGCTTAGTGGGATGCGAGTGGGATTTCTATGAAATTTATTTTTTTAAACTTTGGAACACAAAAATCGGTTCTTCAATTTGCACTAGTAGGCGTGGGATAGCTCAACTGTTTTCGATTTCGATCCAGGACACCCTCTTACTTTTATGTGTTCAAAAAAGAAATTATGAGCCAAAAAATAAATTCGGTGGGGTGGGCCATATAGCCCCCCATCGGGGTCAAAGTTGGGCGTAAAGAGGTAAAAATCCTCAAAAAGCCCCACAACTGCCATAGAATTGCCCCTGGAGGGGTGCAATGTAAGACCGACCTCCATTAATTTTCTGCCCCCAACATTTTTCTTGAACATATCTAACTTCAATTTCTATTTCCATAAAAATTGCATTCTTATAAAATTTGCTCCTACCTCTCTAACTGCCCATAGGGTGCCCCTTGAGAAGTAAAATGTATGACCGACACCCAATATTTTTTTTAACTCCAACAATTTCTCTGAATATACCTACCCTTTATTTTCAACTCTTAAGGGGGTCCCCATACATTTTTTTTATTTTTTTTTATTTTTAAAAATAGTTTTTAAAAATACAAGTTTTTTTTAATGTATGGGAGCCCCCTTCGGGAGTGGAGATAGGGTGTTATTATGTTCGGACAAAACGTTGGTAACTAAAAAAAAATAGGGGTTGGTCGTAATTTTAACCTCGCTAGGAGGCACGGTAGGGGCGATAGGAGCTGGCTTAATAAAACAAATATATAAAAAAAAAAAAAAGGTATGAGGAGCACCCTAAGGTTTAAAGATACATTGTGGGTATGTTTGCAAAAAATGTTGGAATTAATAAAATAATGGAGGTCGGTCATACATTTGATTCCACTAGGGGCACTTTAGCCCCCTTAGGAAGTGGAAATATGGGTAAGGTATATTTAAGAAAAATGTTGGGGGCAGAAAATTTTTGGAGGTTGATCTCATATTGCGCCCCTCCAGGGGCAATTCTAGGGCAGTTGTGGGGCTTTTTGAGGATTTTTACCTCTTTACGCTCAACTTTGACCCCGATGAGGGGCCATATGGCCCGACCCCACCGCCTTCATTTTTTGGCTCATGCTAAGTTTTTCGAACCTATAAAAATTAGTGGTCGTCGCGGATCGAAATCGAAAACTGGTTAGCTATCCCACTCCTAATAGTGCAAATTAAAGAACCGTTCTTTGTGTTCCAAAGTTTAAAAAACATTTTTTCGTAGATATCCCACTCGCATCCCACTAATCGACTCTATATCTCTTCAAGGAAAAGACCTAAGCTTTCTTTTGAGTAAAAAAAAAGCCCCGATTTGAGGAAAAAGTCAAAAATGTTTTTGATTTAAAAAAAAAAAAATCTAAAATTTTTTTTATTTTTTTTATAATTTTTTTTCGAAAGATTGAAGAAATATGTAGCTAGCTAAACTATTTGGTAAACATTTTTCTAAAAACAATAGGTAAGAAGTTACATGGATAAGAATAAACACCCCTTTGTCCAAAATATCAAATTTCGACCCCTCTAACTCAGAGAGGCCTTGACCGATCTCGTTAAAAAACTGTGTCTGAACTACTATCCAATAGGGATAACATTGGTGTAAATTTTATACCGATCGGAAGATATCGGTTTCAAAAGTTGTGTCAGTTGACACGAAAACCCCCAAATAAGAATTATTATTTTCATTTTCTAAAAACCAAAAAGGTTTGTAACTTCAATTTTAGCTACACTGAAAAAAAGACATAACTAAAATTTAGGAAAAAATTTCTTTGTAAGTTTTTCATGAAATTTAGTTAAATTTAACTAAAAAGTGGGAAATATTTGTAACTATGAGGAAAAATTAAAAATTTTTGTTTTTTTGAAATTCTTACTGCCAAAGAAAATTTCCCCAAATCTAAGAAACATATATTTATTTTTAAGACACATTTCTTAAATGTATGTTCACACAAAATTTAGTTCAAGTTTAGTTAAAATTTACTACAAATAACTTCACCGAATTTCATTTCTTTGAATTGAGGAAGCGGACTTCTTACAATTTAGTTAAAAACTTCTAATGATTTAGTTAAAACTTCATAGAATTTAGTTAAAAACTCAAATTTATCTACTTAGAATTTAGTAAAAAACTTCTATGATAAAGTTAAAAATTTTTAGAATTTAGTTTAAACTAGAATTAATTTAAAAATTTTTAGAATTTAGTTAAAAAGTCATATTTGTTTTCTTAGAATTTAGTGAACAATTTCTTAGAATTTTGTAAAAACTTTTTAGAATTAAGTTAATACTTCTTAGAATTTGGTAAAAAAAATCTTAGAATTTAGTTACAAACTCGTATTTTTTTACAGTTTTTTAACTAAAAACTTCTTACAATTTTGTTAAAATTTCTTAGAATTTAGTAAAAAATTTGAGAATGGCGAAATCTCAAGACCTTCATGACCCTATTGGACCCCAAATTCCCGTATCACAAAAACTAAGCAAGGTAGAGCAAAACGGACAAAAATTTTGGATCAAAATTTATGGCGACCCTTAACGGCCCGTCGGGTCGGAACCTAATGGTGTCTGGACCCATGGAGTCTGGGCTCATGAGGTCTGGACCCAGGTCCGATCCCAAACTAATTAGGATTAAGTTAAAAACTCATACAATTGAGGTTAAAACTCATATTTATCTTCTTAGAATTTAAATGAAAAAGAGTTTGTTCTGATTCGAGACCTTTTCATGTTCCCCATTATGAATTAACATAACAAGTACTTATGATAACTCTACTTTCTTTATTAGGATATTCTCCCATTAAATACTCATAGAGTTTATTGTTTTCAAAAAATTTGGCAATTTTCAGGAATGAGTTGACTGAATTGAATCAGAATAAACTAATTTTCATTGCACAATTAAAAGGCCGAATAAATAACTAATTTTTATTATTTAATAAAAATTAAAACACATTCTTAGATTTTTTTTTTTTAGTTAAAAACTTCTTAGAATCTAGTAAAACTTCTTAGAATTCAGTTTAAAACTCATATACATTTTCTTAGAATTTAGTTAAAAAATTTTGTAAAAACTTCTTAAAATTCAGTTAAAACTTCTCAGAATTTTTTTATTTATTAGTTAAAATTGTTTTCCCTATTTTTAAGAAAAATATGAACTAAATTGAATGAAAAAGTATTTGGAACCATATCATTCCCTATTTTTCTCAAAATTTAATTAATTTTTTCAGTTTTTAGTTCACTTTTTTTTGAGTGCAGGACATTAAAAGGAATATCAAAATGCCGATTTTTTAGTTTTATGTTAAGTGTCCAAATTTTGCAAGTAATTTTCTGTTGTAAAAAAGATGTAAAGAAGAACCTCCAGTAAAGAGAACCTGGGGTTAAAATCCAAAATGCAATGAGTATATCCAGAAATATTTGCAAAAGAAAAAAAATCCGGTTTTGAGGGCTTGGTCCACAAAAATTAAAATTGCCTATATCTCGAGAAGGATATTCGATAAAGTTTTTCTGATGCCAAATTTGTGTTTAGGGTGCAAAAATACTTTAGGAAAAGTGTTTTAATATTTTTTTATTTCAACAAAAATTATAAAAAATGGTATGAAAAAAATAACCAAATTTGGTTCAAAAGTTTGAATACTTTTGCAATTATTTCTGGATATATTTAATGGATTTTGGATTTTATCCCCGGGTTCTTTTTATTGGAGTGTCTACTCTGAACAGGAAGTTTCTTGCAAATTTCGGATAATTATAAGGACATAACCAAAAGAAGGACAAGTTGAATTTCCTTATAATGTCCTGATGATAGCCTTGATCGTATCGAGTCCGGATTTCTTGCAAAAGTTAGGTATTTTTATTGGGAATTCGATTAAATAAAAAATATGAATAGCTCATACACTTTTTCAATCCCAGTAAAAAATGTTAAAATGTGATTTTTTTCGCTAATTTTTTTTGGAAGTCCCAAACCATATTAAAAATTTCATCCAATTCGAAAGCAGTAAGTGAAAAATGGATGCGAATTTTGTGCTCTTACCCAAAACATTAAATCATGATAATGTTTTGCGGAAGACTTGGGTGTACTTGCCAATGCAAAGTTTTTTTTAGAAAAAATAATGTTATATTACTTTGCTATTCCATGCAAAACGAATTGAAATATCAGTCGAGGACCCAATTAAAAAACCAAACGAGCTGTACGTTTCGTAAGTAAGTGAAAAAAAAATGCGAAAAAGTAGTTTTGGTAAAAAAAAATTATTTTTTTTTCACGAAAAACAAAATTATGTTAAAAAAGTAATGAACCCAAAATTATTGGTGAAAAAAAAATTTATAAAAAATAAATTTTTTTGATGAAAAGAAAAATTTTTTGATGTAAAAAAAAAAAAATGATGAAAAAAAAATTTTTTTGGTGAGAAAAAAATTGATAATAAAAAATTTGATGAAAAAAATTGATGAAAAAATATGATAAAAAAAATTTATGAAAAAAAAATTTTTATGAAAAAAAAAATTGATAAAAAAAAAAAATTAATGAAAAAAATGGATGAAAAAAAATTTGATGAAAAAAAAAAAATTGATGAAAAAAAAATTTGATGAAATAAAAATTTGATGAAAAAAAAAGAAAATTTGATAAAAAAAGAAAATTTGATAAAAAAAGAAAATTTGATAAAAAAAAAAAATTAAGAAAAAAAAGTTTGATGAAATAAAAAAAAAAAAAAAAATTATGAAAAAAAAAATAAAAATTTATGAAAAAAAGTTTGATGAAAAAAAAAAAAAAAATTTATGAAAAAAAAAAAAAAAATGATGGAAAAAAAATTGGTGGAAAAAAAATTATGGAAAAAAAAATAATTGATAAAAAAAAAAAATTGATGAAAAAAAAAAAAATAATGAAAAACAAGTAAAAAAGTTAAATTCGGCCTTGCCGAATGTAGTGATACCCTCCACAATTTCAAAAGGATTATTGCAAAAAACTTTATTTAAAAGGAAATTATTTTTGAAAAAAAAAAAAAAATTGAAAAAAAATTTCCGCAAAAAAAAAAATTTTGGTAAAAAAAAAAATCCGCGATTTTTTTTTTTTTTGTCAAAACATATGTTCGTACTTGTTTAAATACCATTTGGTTGTTCAATTATGTTCACATATGTCAACCAGAAGCCGAATTAGAGCATTTTGTATTTTTAGGTTATGTTGAATGTACTGAAATTTTTTAGGTGTGCTTACATTTTCGCTCATAACTTTTGAACCACTGAACCGATATCGCTCAAATGCAATACCAAACTTCTCGGGAGAACTTCCAATATATATGTTAAGTTTCCGTCATCTCTGTGCAATATTTTGTCCGTGAGAGCATTTTCCACAGACAGACAGACAGACGGACAGACGGACAGACGGACATCGCTAGAATGTCTTAAAATCGATCGGGCATCATGAATATATATACTTTATGGGGTCCCAGACCGATATTTCGATGAGTTACAAACGGAATGACAAACTTATATATACCCTCTATCACTAAGTGGAGGGTATAAAAAAATCTTTTTGTTGAAAAATAATTATGTTACATTTTATTCACCAGCTGGTGAAAAACGGTTGTATTCACCACGACTTGAATTACACTGTGCTACAAAAACACAAAATCGAATATACTTTTAAAAAAAGGTAGTTAAGGTTGTAGGTCTTATCGAAAAAATCACAAAAATGCCCATCAAACTTGCCAGACACCCTCAAATTTTAAAGCTATTGTCAAAAAACGATTTTTTGGGACTTTTCTCACAAAACCATGTGTAACTTGAACATTTTTCAACCGATTTTCAATTTTTCAACTGTTTTGGATAGAAGAAGGATGGGGCTTTTCATGTGTTTGAATTGGTCTATACATATAAAAAAGATATGTATTGATTTTTTCAACAATATCTAATTTTTTGTTGTTTTTGAAAATTTTTTGAGTTTATCGATTTTTTTCTGCTATAGTTCGTTCAACAACATTTATATTTATAAACGTATTCTTAAAGAAAATTTAATTTTGAATACGATGAGCTTTATGCCGAAAAAAATCGGATGACAATTAACAGAGTTGTGATAATTTTTCTAAAAAAGAAAATTAAGATTTTGCTTGAAATTGCCGTTCGGATAACCCAGGCAAAAAAATAAACGAACATGCTACGAGGTCGCGTATCATTATTTAAAAGGATTTTGGCCTCCTGAATTCGAATTTGACCTTGAAATTGCGCTATCTTATTAAGTTTTTGATATATCAATTTATGTTAAATATCTCAAAAACCTGACGAGATAGAGCAATTTATAGACCAGATTCGGATTCAGCGCACCCAAAACCTTTAAAAATATTGTACATGACCTCTTATGATAAATTTATTTTTTTTGCCTGGGATATCTGAAAGGCGATTTCCTGCAAAATCTTAATTTTCTTTTTTGGAAAAATTATCACAACTCTGCGAATTGTTATCCGATTTCTTCAGAATAAAGCTTATCGAATTCAGAATTAAATTATCTTTAAAAATACCTTTATAAATATAAATTGATAAACTCGAAAAATTTTCAAAAAATTACAAAAAAATTAGATTTTATTGAAAAAATCAATAAATATCTTTCTTATATGTATAGACCATTGGTTCCCAACCTTTTTTACGTCACGCCCCACTTTTTAGTTAAAAAAATTGCCTTGTCCCCCCAACACTCAAGAAAAAATTGCTTATTTTTCTAATTTTTGTTTCTAATGAAAGATTATTACTGGTTTAGAAGAGTTTTTGTAAAAAAAGCATTTAAACTAAGTTTTTAGTAAAAATTTTAAGCGATTAACAAAATTTTTTTAGCTAATTTTGCTAAAAAAAATTGTTTTTGTAATTAATTTGACTAAAAAAAGTCTTTAAAAATTTGCTCGTTGCCCCCCTGAAAGCTTCAAATGCCCCCCAGTGGGGCGAGAATCAAAGGTTGGGAACCATTGGTATAGACCAATTCACACACATGGAAAGCCCCATCCTTCTTCTATCAAAAGCAGTTAAAAAATTTAAAATCGGTTGAAAATTTTTTGAATTACACAAGGTTTAGTGAGAAAAGTCCCAAAAAAACGATTTTTGACAATAACTCTTAAATTTGAGGGTGTCTGGCAAGTTTAATGGGCATTTTTGTGATCTACTCGACAAGACCAACAACATATACTATGTCACATCAGAAGTATTTTTTCACTGTATCACAGTGTTATTATCCAAGTTACAAACCCAAGTTACTAAAATTTTTGGTTTTAAGAATATGAAAATAGTAATTCTTGTTTTCTTTTTCGTTAATTGTTAGCTTATGTAATGCAACTTTTTTAAAATTAGACACCAGCCTTATCATGTTGAAACTTTTTCTTTTTCGGTTGAATCGACATGTTTTAACTCTTAATTTTAATAATTTGATCCAATGATCAGTTTTTATTTATTTTTCCAATTTAATTACAAATCATTTTTAATAATTTAAACCTAAACGAGAACTGGTAACAATGACCGTCGTCTCGTTGTAGCGAAATCGACCAAGGGTTTTTGTGGGAATCGAACCCACGACCCCCTGTTTCATAGGCTAGCTCGCTACCAACTAACCTACAGGGGCCCCCACTTTATAACTCTTAAGTTATAAAAAAATTTCCTGATTTTAAGAACAGGGAAAATTTTTATTTAATATATAAATAGCGGATACTTTTTTATATAAATCCAAAGTATCCTCTTTAACAACATCCCTGTTTTTTTTTTACAAAAACCATAAAAAACCCTTTAGTGCGTGCATTTGTAGGAAATACCTAGTAGGTATTACCTACACTATCATATGTATCTACTTTTCTCCTACAAATAAACGTGTCTATTTTTAACAAATATTTATGTTTTGTATAAACACATACACATTTAGAAACACTTGGTGTCCTCAACATGAACAAGAAGAAGAAGAAGAAGGTATGTATGCTATTTGCTATTTGTTATGCCAACATGTTTGTATTGTATCAATAAAATATAAATTTTTAATGTTTTTCTTGTACGAATGTAGTAATTTATGTTTTTAAATTGATTTTCACATTCCCTGTCATTGTGGTTTTCATGTTGTTCTTAGTGTTTTTGTTTGTGTTGTTGCTTTTTCATTAAATAATAACAACTGCGCATTTCTTTGCTTTTCACAGTCTCTAGTATTGTAGTGGTTTTTGTGTACCACAAGTCCTTTGAGGTATACTTGTTATTGCTTCCAATCATCATAACATATTTTCGTGAGGTGTGATTGAAAAGTATCGAACATTTTTATAAAATTTTAGAATCGTACAAATAATATGCATAGAAACCCCAACAAACCGAAAAATGGTACCGTTGTATTCACAACATCATAATTTAAAAATGTTTTTTTGGTTTTAATTTTTATAATAATAAATTTCATGAGTTGATGTATTACACTGTGCAACAAATTTTGGGTCATCGCATTGAGCGGCAATGCCTTCAACGCCATACGAAAGTAGACCATCAAGTGGACAAAATCACCAAAGGGTTTTACAAAGTCAGTTGGGATTTCTTTTTTATAGCCCACTGAAGTTTTAATTTTTTTGTCAAAGGCGTTTGGAAACGCCAAAAATACTATAATAAAATTGATGTCTTCAGTGAAATTTCATGGCGGTTCTTTTCTTACAACATTTTAACCCTCTAACTGTCATTTTAAGGGGACATTTTAGTCCTTTTTCAAAAACTAGACACAGAAGTCTAATAAAACGTCAAATCAAATCATATTTTGCAGCTCAAATGTGTTCTTATTACAGTATTTTTGACGTTATCCAAAGGCCTTTGATAAAAATATAAAAACTTCAGTGGGCTATAAAAAAGAAATCCGAACTGACTTTGCAAAACCCTTTGGTGATTTTGTTCACTTGATGGTCTACTTTTATATGGCGTTGAAGCCATTGAGGCTCATTTTTGTTGTTGCACAGCGTTATCAACGCTTATTTTTAAATTGTATAATTACACAGTGCTTCAACCAAAATTGGAATAGGAAGAAACTAAAAGCAAATGAAAATTGACTTATTCCATCATAGACGTATTCAGGGGGGCCAGGGGCCGCCCCGTTTTGATTTGGAAAATTAAAAAAAAAAATGTAAACACTTTAACACATGACACAAGAAAAAAACATAGGTTTTTTATGTATTGGGCCATTCCAGAAAATTTAGCTCAAATTTTAGTCATTTTCGGAAATGGTGTCTCAGATTAATTTGAACCTTGACACATAGATAGCCCTCATAAATATGATATATGTACCATATATCGTTTTTTTACATTTGGTGTATTTAACGAATTATGGCGGGTCAAAGATTGACTTTTTAAGCAAAAGTAAGAAAAATACATCACGTTTAAAGAGCTGTAACTTCTTAACCAATGACCCGATTTTCACAAATTTAGGGTCATGTGAAAGCTGGGGTTCTTCTTTTAGAAAATATTTCTAAAATAACACAGTTTTTTTTACAGAAATGATGCAAAAATGCAAAAACATTTTTTCTTTTCGAATATTTAAAAAAACACATCTTCGATTTTTTTTAAAAAAATTCTGGTGAAAAATAACAATGTTTTGTATAACATATTCAAAATTCAGAGTGGGATCTCCATGGGATCAAAAACTATTCTGTTTTTAGTACGAGGTTCTCATATTTTTCCCTTAGAAAATTTAAATTTCTAATGTTTTGAATGTTTTTCAAAATTTTAATAGTATAATTTTCTTTGAAAATTAAAATTTTTATATTGAAGAAATATAAAATTTTAATTTTCTAAGGTAAAATTTAAGAACTTCGTACTAAAACCAGAATATTTTTGATCCCATTGGGATCCCACTCTGAATTTTAGATATGTTGTACAAAACAGTATTGTTTATCACCAAACTTTTTTTTAAAAAAATCGAAGATGTGTTTTTTTAAATATTCGCAAAAAAAAAATGTTTTTGAGTTTTTGCAACACTTCTGAAAAAAACCGTATGTTTTTGAAAATATTTCGTAAAAGAAGAAGAATTAAGCTTTCATATGAGCCATTGCTTGTGATAATCGGATTACTAGTTAAAAAGTTAGAGCACGTTAAACGTCATGTATTTTTCTGACTTTTGCTAAAAAAGTCGAACTTTGACCCGCGATAATTTCAAAACTACAGCAAATTTTGAAAATCCAAAAATGCAACATATCTCATATAAACGTGGAT
Organism: Pegoplata infirma; assembly: GCA_963921195.1. Taxonomy (NCBI): domain Eukaryota; kingdom Metazoa; phylum Arthropoda; class Insecta; order Diptera; family Anthomyiidae; genus Pegoplata; species Pegoplata infirma. Next base: position 208,393,980 of record OY992536.1, read on the forward strand.
ATCTATGAGCCAAATTCTCAGTGGCGTCCAAAGGCATGTTTCCGAACAGAGGGGCGAAAATTTTTGGAATTGCCCTATTGTAAATATTTTGGTTTTTAAAGAAGTTTTACATATGTATTTTTTTATAAAAACTCTTGATTTTGAGTACATATTCGTTTTTTAAAAATTCATTTATATCGAAATATCTGTAAAATATGTATCGAAAACACATTACATTGTTTTTTTTAATGAAAGTTATGCATCAGGATCACGAAAACAGTTTTTATAGGAAAAATACCTCAGAAATTTTTTTTAATAAAAGAATTGCCCTATTTATAGAAAATTTCAAAGATTTTGAAAAATTTTTTGTATGGAATATTTTCAGAATATTTTCTATAGCAAAAAATCTCGGATTGTAAGGCATTTTTTTTATAAAAATGTTCTCAGATTCTGAGATGTTTTAAATTTTGATAATTTAGTTCTAAAAAAATTAAAAAAAAAAAATGTTTGACAGGGGGAGCGTAATCCTAGAAAATAGAATTATTACATTATTATTAAAAAAAAATCGAGTTGGGCCCCCCCCTTTTCAAATTCCTGGAAACGTCGCTGTATTCCATAACAAAACCACTAAGGCTTTTTTTAGATTTTTTTATACGCATTTGAAGTTGGTGAAGTTTTATATAATTATAATAATAATTGCTTGGAAACTGTATAGTAGCGTATGCATAATTTTGTAATAAGCAACGGTGCAATAGTGGTTTATTTTTAATAATTTGGCTATTCAGTAAGTAGGTACTGGACCGATTGCAGCGAAATTTATACCGGCTGTAGCTAACTTAATTTCGAGCTTAAGGTTGGACGCTGGATCCAATAAATAAAATACTTCTTTAACAAAGTGTACAAACCAATCATCTACACTACATTAAAAATCTTTCAAATGTACATGTGAACCGGTGTATAAACACTTTAATTGGCTCTTTAGTGTTTTAATAAAATTCTTTATGATTTCTCATTTAATTTTGTAAATTATGTTGCTGCTGATGATGTATCATTTCGCAAGTGTAGGTTTTGCATACACGCAGATAAAAAATATGGTTGCGACATGATCACGGCAACTATACTATGATCTCTAAACCCACTTATGATTGCAGCAATCAAGTTATTGTTTTTGAAATTGTATTTAAATATTTATATGTTTGTTTTAGACATTTAATAGTCGCTTCAATCATGATAAAATAATTGCTACATCCAAAAGTACAATATGGTTGTTGTAATAATGTTAGAGTTAATTATATTCTCGACACACCAAAAATTTGAACATAATATGATTATAACAATCATTAGATAATCACAACTTAATGAAAATTGATTTTTGCAAACATTGTCAGGTAGGTTATTTATCAGTTTAATGTTTTGCCAGCAAACAGTTAGTCGCAAAGACGCCACTTACAATTAGCTCTTTAAAAAATTTAAGGCAATTTGAGGTAAAAAATTGGATTAACGCAGAAGGAAATGAAATACAAAAATCTACTTTTTACTATTTATTTATTGTGCGGTTTAAAAATAATTTTCCATATTATACGGTATTTACACCAACGAAAACAACTTGTTTTTGAATATTTTTTTGGTTTTTGGCAAAAACTACATGTATTTTCCATACAATTTAAAAGCTGCATTGCCAACTAAAACTGAACAAAAACTAGAATTTAGGTTGTGGTCTATGCTACTATTAATTCAGTATGAATGTTTTTTTCAATTTTCTTTTGGTAAAAACAAATGTCAAAATAAAAATATTTATTTTTTTGTGAAATTAACATTCAAATCTTTTAAAAAAGTAAATAAATGTGTAATTTAATTTTTTTTTAATAATGTGTGGCTATTGTAATTTTGTGTTTTTAGTGAATTTAAAAAATAATAAATTTGATTTGACAAACAAAAACTCTTTTTATTCGGTGTAAACAGTTTGGTTTTCCAAAATGCTTTTTTGCCAAAAACAAGTTAGTTTTTGTTTGGTCTAAACATAGTATTAAATAAAAACTTCAAATCGAAAATATTAAAGTGTTTTTTGTGCATTTTTTATTTACTGAATGTGTTATAATTGCTGACAATAATTTTAATTTTGTAACAAATATGTTATGATTGCAGCAAATATGTTACGATTTTGTCAATAAATTAATGGTTTATACAATCATTCTATGGTAGCTGACAAAAATGTTATCGTTGATGAAATTTTTTTATAAAAATGCCATAAGTTTATTGCACATCATTGATGTAAATTCAACTAAAATTAATAAAATGGTTTCATATTTATAAAAACAAAAAATTAATTATTGGTGCGAACTGTATAAAAAAAGTAATGAAGAATTTCTATAAACGTGTGGTATTGAAGCATAATATATTTTCTCAATTTCAACAAAAAAATAAAATATTAAACTGGAATCATATTATGATAATTATATAACATTAAGGCCATTATTGCCGCAATCATACAATGATTAACATTCCTTGTTGCCTTCAATCATATTAACATTATTGCTGCAATTATATTCCCAATCACAATATTACGCTCTTAATTCATTATCACCGCAACCATGTTTTTTTTCTGCGTGTATAAAAAATAAGAAAGAACAATTTACACACGTACACACAAAATATTTTGTAAGTAAATTCAACTGAAAAAACGTTTAAAATAATATTTTTTTCTTTTAAAAAACGGACTTCTGATATTTCATTTGAAACAACATAATTTTTCAGTTATTTTTAAACGTTAAAAAATGACTAGGCATTCCGTAAAAACCAATAATATTTCAGTTATTTTAACTGTTTAATTAACTTCTGTAAAATTATACGGTATAATCAGTTACAAATCATTTAACTGATAAAAATATTTTTCCGTAATTTTTGTAGTTTATTGTTTTAACAACTGTGTAAATCATTCAATATTTTAGTTTCATTAAAAAACAAACGATAAAACGTTCAAAATAACTTAAACTAAAAACTTTTTGAATAGCTGTAAATAGTTACTGTAAAACGTTTCTGGGTGTATGTAAATGGGGAAGACTGGCCTTTTATAGAACCTTTTTTAATTTATTTTAATACATAAAACTTTTATGCACTCATAAAAATTTGTTAGTATTCCTTACAAAAAAATCTGTTACCATTACTAATTAAGTTTTCAATTTGTGCCCGATAACTTTTTCAGTTACCATTACAAACTTTGGTTTTCAAAAATTAGTAATCTTAAAAACAACTAAAAAAATTAGTATTACTAAATTTTTTTGTAAAAAAATTGTAAATTGTGTATTTTAAATTTTTGGTCTTTTTTTACTATATGTAAACTGCGTATTGCGCTTGTTGTCGCCATTACTATTTCAATGCAAGTCAGATTTTGTTTGAATTTTTGATCTGAAATATGTAAGAGAAAATATTGAATACATTTTTTTAATACAAAATATAAATTACATACCACATAAAATTAATGCTTTGAAAATTGTGTTGAATAAATTGACATGTTGAATAAATTGGTGTTCTATAATAAAAAATACATTATATTATTTAAATGGAACACATAAATATACAGTTGTTACCTGCTTTCATCATTTTCTATTTTGTTTTATTTATTGTCCTAAAAAAAAGAGTTAATTTTAAACAAAAAATACTTTAACATTTGGTTACCTGTATTTTGTGTTGTAATATTTTGTTGTTTGTACATTTTTTATTTCTTCCGCTCCGCGACGTTGTCAATTCAAATGCTATTTTTCAACTGAATAATAGAAAGAAAGGCACTGTTGCCAACTATTTTTAACCAAAAACCTCTAAATTTCACGAAAAAAGCGCTAGAAACCGCCAAAAATTAATTTAGCGGGGAAAATTTAAAATTTTCCCGCTAAATTACAAAAAAAAAGCGCTGAAAACTGAAAAACTTGGCATTTTGATTGACAAAAAAGAAAAATTTAAAAAAAACCTCCAAATTATTTTTTCTACGAAAATTTACTTTTCATTAAAAACGCGCAAGAAACGGTCGAAAAAATTTTAGCGGGAAAATACAAAATTCTCCCGCTAAATTACAAAAAAAGCGCTAAAATTCGACAAACTTGGCGTTTTCGATTGAAAAAAAAAAAAAGAATTATTGGAAAAAACTCTAAATTTGTCCCACTAAATCCAAATAAAAAGCGCTAGATTTTCCCGCTAAAGCACCGTTCCCGCTAAAACCAATTTTCCCCCGCTAAATCCAAACAAAAAGCGCTAGATTTAGCGGGAAAACCTCCAACTTGGCAACAGTGAAGAAAGGCATGAAGAAAAGTACACAAAATTACCAATACTATTCTGAGTATTAAGAAATCAACCCTTTGTGTACACTGTACACAAGAAAAAAAAATTCGCAGATAGCGTAAAACAAAAAAGGACCGCAAGTGGAGTAGAAAGAAAAAAGAATTGAAAAAGGTCGGTGTTTTTTTGAATTTTGCAGTGCAAATTTTGCACATCTTCCCTTTACTGCATTTTTTTCCCTTTTTAATATATCGCTCCTTTACTTGTATAGTGTCACAACTCAAAATATTTGATTTTGCAGAAAACCCGTTTAAAGTTTACTATTGAAACTGGTTTTTAATTGAAAAAGGCCGGTACATAGAAAATGTAATAATGGCGTGTACTCTTCTCAAACGGTGAGTTTAAAAGATATTTATACGAATTTTTGACACAATATAAAGCACGATATAACGAATAATTCTGCATTATTAACTCAAAAAACGCATTTTTTGAGTTATGACACTATACAAGTAAAGGAGCGATATGTACTTTTTTATTTGAAAGAAAACAAAGTAGTTACAATGAAGCAGACAAATAAGTGTAATTCAATATTGAAAATAATAAACATATTCATACTCATCAAAGCGCAGTTTTACCATTAAAATAAAAAAATAACTAACTGTATATTTTTTTAAATGCTCTTTTTAATTTCCAAATATTTTAATAACATTTTCTTTTTGTATTTCATTAGTGCATTACTTTTCTAGAAAAGAAAACCGAAAAGTTAATACGAAATTTTTAAAAAATCAACTGAAAAAATTATTAAAAAATCAGTAAAAAATTAATAGTTTGTAACGCGAGTTTACTAAAACGAATTACAAAAAAATATTTTTTTAGTACAATTTAGTAAAAAAGTTGTAAAGTTGGGATACAAACAATTTTACAAACTTTTTTACTAACGTATTTTTTTGAGTGTGCTATTTAAAGTCATACTTTACTGATAGCTTAATTATTATAATGACTTTTATTGATTTTATTAATTAAATTTAAATGGTCTTTGAACTGCTGATTCCAGATTTTTAGTTATTAATGATTGACAACTCAAAAAAATGGCGATTTTTTTCATTTTTTGGAAGCCTGCACAGCAGCCATTCGATGGAACTAAAATCTGATGTAAACCAAAATAAGTAATAGAATTGGGCTATGGTCTCCAACATAAGATTTTTTTGAAGTTATTGCGTTTGGGTGGGTTACATTTGCGTTTAGTTAAGTTTACATTGAACTTCTTAAAATTGAATAAAAATTATGTAAAAGTAAAAGTACTAAAATTAAGAACAAATTAAGAACGCATGCTGTTTTAATTTATTTTTCATATCTTATTGAGACATCTTGAAAATAGTTTTGAATTTTCTTCCTCTATAAGTATATAAAATATGACCTCTTGTATCACTTTCATAATCAAGTTAAAGTGTTAAATAATTAAAAATATCTCTGAGTATCCCAGCAAAACTATCAAGTTTTGAAAGTTTCAAGTTTGAAACCACGAATATGGAGGACTTCTGCAGTATTCAAAGTACACACCCCTTTCGGGATGTGTACTTTGAATTAAGGATTAGTTTAAATATTTTATCCATACCTAAAAGTAATGGTTAAAAATATATTTTTTATTTTGTAAGCCTTACATAATATTTCATAATGTAAAAGGTTACAACTTATTCTGTTTTCCTGGGTACTTACCTCATATTGTTATTGACTATACAATCAAACTAAAGTATCATGAAATGCTATTTAATAAAGAATTATAAAAAGAACACTCGATTTTATGTTAAACGATTTTAATTGCAATTTACATAATAAAACTTTATAACCAACTTTAAAAATCATCATAAATGTGTAATATCATTTTCCTGGAAAAAATGTGAATAACAAATTTTATGCATGTATAATAGGGTGAAGCAAATATAGTTTTTTTTTCGAATTTCGAAAGCGTCAGGGTTGGTAAAGTTGCCTTTTGGGGTCGATGTTAACCCACAAAAATATTGGATTTGTAGGGCAATGGCTTTGGGCTTCTTTTTTTGACTTGAAAATCGGAAAGTCCCAAACAAAGTAAAAAAAATATCTATAGTTTTTAACTTTTTTTTGGCTTAAAATATTAATTTATATATGGACATTTCTGAAAATTTTATTTTTTTACCTGTAACATTTTTTTTGTTTTAAAGTCTCAGATTTTGAGACATTTTTATGCCCTCCAACCAGTATGGGGGTATACTCATTTTGTCGGTCCGTTTGTAATGCATCGAAATATCGGTCGGGGACCCTATAAAGTATATATATTATTGATCCATGATCAATTCTAACAATAAGACATTCTGTGAATGTCCGTCTGTACGTCCGTCCGTCCGTCTGTCTGTAGATAACACAATGCAGTCCAAAATACAACAGCTAGACTCCTGAAGTTTGGCACAAATATGTCTTATGTTCATAGGCAGGCTAAGTTCATGAATGGGAAAAATCGGGCCAAGGGGGAAAAAGTTCCCCCTTGAAGAACTGAACCAACCTCTAAAAAAATACAGTTTTTATACCCTATAACCACAGTATGGGGGTATACTCACTTTGTCATTCCGTTTGTAACGCATCGAAATATCGGTCGGGGACACCATAAAGTATATACCATATTATTGGTCCATGATCGATTATAAGACATTCTGTGAATGTCCGTCCGTCCGTTCGTCTGTCTGTCTGTATATAACACAATGGAGTCCAAAATAAAACAGCTAGACTCCTGAAGTTTGGCAAAAATATGTCTTATGGTCATAGGCGGGCTAAGTTCGTGAATGGGCAAAATCGGGCCAGGGGAAAAAAGTTCCCCTAGAAGAACTGAACCAACCTCTGAAAAAATACCATTTTTTCATGTTTTTTTGTATTTTTGATAAATAAATGAAACAATTGGTATATTTATCGCGATGAGTATATTTATCGCGATGAGTTGCTCTTAAAGTCCCCTACTGCCCCCATTACCCGCCCCCCCCCCTCCCCCCCAAAAAAACGCCTCTGACAATTTTTTTTTTATTTTAAATTAAATTTAAATTTTGGTAAATTTAAAACACATTTTTTTATTGTTTTGTTATAAAAATAGTCAAATACTTTTATTAGAAATCAATTATTTCTCTCACTAAAGGTCCCTCCGTAATCACTGTGCAGTTGTTAATTTACCGGGATGCCCAATACTGATTTGTGATTTTTTGGCTGAGTCTGGCATCTGACAGTTCGTTTTCTATTAACTTTTTGATGCTGATTCCGAATCTGGGTTTCAATTTACTTTTAAATGCTGATTCCAAATCTGGACCCGAATAACGATTCTAGATTCATGATCGAATTAAATTTCGATAAATACTAAACATTGGTACATAATTTTGAAAAAAGAACAATCATTACTTAAAATTGGATTTTAAATGCTTTCTTGGTAAATATTTCTTCATTTCTGATCAGGTTAAACTGGTATAATAATAATATAAAATGCCGTAGCTCGGGACCTGGTTTCAAAATTTTTGATAAAATTGAGGTCAAAGTTCAAAAAAATTGTTTTTTATTTATTTTTTAAAAGTTTTTTACATGAAAATTTTGCGTCTGGGATCTGACCACACGGTTTCGATTAATCTTTCAATGCTGCTTCTGAATTTGGTTTTCAAATTTTTCCATTACTTCAGGTTTTTAAAAAAATTGAGAGCAAACGTTCACGTTAATAATTTATTTTTTTTTATGTGGGGGGTCGCGAAAAATTTGAAATATTGAAATGGGGTCGCAAGGCAAAAGTCAGTGAGATGTTCTGTTTTAGAGGGTACAAAAGATTCGGCACAGCCGAATTTAACACTCTACTTTTTCGTATTAAAAAGTATCAGATTCTAAAAAATTTTTATGTAAAAAAAAGTCTTAGATTCTTAAACCTTTTTTATATAGAAGAAGTCCTAGATTCTAAGAAATTTTTCGTAAAGAAGAGTGCCATATTCAGACACATTTTTTGAATAGAAAAATTCTTAGATTCTAAGACATTTTTCGTATAGAAAAAGTCTCAGATTCTGAGACATTTTTTGTTTTAAAAAAGTCTCAGATTCTGACCATTAAAAAAATTCTGATTATTAAAAAAATTATCTCGTCTTTAAGTTATCAGAATCTTTTTTTACAAATGAATAAACATGAAAAATTAATGATTTTGTATCACTTATAATAATTTATTACTTGTAGTTCGCGACCCATGTGCCCAGGAAAATTTTTCAGAACCGATTCTGACAACAATTGCTTTAGAGCAGGTTCTTCGGTAATCATACACTATTACACTTTAATTATTCAGAACAAGTTTAGTGAAAATTATTGTGAAGCTTGTTCTCTGCAATCAAAGTTTCATAACATTTTGGTTCTCACCCAGCAAAAACATGGTAATGAGTTGTGAAAAGTAATCATTACCAAGTACATTATTTATAATGAGTACCCATTACCATTAACATTATTTTAAGCCCAAAAGTTACCACTTCTCAGTAATTTGTTATAAAAATACCTCTAACAATAAGTAATAATATTTTCTTGCACTTGCAGATTTTAATCTTTACAATTCATTTAACTTAAAAAGTACTTAAAAACTTAATAAAAATTACGTAATTTTTAAGTTTTAGTAAAAACAAGTTACATTTCAAAAGTTTTAATTAACTAATTATTTTACTTCTTATTAGTAATGGGTTTTTACTCCTTATTTGTAATCCGAGGCAGTAACTACTTATTTATCTCCATACTCTTCACTAGTTGTTTTTGTCTCACGCCCTTGTTAAAATAATTAGTGTTTCATTCAATAAGTAACTACTGATTAACATCTGATTCGGGTTACAAAACCCATTACTAGTAATGCCAATTTTTGCTGGGCAGGAATTAAAAAAAAATTATGTGTCAAAAAAATTATAAAATAAATATCAAATTATTTTTGTTAACCAAGAAAACACACGAAATTCTATTAAAATAGCAGGATATATTCGTGAAAATTGTTGAAACAAAGGTGAGTAAATTAAATTTTCATTGTCTGGGTTGGGTCAAATACCAATAATATTATGTTTTGTTTATTTTTGTTTGCAGAAAATCCATGTTCTGGTATGTCATTATTGTAAGGCCCAAAATGCAACTTTGAAGGCGAAAAGGGATAAATGTGTGTTAAAAAAATTAAATATTCCATGTTATATCTTTGTTATTATCTTTGTTTAATAAATTAATGCAATTCAAAATATTTCTTTAATTCTCATTTCTGTTCCAAGTTTTACTTCTAGAACCGATTCCGAGGAACAAAAATATGTTCTAATTTTTATTACAAACACCTGTTGCTTTTGGGACAATCCCTTTGTAAAAAGAATTTGCACAAGAATTAGAACAGGTTCTAGGGAAGTATGTACAAGTTGTTCCACAATCGGTTCTTTGCAACCGAAAATTTTGCTGGGTGGTTAAGCCCGCTCAACACTGGCTTACATGTGTAACTCTTTTTAATAAAAACAAGTAGAAAAATTAAATTCGACTTGGTCGAATCTATGAATACCCTCCACAATGTTATTTAGAAATATATTATTTTGAGTAGAACTTTTTTTTAATCAATCAAATTTTTTTGAGTGTAAAATTTTTTTGACTGTCAACATTTTTTTGAGTGTGAAATTTCATTAAAAAAAAAAAAATAATTAAAGAAAAAAAAAAAACATTTTTTTTTTGAGTGTAACATTTTTTTGAGTGTATATATTTTTTAGTGTACAATTTCTTTGAGTAACAAAATTACTTTGTGAAATATTTTTGTTGTTTTATACCTGTAGGTTAGAGTGTCCCTTATTTTGGAAATGTTGGAAATCTTGAGACGGTACCCGCTCATTTTTTTCCTTTTGACTTAAAAATAACTCAGGAAAAATTTTACGCCCCTAGGACCACGCCTTCCCTACGCGACGGGGCCTTAAAGAGCGGGGCCTAAAAAATCATTTTTCCATACAAACCAAAAAAATTTTTTTTTTATTTTTAATTTTTTTGTTATTAATTATTATATTACTTGGTTTGCTTATTCACGACAAAAAATTTGATTTTGGAGGGATAAGTCTTTCAGCGCTAAAAAATTTTTCGCAAAAAAAAAATTTGGGCGGCCGGGGTCCTACAGTAAAAAATTTTTAAAAAATATTTTTTTTTAGTTTTGATCAGCAACGGTTTTAGTTGCTATGTTGCTTTAAATGATATATATTCCAAAAAAAAAAATTATTCATATCTGTGACATCTTTATCTTTTTCGAAAAAAAAAATTTTGAGCCGTAGGAATCCTACGGTAAAAAATTTTTAAAAAATATTTTTTTTTAGTTTTGAAAAGCAATGGTTTTAGTTTTTATGTTGTTTTTAATGATATATATTCCAAAAAAAATATTATTCATATTTGTGACATTTTTATCGTGTATCGAAAAAAATCATCAATGCATTTTTTACCCTTTTTTAGAACACGATTAAGATGTCACAGATACAAAAAATATTTTTTTATGAATATATATCATTTAAAGCAACATAGCAGCTAAAACCGTTGCTGGTCAAAACTAAAAAAAAATATTTTTTAAAAATTTTTTACTGTAGGACCCCGGCGGCTCAAAATTTTTTTTTGCGAAAAATTTTTTAGCGCTGAAAGACTTATCCCACCAAAATCAAATTTTTTGTTGTGAATAAGCAAACCAAGTAATATAATAAATAATAACAAAAAAATTAAAAATCAAAAAAAAATTTTTTTGGTTTGTATGGAAAAATGATTTTTTAGGCCCCGCTCTTTAAGGGCCCGTCGCGTAGGGAAGGCGTGGTCCTAGGGGCGTAAAATTTTTCCTGAGTTATTTTTAAGTCAAAAGGAAAAAAATGAGCGGGTACCGTCTCAAGATTTCCAACATTTCCAAAATAAGGGACACTCTACTGTAGGTAATACAAAAAAAAAACTATTTCACATATTTCTCTCTTTTTATTTTACCATCCTCTTCTTTAAAAACCAAAAACAAACTATCCCATATTATTTATTTGATTTTTTTCCAAAAATACTTACTATACACCGTTACATACAGTTACACTAACAATAACAAAACAATAACAAATATTTACTTGTCTAACAACTAAACTGCACCCCACGGCAGGAAAACAAACAACAACAAGTTTTAAAAAAACTGGTAAGTATTTCACCATGCTTTTAAAACTTGTTTCACGAGTTTTCAATAGTTTAAGGTGAAAAGAATCTGAAATTCAGATCCTTGCTTATAACTTTTGAACCACTAAACCGATTTTGCTGAAATTCAAAACCAAACAGATTTGGGGAACGACAAAGATACATAACACGTTTCAGTACCCTCAGAATTGTCTTTCGAAAGTTAGAGTGGTTTTAATCTAGTAAATTCGCAAAATACCCTTGCCGAAATTTACTCTTTTGCTCATAACTTTTGAACCACTGGACCGATTTGGCTGGATTGCAATACCAACCTGACCCAGTAAATGGTCAACATATATGTCAAACTTCAGGAGCCTCCATATAGTCTTTCAAAAGTTAGCGTGTTTTCAACGGACAGACAGACAGACGGACGGACGGACGGACGGCCGGACAACGCTAGATCGACTTAAAATCGATCAAGGATCATGAATATATATACTTTATGGGGCCCTAGACCAATATTTCGATGTGTTACAAACGGAATGACAAACTTATATATACCCTCTATCACTAGAGTGGAGGGTATAAAAATTTTGGAAACACAACTTTGACTTTGACAGCTTTGACTTTGACAGCCATCGTACCAATAAATGGAATATCTCAAAAATCAAAACAGAACTAGTGCTGAATTATTTAGAAAAATTAAATTTTTTGCCGGAGATCTCCTTAGGCTGCCCCATCGTGTATTGTGGTAAGTATGCATTTTCGATCCAGACGAATTTGACGTCTTCACTTGAATTAATTAAACTTAATAAAATATTGTGATAAAATAATTGCAACCTTTATGTATGTAACGAAATACTCATGTGCATTTTAATTGTGTTTCTAATTTCATAAGGATGTATTTCATTAATTAATGGATATTTATAATATTTAATGCATAGATACTTTTGCTTAATTTTAATTGTACAAAGAATTTAATCTTATAGTAAAATTATATCACATGTAAATTAGGGCTATAACTTTCACACATACACAGAAAAGTATCATCTTTTTTATTTTGTTGAATAAAAAATAAATTAGACATAACCGAAAAAATTGGTTAACATGAAAAAGAAAAAAATTAATATTTCCTAAACTTTAAAAAAATGTGAAAAGGAAACTAATTCTTTTTTCAAAAATCCACCAAGGCGTACCGATGTGGATTATTAGCTAAAATACAAAAAAAGAATTTGACCATTTTAATGCATTTTGGAAATTTAAATAATTTTAAAATCTTAAATTCGTATATTTTCGTAAAAAAGCTGCGAGCGCGACCTCTGGTATTATTTTAGAATCCCAAAAAAAAAAACGACTTTTTTCATTTAAAGGAATTAAAAAAAAAAAAAGTTCTGGTCAGTCTTATGTACACATTTTTTTAGATAGTTTTTTATAGAGTACAGCTCTTTAGCACAAATGACAAAAATTTTGTATTCTAGATAATTTAAAATACCTCAATTATTAAAAAATAAAAATCATTTTATCTAACAATTAGCTAACGAGATGCATCTCAATTAGTAGTTATTTTAGATACTTAATCTAAATGGTTTGGAATAAGAAGACTTTCTATAAAATCTTTGAAAATACACACAACAAACTATCATCATCTTAAGCATTTGTATATGTAGATTCCCAGGCAGAAATATCGACTTTCCTTTAAATACAACAACAGCACAAAAAGGAAAATTTTAAAATATAATCCAAGTAAAAGTTAAATGCCGCACAGTGAGACAACCCTATAGTAACTGCGGCAATAAATGGTTTTTGGCGCGTCGTCCAATTTAGATGAAATTTTCACAGTATATTAACAGATATATGAGTAACAATTCCCTGAAATTTCAGCCTCATAACTTTATTACTTTTTGGTCTAGAGCAAGTCAAAGTTGAGTTATGCCAACGCGCTTGAAATATGTTAGTTCAATATGTAATATTCAAAAGCTTAGTAATACAAAAATATATAATAAATATAACTTTAAAGTATTTTTTTAATTAATTTAGTTGTTGTAGAATGAGTAGATGAAAAAAAAAATTAAAAAAAAAAACACAAAAAAAAATTCTTAAAAACAGAATTGTGGTGTAAAAATTGAACATTTTGCATTTTCAATGGACTAGGAAATATAGAGCAGCCCCTCGCCCTAGGTGCAGACTTATATCAAATGAAAGATTGAAGTCTCAGCTTTCATTTAAAGTAAAGGAAATATAGCAAAAGTTTGCAAAAGTACTTTAAATATACAAAAAAATACAAAAAAAGTACTTTAAATATACAAAAAAATACAAAAAATAAGCAACGCGCACATTCTGTCGCTATACGTATGCTAGCATGCAATAGCATGTTTACAACTTTTTACTTTTATTTTTTTTAATTGTTTACAACTATTCACTTATTGTTTATTATTATTTTATTTACATTATTCATTTGTTTAATAATTTTTTTGAAGGTCATTGACTTTGGGTAAGATATTTGCATAATTTTTAATTAAAATTGATAGTTCAAGCTGTTGTTCTTATCTAAGTTGTGTTATGCTCACTTTCTAATGTGGTTAGTTTAATTGTTATACATTACATTGTTATCCTTACATTAATTCATTTAGAACGAGAATGAAATTGAAAAAATTAGAATACCATGATGATATTAAAAAATTATTGATAGAATGAAAATTTTTTTTTTTTTTTTTTTATTGCATTTCAATGGGAGGTGGGCGTAATAGTGGGCGTGTTATTGTAATTTTTGCATGAAACATTTTAAATGATATAAATTACAGTAATATCAAATTTAAAGGTAGTACCGAAAATATTTTAGAAAATATGGCACTTTTTATGTTGAGGTTGTATGGGGGGTGGGGGTAAAAGTGGGCCAAAGTTAAAAATTTTTTCCGATAATGTTTGTAACAATATAACATTCAAGTATACCAAAATTGAAAGTTATATCTAAAGTATTGCGGACAATACGGCATTTTACAAATTTCGATTGTATGGGAGGTGGGCGTAAAAGTGGGCGGATTTTCTCATTTTTTTTTTTAAAAACTTGAATTGTCTCAAAAATAACCTGTGCAAAATTTCAGAGCTCTACAATGACTCCTTGTATTTAATGCCGGCGTTGTCTCACTGTGTGCCGTCGTCACGTTTCGCTTTACTACCACATTAGAAATCTAATGTTTATATAGAATAGTTAAATTTCTGTCTGGGCAGCGTGATACAAAGACTACTCGTTCTCTGGTTAAAAAATGTCCAGTTTCTATAAAACGTATTATACGTTCAATAGATATATTTTTTTTTGTATTTTGTACCTTTTTCATATCTTGTTATGGAAACTGCGTTTAAACAAAAATATCTTGTGTAATAAAAAAAAAGTTAACAGAGATGTTATCATCTTAATCATGCAAGGTGAACACATTAATTTACACAACAGAGGTGTGTTAATGGTGTTTTGAAAGCAAAGTTACTTAGACTAACAAACAAATATTTTTCTATGAAAATCTTCTAGAAACACACTTACGGAAATGAGAATAGTAAGGAGTAAAGTGAATGCACTATCTTAGATATGTTGATAATAATACAGAGTATTAAAATTAAACATGTAAAGCGTATAACATGTTTTTAATAGAAATGGCCAATCATATGTTTAAAGGCTGTCAACAGGCATCATAGAGACTTTAATAATGCTTCAACAAGTTTTGAGATCATCAAATAATGATAATAAAATATTCTGATAGTTTTTAATTTTTAATAAATATTTTTTTGTATCCATTAACTAGAAAATGATAATTCTACGACTTGAATTATTTTTTTTAATGATTATTAAAAATATATGTAATTAAGTGTCTATAATGTAAAGAATCTCTAACGGTAGTGAATGCGGTTTACATAGTTATTTTTTTGAACCCTCTAAACCCCCTAACAAATTAAATAAAAAAAAAAAAAACAAAAAATAAGGTTTGTATAAAACACAGATTAAAAAATTTATTTATCAAAAGTGAGCACACTTTTGAAACCAATATCATCCGATCGGGTTTAAACTTGCATAAACTTTAAATGTATTTGGTAGAAATCTAAACGAGATGAAATAGATGGGGTTGAATTTTTGACAAATAGACACTTTTTCCGATACATACATGTAACTTGTCCCGAATAGCATTTAGAAAATTTTGTATGAAACCTTTTCGACGGAGTATTTGCTAAATAATCACACTGTTAGAAAACGAAATCCTCCCAGTGAAATATCCAACTGATTCTTATAGATTTCGCTCTCCTGCATTCAAATCCGCTATCCAATTTTTTCTACAACGCACTGTGGTCAATATTTTGAGATAGCGGCCAAAACTCCTTTTGGTTTTTGTTCTCCGATTTTAAAGTTATTAGACTCATATGAAAGTAGACAGTAGTAAACCTCGGGAGCCAAAAAATTAGAACTCTATTTCAACTATTTCACTGAGAACAGGGTGGTCCAAAATGGACTTTTTCAGAATTTAGTAAATTTATGATATTTTTAGTTAATTTTTAAAGTTTAAATGATCATAACTTTTTTGTTTTTCAAGATTTTTGGACGAAATAAATTTTGTATTGTAACTTAACTTATTTTCTATTACTGGTAAAAAAATTGAAGCAATACTGTTTTCAGAATAATTTAAATATTTTTTTTTAAAAAAGGTCAAATTTCTCGGAAATTTCCTACTTCATAGAGCACAACTCCTGTGAGTCAAGCTGAGTCAAAACACAAATATACTATTTTGTAGTCCTAACTCTCCCCTACATTTCTATATATATATGTCCATGCATCGGGACTGCACTTTTTGAGCTACAGCAATTTTTTCGACCCAAGGTAAGATATTCAGTACAAATGCAAGTCATATTTTTTGAGAAGGTATTTGTATGTGAAAGTGGCTATTATGCATATATTTTGATGAAATTTTGTACAAGAGTTCTTATTGACCCAAAAAATAATTCTGTTGAAATCAGGAGAAGTTGGCCCATATTTGGACCTAGTCCACATAGAAGGGTGTATCAAAATTTTGACAAAAATGAAAATAAAACTCTCAAATTATGTGGTATCTGGCAATTCATTTGGAAAAAGTAAAAAATGATTTTATTGCCATCTAATATTACATAACTTAAATACCTGAAAATTGCAAATAAATTTAAAACCAATGGAAATAACTGGTCAAACCAAGTACCTGTTATATTATTATCAGTACCTGTTAACTCTCAAATTATGTGGTATCTAGCAATTCATTTGGAAAAGGTAAAAAACGATTTTATTGCCATCTAATATTACACAACATAAATACCTGAAAATTGCAAATAAATTTAAAACCAATGGAAATAACTGGTAAAACCAAGTACCTGTTATATTATGTTTCAAAGAGGTAAAAAAGATCATGTTGAAACTTCGAGCAATAGTATATTAATCCATGCATTCATTTTTTTCTTCATTATTGTTTAAACAATGGCTAAATTCAGTTATAGTGTTCTATCTGATATATATTTTGAACGGAAAGATGAAAACGACATTATTTTACATATAATGAATAATCCATTCTTCAAAATATGCGACAAACAAGAAATTAAAATTCATAACTTAAAAATAAAAAACTTTTTAAATACTTTAAGAAAACGGTACAATCAATGTTCCAGAAACAAGAAATTGTTTTACTCACGCAACCAAGAATGGCTAAGAAATAAACTTATTTTTAAAAAGCCATCAGTAACTACCACGGAAACTGGAAAAGGTGGTCGACCAGCAAAGCCAACTGATAATTGTAGTGTAAGATCACGAAGACGCAAGCTTAAACATATCAATGAAGAAGTTTCTTGTAGCATCATAAAGGATTCATTGCTGCATCAAATTCAACCATCGAAAACTAAAAAGAGTAAAATTGCTATCATTGAAAAAATAGTGGAAGCAAGCCCCAGACGCACAAAAAGGATTTTAAAAAGTATGCCGACACCAACTGAAGAAAATAAATTTACTCCAGAAGAAGCATTTGCACTATTTTTGGATTTGAAAATGACTAAAAACCAATATACAGAATTGCGGAAGCGAACCAATGAAAAAAATTGTGGAATTTTTCCATCATATCGAGATATAGTTTCTGCCAAAAAAGATTGCTTACCTTCACCAACTGCTATTAGAGTAACTTCAAGTTCAGCAGAAATAAAATTGCAGGATCTTCTTGAACACACTGCAGAACGATTAATAAAGACATTTGATGCTGACTATTTAAAGAAGTTTAAAAATTGCAGAATGACTTTTATTTCTAAATGGGGATGTGATGGGTCCTCTGGCCAGAAACAATACAAACAATGTAATGCGGAAAATTCATTAGATGCCAATTTATTCATGATTTCTTTCGTTCCATTACGTTTAACAAAAACTTATATTGGTTCAGAGCCGTCAACTAGTAGAGCTGCAGAGATAGATGTATGGAAGAATGAAATTCCCTCGTCAACAAAATTTTGTAGACCAATAAAGTTTGCTTACAAAAAAGAAACTAAAGATGTCATAACTGAAGAAGTTGGCAAAATAAGAGATGAAATTAAAGAACTTCAACCAGTGATATTTGAATTTAATGACCAATGCATCGAAGTTAACTTTAAAATGTTACTTACAATGATCTATGGAAAAGTTGCACAAGCTTTAACCGAAACAAAGTCTTCGTCAAGCTGCACCATATGCCAAAAAACATCAAGTCAATTGAGCCAACCACCAACACAAGACGATAGTTTTAATGAAGCATATGAATTTGGAATGTCACCTCTTCATGCTAGAATTCGTTTTATGGAGCATATTCTTAAATTGGGATACGATTTGGAATTTGGCCCGTTAGGCGAAACAGTGAGAAACAACAAAGAAAATTTGGAAAAAAGAAAGCAAAAAAAAAAGATATTCAAGAAAAATACCGTGAGATAGGCCTTATAATTGACCAGCCAAAGCAAGGAGAAGGAAATTCTAATGATGGAAACACAGCAAGGAGATTTTTTTCCGATCCAGAAACTGCAGCTTCTATAACTGGAGTAGATTATGATTTAATACGACGATTCCAAATCATATTAGAAGTTATAGCATGTAGCAAAAAGATAGATGTAAAAAAATTTGGTCAGTATGCTAATGAGACAGCAACCCTTTATAACCAAAAATATTCTTGGAGACATATGCCAACCACAGTTCACAAAATTTTGTTCCATGGGGAACAAATAATTCAGCACAATATGCTTCCAATTGGAGATCTCTCAGAAGAAGCGCAAGAAAAAAGGAACAAAGACTACAGATTCTTTCGCGAGCACAATACAAGAAAAATTTCCAGATATTGTACTAATGAAGATCTTATTAATATTTTGTTGTGCACATCAGACCCATATACAGTGGGCGACAATACATTGGAAAGTTTTTTATAGTAGATGAAATTTGTTAAAGACAAAGTTAACAATACTAAACGTTATAATTATCGGACAAGAATTATAAAAAAACCATATGTAGGTAATTTATCAAGCTTTAATTTAAGCTTAATAGCGTCCAGATTGGGAAAATAATGAATGTGTTACGAGGGTCGATGTGGAAAATCAAAAAATTTATAGACATTTTTCAGAACATTTTGAAATAATATTTGCGAGTCGATTTTTTCCAAGCTAAAACATTAGAAATTTAAAAAAAAGTCCAATAGTTTTTATTCAGTGATCAAATAATTTTTCCAACAACCCAAACAAACAGTGGAATTTTTTAAGTACAGTAGCAAAAATCCACATTTTTTGACCTCCAATTCTTTTGACCACCAAATTTTTATAAACAAAGAAAAGATGTTATTGTTTATCAATTTTAGTACACTTAAGTATATGCTAAGGATATATTAAGATAATTTCAATTTCTCTTTGTTAACAAAAAATTGGTAGTCAAAATAATTGGAGGTCAAAAAATGTGGATTTTTGCTACTGTACTTAAAAAATTCCACTGTTTGTTTGGGTTGTTGGAAAAATTACTTGATCACTGAATAAAAACTATTGGACCTTTTTTTAAATTTCTAATGTTTTAACTTGGAAAAAATCGACTCGGAAATATTTTTTAAAAATGTTCTGAAAAATGTCTATAAATTTTTTCATTTTCCACATCGATCCTCGTTACACATTCATTATTATCCCAATCTGGACGCTGTTAAGCTTAAATTAAGGCTTGATAAATTACCTACATAACATATTTTTATAATACTTGTTTGATAATTATAACGTTTAGTTTTGTTAACTTTGTCTTTAACAAATTTCTACTACTATAAAAAAGTTTCCAATGTATTGTCGCCCACTGTATGTCCAGTATTCGACAAAAATGGAAATCAACCTCATTAGAGTTAGATGAAGAAGCTAAACAACTACTGCAAAATGAAAATCAAAGCTATTTGGAAGAAATTTTTACAGTTTAAAGATTATAATTTGTTTCTAATTTTAGTATAAATTTTTATTAATACATTTAAATAAAATATATGTGCACTTTAAATCAATAGTAAAAGTTTACTTAAAATTTTATCGATGTTGTGTTCTGTATATAATATATACAAATGGTATTGATATTGTTGGGAATTTCAGTGTTATTTTTCAGTTTAATCCTCACAAGAATTAGCTTTCTTCCAAAAAAAACAACCTTTGGCCCCTGTGAATATTGAGACTAAATAAATGTCAGGGCCCAAATGTTTGCATTTTCAGACCAAAATTAAGTTTAGGAATAATAAATAAGTATTGGTTGTAAAATACGATTGAAGAAAATAAGAAATTATAAAAAAAATACCTATTTAAAATGTCAAAATATTCAACTTTTACATGGAAACTCAACAAAAAAATTAAAATGCATTTTTAATTCCACATTACTTACGTTCCTATCAGTCGATTTGTACGTTTGAACAGGCAAATTGAAGCTTAAAGTCCCTCCTATTGAACAAAACAAATTGCGTAAAAAAATACCAATCCGGTCAAAAGTTATAGAGTTTTGACCGCTATCTCGCGAAATTGACCACTGTGCAACGTACCGTTTCGCTTTTAAAAAGTCAAAAAAACAATAATTCGGTCATTTGGGGGCCAACTGTTATGTTGCTTCCAATAACTAGGACTTGATTTCATATTAATTAAACCTCCCGATTCCAAAACTGCAATCCAACTTTTTCTAGCATGTTCCGTTTTCGAATATCTTGAAAACTACCAGACAGTCCATCAAATACAACCCCCAAGGAGAACCGATAGACTTGCCAATATCTGGAGACGACAGACTGAAAATTAGCATCAGAAAGTCGACGTATCGTGGAACGAGATGAAAAAAAATTTAAATGATAAGAAATAATGGAAGACATTTGTTAGGGCCCTATGTTCCACCTAGGAATTAAAGGAATAAATCAAGGTTGGCATTCGAAACGAATAACGGTATCGATATCGGTATAGATATCGTTTTTTATTTATTTCGGTATCGGTTCCAGTTACGGTATTTGAGTTCTATCGGTTACGGTACTATCGATACCGAAACGTCAATACCGGTACGTACCGGTAAAATGCTAAAAATATTAAAAACATATAAAAACTAAAAAAAAGTATTTTTTTTTAATTTTAATACTAAACACGCATTTGCGTACTTCTTTTTAGCATTTTTGCTAAAAATCCCTCTAAAATGTGATAAAAAATTAAAAGAGCGTTTCTTAGGAGGATGTTGCCGGACTTCATTTACAAAAGGGGGCGGGCCAAGAAAACTGTAATTTTTCTTATCCCCTTGATCAAAGTGCAGGAGTCTGAATTATTCTTACATAAAAATGTTTCATTTGTGTAAGAAAAGTAAAAAAAATGTGTAAAAACAAGTAAAAAAGTAAAATTCGACTTGGCCAAATCCATGAATACCCTCCACAATGCCCTTTTAAAAAGATAGTTATTTTCCAACCTGAAAAAAACAATTTTGATTAGAAATATTTTATTTTGCGTAAAAAACTTTTTTACGTCATTTTTGAAAAAAAATATGACATTCTTTTTTGAGTGTAAAATTTTTTTCGAGTGTAAGTTTTTTTTTTTGTTTTAGGGTTAAAATATTTGTGAGTGACAAAAATACTTTATAAAATATTTTTCTGACTTATCAATGTTTTTAAAGCTGGTTTAGCGGTTGTTTCAACACGTGAATTTAAAGTTAAACCAATCTGAAATTCACGGTTTTCTTAATAACTTTTGAACCACTGGACCGATTTTTCTATTCAATACCAACCAGACCAGGGGAACAACAAATACATATATATGCCAAACTTTAGTAGCTTCGGAGTTGCCTTTCGAAAGTTATCGTGTTTTTAAACACGTAAGTTCGCGAAAAATCCTTGAAGAAACTTACTTTTCATCCTGTGACCATAAGACTTATTAGTACCTATTTGCACGGACGTAGATTTTTTTAGAGTGTCTTAAGGTACAGAGACGATGCAATATTATGCACAATATTTTTGACGTTTACCCACAAATGGCATACATAAAAATACTGTATAAAATATTGTACTGAAAAAAATTAGTGTTTCCAATTCGGTTAATCGATTAACCGATTCCTCGATTAATCGCCTCTATTTCGGTTTATATCGAGACAAATAATTTAAAACGCAAATAATTATTCGACCCGATTAATCGGTTAAAATGGTTCGATTAACCGGTTAATATTATTATCTCTATATTCTACTACAATTTGTTTGAAACACTTCCTCTTTTTTACAAACGCTTCCGAAAAAAGTCAAAACTACAGAAAAAAATATTCAGAAACCAGCAATTAACAGTTAGAAAAGCAAAATTAAAAATTTAATCATTTAAAACTCAGAAATTCTAATTAAAGTTTTCAAACGCCATATTGAAAATACCAATTAAAATTCAGAAAATCCCAATTGAAATTCAGAAATCCCAATTGAAAGTCAGAAATCCCAATTGAAATTCAGAAATCCAAATCGAAATTCAGAAACGCCCAATTAAAATTTACGAAAGCTCAATCCAAATCCAGAAAAGCTTATTGAAATTTGATATTCAGAAACTAGCCGAATAACCGATTAACCAATTTTCGTCAATTTTGGAATAATGCCCTAACCGGTTAACCGGCGGGGTCGAATAATTGGAAACACTAAAAAAATACATGCAGATTGTGTATAGTATTGAATCGTCTGTAGAGGCCTTTACAATCGATCATGAATCAATAATATACAAAAGCGGATCAATAATTCCGTGACTTTTCGAAATTTTTGCGGCATTTTGTATCTGTAGATGAAACATGGATCCATTATAACAGTCTGGTAACCAAGCAGCAGTCTAAACAATGAGTTTCTCCGAGTGAAGCGTCTCCGAAGAAGTCCAAGGTAAGTTTGTCGGCCAATAAAGTGATGGCAACAGTGTTTTGGGATGCACGCGGGATAATCCAATTGATGCAAGTAAAAATTTACTCAAAAATAAAAAAAAACAAGTGAGAGTATTAAATTCGGCTCTGCCGAATCTATATTACCCTCCAACATGTAAAAAAAAAATTAAAAAAAATTGGATGGGCGTTTGTTTTTCTTTGGGGGGGGGTCAGAAGGGGTCATTGGGGGACACATAAACCCATGCGGCAAACGTTTAAAAATTCATTTTTTGGGCTTAAGTAATACAATCTTATCATTATTTGAAAACGTTTTTAATATCAAAGCCCACAAAAAGGGGACGGGCAAAAAAAACGATTTTATTTTTATTTCCTAAGTCCAACTGCAGGAACTTGAACTTTTTCTGACATCAAATTGTTTCATTTGCTTAACAAAAATACAAAAAAAAAAACCTGTGAAAATAATGCGTTTTTCTGAGGTTACCTAAGTTCTTCAAGGGGGAACTTTTTTCCCCCTAATCCGATTTTTCCCATTTACGAACTTAAACTGCCTAGGAGCAAAAGACATATTCCTGCCAAACTTAACGAGTCTATCTCTTTTATTTTGGACTGCATCGTGTCTTATACAGACGTACGGACATACGGACATTCTAGAAAAGTCTTAGAATCGATCATAGATCAATAATATATATGAGGCATTCCACACCAACTGTTCCACTACAGAAAACCCATAGTGGTTTCAATGGGATTTCATTTGCAAAGTATTCGCTCTTAGGGTACTATTAAATATCAAAAACAAAATTTCAAAAAGTGGGCCTTGTAGGCGTGGTCAAATCTTGAAAATATCAAACTTTTTTGTCTGAGTATCTTTACTTCAATATTTATGCAAATTAAATGAAACACAGTAAAGTCTTCAAGACAAAAGTTTTTTTATAGATTTTTGTATGGGCTATCGATTAAAAAAATAAAAATTGGAAAATTTTCAGAACAAGTTCTGAATTTTTCAAATTTAAATTTAAACTTTATTTATCAAAAAACATGCCGCAATTTATTTTTTTTTTAATTTTTTAAAAAAAGTTAAAGTGCTTTTCTAACTCTTCTGAAATTTTCAGAGTGTTTTGCCTTGTTTTCGAGAAATCAAATGTCAAAGATTGCAATACGCTAATTTTATACAATAATGGTGTATAAAACGTGTGCGTATGAGTAATATCAATATTTAAAAAATATTTTAAGAGGAGATGGGAGCGTGAGCGAGTTTTTATTTACGATCACGCACGCTAATGAAAGAAACAAAAAAATATTCAAGCACGATATTTTATTTTACTCACGCACACGTGAAGATCGTGACAGTGACTTATTTTATTCTACTCACGTGCGCGTGAATGAGCGTGAGCAAAATAAAATATCGTGCACGACTAAATTTTTTCTTTCATTAGCGTTCGTAATCGTTATTAAAAACTCATTTACGATCTCATCTTTATTTTAAATATTGTTTAAGTGTTTTTATTACTCATACACACTCGTTACATACACCATTATTGTATAAAATTAGCGTATTGCAATCTTTGACATTTGATTTCTCGAAAACAAGGCAAAACACATCTCTGAAAATTTCAGAACAGATAAAAAAGCACTTTAACTTTTTTTTAAAAAATTAAAAAAAAAAATAAGATTGCGGCATGTTTTTTGATAAATAAAGTTTATGTTCAAATTTGAAAAATTCAGAACTTCTTCTGAAAATTTTCACAATTTTTATTGTTTTAACCGATAGCCCATACAAAAATCTATAAAAAACTTTTGTCGTGAAGACTTTACTGTGTTTTATTTAATTTGCATAAATATTGAAGTAAAGATACTCAGGCAAAAAAGTTTGATATTTTCTAGATTTGACCACGCCTACAAGGCCCACTTTTTGAAAAAACTTAAATTTTATTTTTGTTATTTAATAGTACCCTTAGAGCTAAAACTTTGCAAATGACTTCATATTGACACGACACAACTTTTTTTTGCTGAACATTTGGTGTGGAATGCCGCATATACTTTATGGGGACCCCGACCGATATTTCTATACGTTACAAACGGAATGACAAAGTAAGTATACCCCATACTGTAGTTGTAGGGTATAAAAAATTAAGTAAATAATTTAATATAACTTTAACATTTAGCCACATAATCATAAGCACCACAAAAATATTCTAATTCAATTTCTTAAAAAATTTTAATTGTTGGACAGGTCTTTAGCAATAATTTGGCTTTCACAGATTGAAAAAATATCAATTAGTCGACGAGTTATAGCCAAAAACCATATAAGCAATATGCTGAAAATCGGCATTTGACTGCAAAGTTCGAAGGTCGATTAAAAAAATCGAACTAACATAAACAAACGCCGCGATATGGGTCTTCTAATTTAGCATGTATTTTCACCCCTAACTCTCAGAATCGACCTAACTATTGCTAGCCCGAGTTTGTTCCACAGTGTTATGGGATTTTTAAGTAATACAAAATCACGAAATCGTTACTTCAATAGTGATTTGTACGAGCCACTTCCAAAAATTATACTATGGTGGAAAACCTAATGCTGGTATTCCAAATTTCTCCCCGAAGTCCTACAAATATTAAAAAAAATCCTTGGGAGGCCACATCGCAGATTAAATAAAAATCCCCAAAAAAAAACTATACTATACGAAAGGGGTTCAGAAAGTTTCTATTGGGAGTCAAAATGACTCCATTAAAATGGAGTTTGGAGTACAATTTTGCAATTACGAAAACCAAAAAAAAAAATTACAAACTTTCTATAATTTTTATTTACAAACTTTCTATATTTTTTTTTTGTAAAAAACATGTTTTTTTAGGAAAAAGCGTTTCAATACCGGTACGTACCAGGACCGAAGGAAAAGGTTTTTGGACACCGGTATCCAATACCAAAACTGAGTTTCGGTATTGGTACCGGAATTCAATTTAAAGGGTTTTGAAACGGAAAACGGTATTGAAAAGGTATCGGCTGCCAACAAAATTTTCCTTAAAAAAAATCAAAAACACGCTTCTGTCTAATATCAGTAGTATTAAGATTTTAAGCTACTTAACGACTACCAGTTGCATAAACTATAAGTAGCTCAATTAATTTTCCACTTTTTAATGTGTATTCAAATCAATATACACGTTTTTGCATGCTTGTTTTCCAGATATCTTCTTGCCTTTGTTGTTGTTCCTGTTTAAATTCATACAAGCCTATAGGTTGGAAACCGAATCTAAAAACTATGGCATCATTAGCATAAAACACTTACAATTTGCTAAAGCCTTCCAGGTGATATACAGCCAGCACCTCTAGTAGTATTTAATGAATCGTTCTTAAGTCACCATCATCAAAATGATAATTTACGAGAAATATATACCAGTTTTTTTTTTTTTTATGGTAGTTGTTTGGTAGTGTTTAGTTAAAAAACACGTAGAAAATAGGTGTGAACACTATAATTTGCATTAATTTTTTTTTCTTTAATATTTTTAAAATAATATTTACAAATTTGTTTATGAGTTTTACGGTAGATGATTGATGATCTGATCATCGTTCAATTTAATTGATCTTTGTGGCATTGACTTTCATATGCCTTAAGATGATTTAAATGAAAAAAAAATATTTAATGTGTCTTAATCTTAATAGTTGCATCAACATTTTTCTTAAACTATCCATTTATTAAAAAAATTTTGTTTTAAATAATTAAGTCATTTTTAATAAAAAAACACATTTAATGCTTACACGATTATGCACTTTGCCATTATTTTAATGAAAGTTTAGTTAGAAAACAAAAAAATAGTAAGCTGGAAAGCCAAACTATTTGCAATACTGTATAGAGTTTTTGGAGATAAAATCATTTTAACTGGTTTTTCAACTAAACTGTTATTTAGTTGTTACTAGCTGTTTCGCACCCGGCGTTGCCCGGGTTGAAAAAAATTTTATATAATGAATAACGGTTTGTAATGCCCTATGGTTGCATCCTAGGTTAGCACCACATCTGGTGAAAATTTCAATTTCGCATTACTTTACACCACCTCTGTCCGATCGTGCGCTGATATGACCCATTATTCCCGCCTTGTTTAGTACTCGACGTTTAAGCGTGATAACCTAATAGGCAGAAATATCTTTCAATATATTATAAATGGGTGTGGAAGTTTACGTCCCTTTGTTGGATCGCACACTGATATGGGCCCGCATCTGTTAGTCAGTTATTAAAAATTGGCTCAGCCGTTTTTGCCTGATTGCGGAACTGCAAAGGGGCGTGACAACTTACGCTCCGTGGTCTAAACACGCTCTATTATGGTTTATTATTCCCGTTTCGGAAGTTCTATATGTGGTGAAAAATCCATTAAAATCGGTTAAGCCGTTTAAGCATGATTGTTGGACAGGCAGAAATAACTTTCAATGTAATACAAAAGAGCGTAGGATTTTACTCCCCTTTCTCAAATTACGGAATTGGCAGAAATAACTTTCAATGTAATACAAAGGGGCGTGGACTTTTACGCCCATCCGTCAGAGCGCCCTCCTATTATAACCTATAGTGCCCGCCTGGGTTAGTACTATGTGTGGTGAAATTTTCATTAAAATCGGTTCCGACGTTTAAGCGTGATTACGGGACAGGTAGAAATAACTTTCAATGAAGTACAAAGGGGCGTGGCATTTCCGCCCCTTTGTGTGATCGCCGCCCTATTATGAAATATATTTCCCGCTTAGATTAGTACTGTATGTGGTGAACATTGCATAAAAATCGGTTCAGCCGTTTAAGTGTAATTGTTGAAAAGGCAGAAATAATGTTCAATATAATACAAAGGGGCGTGTCATTTGGCAGATCGGTCTCTCTTGTGGCCTATAGTTTCCGTCTCGGTTAGTACTATCTGTGGTGAAGTTTTCATGTAAATCGGTTCAGCCGTTTATCCTTGATTGTGGACAGACAGACAGAAAAACCAAAGAATGCCACGCCCCTTTGTAAGGATCTTATATTTACAAAAAGTGGGTATAAAGATAGGCGTGGCTTCCAATCAAGATGCGAGATGGCATATATTTCCTTTCAAAAAACGCCCTATTACATCCATGTTATCGGTAACAAACATCCAAATATAGTACAACAACCAAATAAATTGAAAAATCTGAAATTCACAAAAAGTGGGCGTAAAAGGAGGCGGGGCGTCCAATCGAGATGCCATTGGTGCCAGTTTTCATTTCAGGAAACGTGCTATATACATGCCAAATTTCATTTGAATCGGTTCAGTAGTTTTTTTCTGAAAGCGACACAAACAAACAAACTAACATGTCATTTTTATATATATATAAGGATTAAATTGTTGAATAGGGATGTTTAGATTGAAACAGTTGTACAGTATTTTGGTGCAATGTAGAGCTAACAACACTGTACAACAATTTCGAAAATTTTTCAAAATAATGGGACACTAATAACACTAGTTTACAAATTAAACAAAAATTTGCGATCCATGACATTTTGCCTTGATTTTTTTAAGTAAAATCTTACACTGAATCCGAAAATGAAGTCCAAAAATTTTTAAGAAGAACAACATTTTTCAATCTGCTTATCGCTACAGAAACTATTAATCGATATATAGACGGATTTGTCAGATATTATGTCAATATTATTTAGCAAATTAATAAACAAGTGGAATTTCACAATGGAATCTGACAAATTCTGAAACCAGTGTCTTTTATTAAATCAAAGAATTTTTTAATAAAATACAGATGAAGCATTCCATACCAAATGTTCAGCAAAAAAAAAGTGATGTCGTTTCAATATGAAATCAATTGCAGAGTATTCGCCCTTAGGTCACTATTAAATAACACAAATAAAATTTCAGTTTTTTCAAAAAGTGGGCTTTGTAGGCATGGTCAAATATTGAAAATATCTGAATTTTTTGCCTAAGTACCTTTATTTAAATATTTATGCAAAATTAGTGAAACACAGTGAAGCCTTTGAAATAAAAGTTTTTTTATAGATTTTTGTATGGGCTATCGATTAAAAAAATAAAAATTGGAAAATTTTTAGAAGAAGTTCCGAATTTTTTAAATTTAAACTTAAACTTTATTTATCAAAAAACATGCCACAATTTTATTTCTTTTTTAAATGTTTAAAAATTAGTTAAGGTGTATATCTATCTGTTTTGAAATTTTCAGAGATGTTTTTTTCCTTGTTTTCGAGAGAAAAAATGTTGAACATTGCACTATGCTTATAATTTACAATAATGGGGTATATTACGTATGCGAATGAGTAATATTAACTCTTAAAAAACATTTAAAATAGAGATGTTTTCGTGGGTGAGTTTTTTTTGACGATCACACACGCTCACGAAGGAAAAGTTTTAATCACGCACGATTTTTAATTTTCCTTATGTTCACAAATGCTCACGTGAGTAGAAAAATTTTTGTCACGGGCACGATACTCACGTGAGCGTGACTAAGCGTGAGCAAAATAAATGATCATGCGTGATTAAAATAATTTCCTTGGTGAGAGTGCGTGATGGTAAAAAAAAACTTACCCACGATCACATCTCTATTTTAAATGTTTTTTAAAAGTTAATATTACTCATTTGCGTATGTAATATACCCCATTATTGTAAATTACATATTAGCATTGTGCAATGTTCAACATTTTTTTTCTCGAAAACAAGGCAAAAAACATTTCTGAAAATTTCAGAACAGATAGATAGATATACACCTTAATTATTTGTTAAACATGTAAAAAAAAAAAATTGTGGCATGTTTTTTGATATAAAAAGTTTAAATTTAAATTTAAAACATTTAGAACTTCTTCTGAAAATTTTCCAATTTTTTTTTTTAATCGATAGCCCATACAAAAATCTATAAAAAACGTTTATTTTAAAGGCTTTACTGTGTTTCACTAATTTTGCATAAATATTTAAACAAAGGTACTAAGGCAAAAAATTCAGATATTTTCAATATTTGACCATGCCTGTAAAGCCCACTTTTTGAAAAAAACTGAAATTTTAGTTGTGTTATTTACTAGTGACCTAAGGGCGAATACTCTGCAATTGATTTCATATTGACACGACAACACTTTTTTTTTGCTGAACATTTGGTGTGGAATGCCTCATATATAAAGTAGTTACGTGACTGACTGATGACTGACATACTAATCACGCAACATCCCATAGCCCAAGCCACTGAAGCTAGAGTCTTGAAATTTGGATTGTAGTTTCACCTTCCGGAATACATATCCGCTAAGGCTGGGTTTTTGGAAATGTTGTTTTTAAGGGGTAAAAACAAAGGGTTGAAAAAGAGGAAAAAGCGAGTACTTTGGTACTTTTTATTTTTTCTGAAAAAAAAAAGAATTCAATTAAAAGCGAGCACTTTGGTACTTTTTATTTTTTTTGAAAAAAATCCTATTAATTTGAAATTAGGAATGTAGGATCCTCTAACATAAAAACATTCCCAAAAAAGTACTTTCTGGAAATTCGGACTCCCAAGGGTAAAAAGTTGTAAAAAAATGTACGTTGCTACTTTCTTAATTTTTTGAAATTAAGGTCCTACAAAGAAATATTAACATGTTAGTTCCAACAACGGGAAAAATTCTGAAAAAGTACTTTTTCGAAATTCCGATTCTAAGGGGGGGGGGGGGGGGGGGGTTGGTAAAAAAGTGTATTTTTAATTTGGAATGCAGGGTCATTTAAACCAAAAAAAGATTTCTAAAGAAGGCAAATCATTTTTTGTTTTTTAGCGCATGTAAGCGCTGATTCGGAATGGAATGAAAGCCACATAGGGATAATCGGAATGAAACAGAGAATCAAATGGAATAAAACAGGGAACGAAATGGGGACTTGAAATTTGGAATTTAGGTGCGCCTTCCGAAATATAGATCCTTTAAGGCTGTGTTTCTGAAAATGTTGATTCTAGGGAATAGTGGTAAAAAAGTTATTTTGGTACTTTTTATATTTCCAAAACCACTGAAGCTAGAGACTTTAAATTTGAAATATAGGTCCACTAAGGCTTGGGTTTTGCAAATTTTGATTCTACGGGGGTAAAATGTGCAAAAACAACTCCGTTAGTAATTTTTATAGTCCAAAAACCAATGAAGCTAGGGACTTGAAATTTTGAATGTAGCTGCATCTCCCGGAATATAAATCCACTAAGGCTGTGTTTTTTTTTTTGAAATAATGATTCTATGGAGGTAAAACGGATAAATAATGGTTTTATTAGCTTGAAATTTGGAATGTAGCATCCCATGCTTAAATAAAGGTAAAACTTAAAATTAGGAATGTAGGATCCAACAACAGAAAAAAACTATGAAAAATGTCCTTTTTGGAAATTCCGATTTCGATCTAAGGGAATAAAAACGAGTACAATGGTAACTTTTATATTTTCTGAAATAATTGTGATGGAAATTTGGAGTGTAAGATTGTCTAGCGAAATAAAATATTCCCAAAAGAATAACTTTTGGAAATTCTGATTCCTAAGGAAATTAATTAAAAAAGGGAATTATATATTCTTAAATAATGAGTCTATTAACTTGAAATTTGGAATATAGCATCCTCTAACGGGAAAAAATCCCCAAAAAAAAAATTTTTAGAATTTTCTTAAATAGAGGTCATAAAAAAATTAAATGAAATGTAGGATCCAACAACAGAAAAAAAATCTGTAATAAGTACTTGTTTCAAAATTTCGATTCTAAGGGAGTAAAAGCGAGCACTTTGGCACTTTTCATACTATCTGAAATAATGGTACTGGAAACTTACAATTTGGAATATTGGATCGTCTAGCGAAACAAAAACATTCCCAAAACATTTCTTTTTAAATTCTGCTTCCCAAGGAGTTAAAGGGGTACTTTTTATATTTTCTGAAACAAAATAAGGGGCATAATGATTCTTTTTAATTTTATGATCTTATCCCTAGAAACTCTCTTGTATTTTATAAATGTAATCTTTAAAGTCCTTTTAAAAAGAAACAGGATCACGAAATGAAAATCTCTTAATTCAGTCTTACTACATTTAGTCTCTAGTTTCAAACGTATATTATCCAGTTCGTGTTTAACGATTTTTTTTTAATTTTTGTCGGACTGTGCTTTCACTAGTTTTTTACTCAGGTTTCTTCGAACATAAATTTGTAAAAGTTAAACTTAAAAAGTACATTATATCCTCATCTCTGCTGTTAGCTACCTGGTAAATCATTGTTTTTATCCATTTATTAGTAGTCTTTTAAAAAGTGGCAACAATCTGCAAACATCTTAAACTCATTGTTATGCTGTGCGACACGGCATAATTTTAACACTTTAAGAAAAACTCAATCAAAAATTGTGACTGCAAGCACACTCACTGACTTCGACAACTATCATAGTTGCTGAACAATTAGTTAAACTGCATTAAATTATTCCTTCAAGTCTATAACAGTTTAATTACATTAATAAATCACAACTTCAACACTAATTTATTTATAACACGTTAAAAAAAGAAAACGGCTACAATTTAAAGCAGTTTACTTTTATAACAAAAAAAAGTGGTTCATTGTATTCGTAAGGCTACAACAGCATGTATCATTTCAATTAAAAAATTTCATCTAAATTAAAGTTTGCACTTTGGTGAAAACCTTTAACGACCAGTTTTAACCATGCCATTCATCTACTAGCTCTACTACTACTGCATACTATGTAATGGTGATAAAACTTAAAGACAATAATGGCGACGAGTTGCATTAATTAACACTTTACTTTGGTGGCAAGTTTATGAATATGTTAACCTTGATTTTTGTGACTTGTGTGGATGAACTAAACTTTTTGCATGCATGTAGTGATTTTGTATTGATTTACACTGCAGTGCACTGTAAGAATTTAACAAAAATTTTTATTATTTGAATATTTTGGTAAAATCATCTTTCAAAATATAAAGCAGACAGGGAATTAAGTTGGCAGTCAGTTTGTACCAATATATAAGTTCTTTTTGGGGGACCTGAAGAATAGTTGGTAGCTTGCTAGCATATCAAACTTGGTGGATTTCACTTAGAGTTTTTCACGGGAATTCCCGGAACGGGAATTCCCGGGAATTCCCGTAAATTTTCGATCCCGAAATCCCGGGAAATAGAGCGGGAATTCCCGGGAATTTTAATTTCTCTGAAATTGTTGATTTTTCGACTTTTATTGATTATTTTGTATGTGATTTTTTAGAGATTTTATTAAAATTCTTGATAATTGATGGCAGACGTATGCAGGGAACAAGAGGCTTAAAAAGTATTCCAAGAGAGACCTTCTAACTAAAAAATATCATAAAATCTGAGACTTACGAAATGAAAAAAGTCTCACAATATCTAAATCTTCGATTGGATATAATTAACAAAACCTAATACTTTTTTTCAGAAGCTAAAAAATGTTCTTTCTGAAACCTGCATTAGAAAAATTTGCAGTATGATTATTTGTTTCTATAGAAATATTTGTGTCTCTGGACATTATTCTTTTTAAATCGATAAATTGATATAAATCTGTGTAGGAATGACTCTGATATTAACGGATTTTTCTTTTAGAAACCAGAATTTCAAAAAATTTTTAATAATTTTTTGGGGTAAATGTTCTTATAATTTTATTTCTCTGAAACAGTTACATTCAGTTTCAGAGATATAATTGAGAAATTGCTCTGAATCAGTTTCATTGTGTTTTAGAGGCAAAGCGATGAGAACCAATTATATTCCCTTAAAAATACTTTTAAAAGACTTCGACATATTTGGGCCGTTTTTTTATAAAAACTGCACTAAGAAAATTATGTCATTAACTGTTTGAAGGTTATTTTAAAAAGTAATCAGTAAAGTCATTTTAAAAGAAAAATCACTTATTTTATAAAGGATTTAATTTTTTTACTGTTCCTGTAGTTTAAAAAAAATAATTTACTGTATTAAAAACGAATTTTCTGTTACATTAAATTTCGGCAGTAAAAAATTTCTTCTATAGTTTTACTGTTTTTCAACACAAAATAACTGAATATTCACTAGTTTTTTAATGTTTTGGTTAGTCATTAAATTAACATTTAAAATTGACTGTAATGTGTTTTTATTTTAAATGGAAAAAACAGTGGAATGGTTTTTAAATAAAATTTCATTTGTTTTAAGTGAATATTCACTGGAATTTACCTACATAATTCTTTGAGTGTGTGTAACAAAAATTGTACTTATTTTCTCGAAACTTTTTTTTTTTTTTGTTTCAAAGGTACAAAATTAGATTTTTATGGTGTATAAACATTATAAATAGTGTAATCGCATTCATTAAGCTTTTTTTTATATTTTTTTGACAAAGAAATTTGGATTTTTTGTTTTTGCGGGAATTCCCGGGATCCCGGGAAATTTAAAAATGAATCCCGCTTTCCCGGGAAATGAAAAAGTCCGGGAAAAGAAAAACTCTAATTTCACTACAACGTACAGTGGCCGTAGTACCCAATCCAGTGGAAATTTTTTTTGTAAACAAGCCTAATGCTTTTTTGTGATCTAAGACCGACCCCCCTTAACTTTTACCCGCCAACATTTTTTCGGATCATACTCACAACCTATCTTCACTTCCTAAGCGAGTTTCCATGCAATTTTCAAGGCATTATGTGAAATTTCTTAAAGAATAGGATATAACTCATGGAATGGGCAATATCTTATCAAATGGACTATACATATTTTTAGCGAAAGTCTCCTTGCTGATGAAATTTTTTTTATTTCACCAACATTTAAAAAATAAAATATTGAAATTTTTAATAGAAAACGGGTAATGTTTTTCAAAATGAGTTTTTCAAAAACGGCTCGACAAGTTATGGGCTATAATTTTTTTACACACTATTTAGAATGTACCAGCTTATTTCGTGTGTGAGATATCATTTAGCAATCCATTTACGACAAAGTTTCCAATAATACAACTAATTATTATCAAACGAGTATCTTTGTTAAAAGTGTTGTGTAGGTAATTTATCGAGCTTTAATTTAAGCTTAATGGCGTCCAGATTGAGTAAATAGTAAACGTGCTACGAGGGTCGAAATGGAAATTGAAATTATTGAAAGACGTTGTTTAGAAAATTTCTTAAAAATACTTCTAGGTCGATTTTTCCCAAGCTCAAACATTAAAAATTTAAAAAATTGTCCAGTGGTATATAGTCATTAATCAAATACTTTTTCCAATGACCCAAACAAAAATCAAATTTTTTAAAATGCAGTCGAAGAAATCCGAATTTTTAGACCTCCAATTCTTTTGACCACCAATTTTTTGTAAACAAAGGAAATGTTTAATTATTTTTATTTCTCATTTCTATACACTTAGGTGCACTAAAATTATTAAACAATTAAATATTTTCTTTCTTTACCAAAAATTGGTGGTAAAAAGAATTGGAGGTCAAAAAATTCGGATTTCTTCTACTGTGTTTTAAAAATTTTGATTTTTGTTTGGATCTTTGGATAAAATCGACCTAGAAATATTTTTAAGAAATTTTCTAAAAAACGCTCTTTCAATAATTTCAATTTCCAGTTCGATCCTAGTAGCACATTTAATATATAGACAATCTGAACGTCATTAAGCTTTAATTAAAGCTTGATTAATTACATACACAGGACTTTTTACAAAAATACTTATTTGATAATAATTAGGTCTATTTTGGTCTTGAATGAATTGCTAACTAATATCTTTCACACGAAATAAGCTGCGAGCCACCGTAAATAACCCAAATCAGTAAAAAAATTATGTGCTAATATACTTCATTTAAAGTTGGTTCAAGAACACCGTGCAAACGAAAAAATACGGGTCAGCTTAATTTTGATAGAGATTATTATATATGATTTTGGCGATCGTAAGTATATGCATCTCCATATAAACTACCCCAACGATTATCCATTTTTGACAATAACGAACTTAACAAAGCCGACTTTGGACACGACCGATACACCATTGGATAGGCCTTCAAAAAACCTTTCGACCTGTATAAAATGTTTATATAGTTTCTTTTGAAGAAATGGGAAAAATCATCATTAAACAAGTAAAAAAGTTAAATTCGTCCTTGCTGAATGTAGTGATACCCTCCACAATTTCAAAAAGATTATTGCAAACAACTTTATTTAAAAGGAAATTACTTTTGAACAAAAAAAAAAAAAATTTGAAAAAAAATTTCCACGAAAAAAAATTTTGGTAAAAAAAAAAAATCCGCGATTTTTTTCTTTTTTTGTCAAAAAATATGTTTGTACTTGTTTAAATACCATTTTGTGCTCAATTATGTTCACATATGTCAACCAGAAGCCGAATTAAAGCATTTTGTATTTTTAGGTTATGTTGAATGTACTGAAATTTTTGAGGTGTGCTTACATTTTCGTTTATAACTTTTGAACCGCTGAACCGATATCGCTCAAATGCAATACCAAACTTCTCGGGAGAACTTCCAATATATATGTTAAGTTTCAGTCATCTCTGTGCAATATTTTGTCCGCGAGAGCATTTTCCACAGACAGACAGACAGACAGACGGACAGACGGACATCGCTAGAATGTCTTAAAATCGATCGGGCATCATGAATATATATACTTTATGGGGTCCCAGACCGATATTTCGATGAGTTACAAACGGAATGACAAACTTATATATACCCTCTATCACTAAGTGGAGGGTATAAAAATCACGTTTTTTCGCTCCATTTTGACCTGCGAAATGTGAGATTTGGCAGCTAAAAAAACGGGTAACTCTTATATTGCTCCCCTCTTTCCTATATGCAAGTTTCAGGACAATCGGTGGGTGCACTGTGAAATACCTTTCTTGTAAGTTACCTTAAATTTGTTTCGATGTCCATTCTGAAAACAAAATACTTGTTCGGTTGAAAGAATTTGCTAAAAAAGTAAAATAAAGTAAAAATTTAATCGGAAAAAAATGCGGCAAATGCTGCATTCTTATCATAAAATTATAAATATTATAATTTTTAAAGCATATTTTAAGAATTTTTGGGCATAATTAAGAACCATAAAACATAGTTCTTTAGTGCATAAAGTTCCTGTCCCTGGTAGGGCAGGTACTTTCATGATATTGCAAAGATTTTATTCGGCACTGTTAACTTAATACAAATTAAATATCTATCCGAATTAGAAAATTTGTAATAAAAAGGGTTAATTTTTTCTTGCATATTTTGGTATAAATACATATTTTTGCATCGGATTTATAACTTTTCGTTAGAGACTTCCCTTGTTAGTAATTCTAACTTTTATGAGTGTCAATACCAAGTTTTTACTGCTTAAGTTGAAATACTAGCATTTAGTCTTCCATTCAAGTTGTAAAATTGAATAACATAATCTGTCCTAAAACTTTCCATCCGAGAGACCTAAGCAGCTCCATCTTCCGCAGTTTGACATTGATGTACATTTATGCTCATCTCTTAAGCAGAAGCTATGTTCCACCCAAACAATTTCTTACACTGTAAACTCATCCCGTCTACTCCCAGTCGGTATAATGTTTCATTATTAACTTAAGAAGAAATAAAATCAACAGAAAAAGGGCTCACGCCTAAATAATCAACAATCATTAATAAGTATCTCACACTAGCAAACAAAAACGAGTTGCAAAAAATGGTGTTAAAATAAAATCAACATTGCATAAATAAAAAAAAAAGGAGAAGACGACACAATAAAGTGCAATATCGACTACAAACACCCCCGGTTTTATAAAAAGGTTTAGCTTTTTTTATATACGAGTAGTTTACAATTTCACACCTTTAAAGTTGAAATAAAACACAAAAAGGCTCAACCCACATAGTTATCCTTAAAGACAAAACCACATAACAAAAAAAAAAAAAAACAGCAAAAATTGCCACAGAACTAAAACGAAATAAACAACACTATACACTAGGGTGCCACGAATAAAGACCTTTTTCGAATTTCGTCGATCGCCGGGCTAATAACACCGCTCAACACTCATTTTCCGGTTTGAATTCTGATGATCAATTTTAGTAGACTTTGATCTCCTGATTCCAAATCTGTGCTCCAAATTTTCCCACCACGTCCAGATTTTTAGTTATTCACGGTTGAAAATACGAAAAATTACGATTTTTGCATTATTTGAAAGCCTGCACAGCAGCCATTCAGTGGAATACAAATCTGGTATAAAGCGCAAAAGTATAATTTGTTTATGGTCTCCAACATAGAACACAATTTTTTTCAAATTATTAGGTTTGGTTGGGCCTTACTTGCGTTTTAAAATGATACTGTTAAAATTACCATTTTTGTAAAAAAGGTAAGGTAGATACCTTAGTTTTTTTTGATATTTTTCAAAGAAAAACTAAAAAAATAAATATTTTACAAATTTAAGACTTCTGTGTTATTTTTCGTATACACCGGAAGCTATAGTTAATGGGTTTAAAAGTCTATAAGAAAGAGTGAACTTTTGCCTAAATTTAGAGCTCATCACAGTAAAGATTGATCATCTGGTTATTGTATTAGAGCCTTTTAAAAATGGTGCTTTTTCTATTTTTTTTGACAGTGTTTTTTTAAAATGCATGTTTGGCCAATAATAGTGCAACAACTTAAAATTTTTTTGATCATATTTTTGAGATCATAGTTCAATTCTACTCTCACGCTTTATACCAGATTTTTATTCCACCCAGCGTCTGCTGTGCAGGCTTTCAAAAAAGGCAAAAATCGCGTTTTTTCGCATTTTCAACCGCGAATAATTAAAATTCTAGACGTGATGGAAAAATTTGGAGCACGAATTTGGAATCAGCGAGTCAAAATCTTTAAAAATTTCATATCAAACTTCAAACCGGAGCCAAAAACCTTCGATTTGTTGAGCGGTGTAATGGTTCGTTTTTGTATATAAACTATATGTTTCAATTTTTAGCCAAATTGGACAAAAATTATCCCGTGCCTTTGGGGGATTAAAGTTTTACCCTAAAAAATAAATGTTTCCCCCTTCAAACCAATTTTTTTTTTTCAAAATTTTAATTTTTTTTTGTAATTTTACAATTTTTTTCGTTAATGTACAAATTTCCATTGTTATTTAACAACAAAAAAAAAATCTAGCAGACAGGTCTCTAGCAATAATTTGGCTTTTACAGATTGAAAAAATATCTATTAGTCGACGAGTTATAGCCAAAAACCATATAAACAATATGCTGAAAATCGGCATTTGACTGCAAAGTTCGAAGGTCATTAAAAAAAATTCCAACTAACATAAAAAAGCGCCGCGTTACGGTTCTTCTAATTTAGTCTCTATTTTTACCCCTCACTCACAGAATCGACCTTACTTTTGCTAACCTGAATTTGTTTCACAGTGTAACACTAGTTTACAAATCAAAAAAAAAAATTGCGATCCACGACATTTTGTATTTATTTTCTCTGTAAAATCTTCCGCTGAAACCGAAAATCCACTCTAAAATTTTAAAAGTAGAACAGTTTTTGGATTTGGAGTATACATAAGTAAACGCCAAACGGTTTTGGTTTTTTAAATTGACAAAAAACCGGTTGAACCGGGCTTTCCGGGTTTTTGCAAAAGGTAAACAATTACGATCTCGGTCAAAAACAGAGATTATCGGTGTTTCAAAAAGTTTGGTACTGTATATCAGCAAAATCGGTCTACACTATTTCCAATTCTATTTCCGAAAATACAAATTGTCTTTAATAAAATTCCAATTATATTTCAGAAATTTATATTTCCAAAATTTCTTTTTACAAGTTGCCATTTATATTTCTGAAATTTCCATTTATGTTTCAGAAAATTGCAGTTGTATTCCATATACGCAAAAAACACTTTCACTCATCAGTCAAGTTTTTGCTAAAAATCCAACTCGAGTATTGCCACCCTACTAAACACATTCATTCATACATACACACATGTATAACCCAATAGATATATGTATGTTCATACCAAGGATAAGGTTGCAACAACAACGACAACAATTATTGTAAAGTTATAGTATATTTACCGGTTTTGTTGTTTTGTTATTTTTTTTTTTGGTGTCTTTTGTTTATAGTGTTGTACCATAAAATTATCGCCCATGAAAAATTGTGTTAACACCTCATCCTCAACAACAAACACAACAATTTGTGTATTTGCAGGCAGCTACATATCTTTTTACTTGTACTGTTTTTTTTTTTTCATTCCTTATTATTGTATGATGCTCTTTTTTAAGTACATCAAGATCACTCAGTATTAAAGGTATTCGCAAAAAAAAAAAAAAAAACTGTACTAAATAACGAAACGTTCTTTTAGTGTGCCATAAAAAGGCGGTGGTGGCGGCAATAGCAACTAAATTACAAAGGCAGGTAAATGAATTTTTAAAATAGTTAAGTAAAAGCGACAATATGTGGTACTATAACGGTGTATTTACACCAACTCTTAACTATTTAAACGTTTTAGGGAAATCTACTAACAAGGAAGATCTTTCACAGGGCACCCACCGATTGTTCTGAAACTTGAATATTGGAATGAGGGGAGACAAATAAGAGTTACCTGTTTTTTTTAGCTGCCCAATCTCAAATTTAAAAATAGGTTGCCACCTTATAAAAAAATTCTCGGGAAAATCCGAATAAAAGCCAAACTAGCAGGAATTTCGGCAAACTCAAAAATACTGGTCAGTTTAAATTTAATAGAGATTTTTATATATAATTTTGAGTGTAGTACGTATGGGGCATTCCAAGCCAAATCACTCACTTTTAGACCCGACCCCTTACGATTTATTTTATTTTTGGATATGTTTTAGAACTTATTAAATGCAACTTGGACACCAATTTTCAGCCTTTTATTTCAAGATGGTGTTGAGTAATCAATTTTTCAAAATGGCGATTTTCTCAAAAAAATTAAAAAATTGAAATTTTAAATTAATTTTGACCATTGAAAAATATAGATATTTTAAAAAAAGTTGGACAACGTTTTGTTGGTATTTAAATGTAGTTTTAGAAAAAAAAATATGAAAAAATTATTCGAAGTAATTATCACTTATTTTTTGACGTTTAAAAATTAAAATCGACTTTTTGAAAAAGTCCGAAACCTTCGATTTTTTTGTAAAAAATTATAAAAATTGTACTCTAAATTACGCAACTTTTAAGCCATAATTCGAGATGTGATCACAATTCTTTCTATTTTTTTTTAAATTTTAAAAATTGCACCTTTTATTTTTTGGCTCTGATTTATTTTATATGGTGCTCCAAAAAAAATTAATTGGTAGATATTGACCCTACCTTACCCTAGATATATTCATTTCGAGGTAAAAATACGTCTCACAAAAATTGAGAACGATCGGAAATGGGTAAGGCGTTTAGCATGGTCCTTGAATTTTAAAAAAACGGATTACAAGGAAAAATATGAATTTTTTTCTGTTTTCGCAATATTTTTGGTATTTTAAGTTAAGTTTTATTTCAAGCAATTACGGAATTGTGATGTAGAGTAAAATGCCTTTCTAATAAGATACTAAAAACTTAAATTTCAATAAATTTAAAAAAAGGGACTCGTATTCTTTACTCAAGCGGTATGACACACGTTAGATGCCTGGGGAAGTTGTAATAACTTGGCTGATTTTCAACCGCTTTTAGTTTTTAGTATCTTATTAGAAAGGCATTTTACTCTACATCATAATTCTGTAATTGGATGAAATAAAAATTAATTTTAAATACCAAAAATATTGCGAAACAGAAAAAAATTCATATTTTTCCTTGTAATCCCTTTTCAAACTTCAAGGCCCATGAGGAACGCCTTACCCATTTCCGATCGCTCTAAATTTTTGTGAGACGTATTTCTACCTCGAAATGAATATATCTAGAGTAAGTTAGGGTCAATATCTACCAATTTATTTTTTTTGGAGCACCATATAAAATAAATCAGAGACAAAAAATAAAAGGTGCAATTTTTAAAATTAAAAAAAAAATAGAAAGAGTTGTGATCACATCTCGAATTATGGCTTAAAAGTTGCGTAATTTAGAGTACAATTTTTATAGTTTTTTACAAAAAAATCAAAGGTCGATTTTAATTTTTAAACGTCAAAAAATAAGTGATAATTACTTCGAATAATTTTTTCATATTTTTTTTCTAAAACTACATTTAAATACCAACAAAACGTTGTCCAACTTTTTTTAAAATATCTATATTTTTTAATGGTCAAAATTAATTGAAAATTTCAATTTCTTAATTTTTTTGAGAAAATCGCCATTTTGAAATAAAAATAAATCGAACGGGGTCGGGTCTAAAAGTGAGTGATTTGGCTTGGAATGCCCCGTATACATTAGCCTATCCCGAAAATGGCCTCTTTTTGTAGTTTCGCTTGGTAATGCAAAAAAAATGATGCGTATTACAAAACGCAAAAAAATGTGTCTACGGTTTTTGTAGTTTGTAATTCAAAAAAAAAAATATTTTTACTTCACAAAATAAAAAATTGTAAACACCCGGCGAAAAATGAGCATATATGGACACATATATGTGAATATATGGATGCATATATGTAAATATATGAGCATATATGGTCATATATGAAATTGAATGCAGTCATATATGATCATATTTGCAACATATATGTCCATATATGAGGGCATATGCCCATATATGACATACGTGGTCATATATGGAGCATATATGTCATATATGTTCATATGCTCTCATTTTACGTAAATGGACATATATGTTTCAAATATGATCATATATGCCTTCATACAGTGTCATATATATCCATATATGCTCCATACATGGACATACATGACGCTGTTTTTGTTTTTACGGAGTGTCTAGTCATTTATTAACGTTTAAAAATAACAGAAAAAGTATGTTGTTTCAAATGAAATATAAGTAGTCCGTTTTTTAAAAGGAAAAACGATTGTTTTAAACGTTTTTTCAGTTAAATTTACTTACAAAATATTTTAAGTGTAATATTATAGATAACACAGTGCAGCAGCACATTTAGGCCCTCAACCAAACCAAGACAGTTTGAAAGTACTTATGTGTAGTAGTAAAAACCCCAAAGGGTTTAGCTCTGTAACGTGTCAAATTTTTTTTATAGCCCACTGAATTTTTCAGTTTTTTTTTTCAAAGGCGTTGGAAAAAAGTCGAAAAAACTAATGTTAATGTTTTTTTGAACTTAAAATAGTGTTTGGATGTCTTCAATAGAATTTTATGGGAAACATTTTTCTAGAGTACGCTAGACCTCTATCTCCCGTTTTAATGGGTCATTAACGTCATTATTTAAAGAAATGGCTCAGAAACCTACCAAGACGTGCGTTTAAAGGGTTTACGATTATTTTCAGCATCAAATTTCACTGGCGGTTACTGAAGGCAGAAAGTTCGACCGGTATACGAAAAATGCATAAAAAGGTTAATTGTAAATTATCATTAACTTTTTGTATTTTTTCCTATATTTGTATACAATTTCTGGCAAAAATAAAAAAAAAAAAAAATAATGACACTTTACAATTTATCTTTTTTCTGCATTTTCCTTATATCAGTCGAACTTTCTGCCTTCAGTAACCCCTAGTGAAATTTGATTCAGAGTATATTCGTAGAACATTTTAACCCTTTAAACGCAAGTTTTAGTAGACTTTTGAGCCATTTCTTAAGAAAATTACTTAAATGACCAATAAATACGGCAGATAAAGGGTTAATATATTTTAGAAAAAAATCCCCCATCAAATTCTATTGAAGACATCCAAACACTATTTTAAAATCAAAAGAACAGTTACATTATTTTTTTCGACTTTTTTCAAACGCCTTTAAAAAAAATGAAAAAATTAGTGGGCTATAAAAAAAGTTTGAAACGTTACAGAGCAAAACCCATTAGGGGTTTAACAAGTACACACAAGTACTTTCAAACTGTCTTGGTTTGGTTGAGGCCCTAAGAAATGACCCTTCAATTGTGTCACAGTGTAATTCAGTGTTGAACACAAATTATAGAATTTTTCTTATGGTGTTTTCTTTTCTGGCAAAAAATGTGCATTTTGTTTGCATTTCGCCCCAAAAATTATGTTTTTGTGTTCTTTTCTAAAAAATGTCAACCCTTGTAAAGAATATCGTGTTCTTTTCTAAAAATGTCTGCCCTATAAAGTGCAAAAAAGTAGCACTTTTTACCCCGTAAAAAATTGCTGACATTTTCTGTGTTGTTTTCTCAAAACAGCTGTTAAAAAATACAAGGCAGAGTATTCTTGGATGTTGTGTTCTATTCCATTCAAATAAAATGCAAGTTTTTGAAGGTGAGAGTTAAACATTTTAAAAATGTATTCACTAAAAAGGCAAATATTTTTTTTTCAGAAAAGAAATCACCATTA
Organism: Pegoplata infirma; assembly: GCA_963921195.1. NCBI lineage: Eukaryota > Metazoa > Arthropoda > Insecta > Diptera > Anthomyiidae > Pegoplata > Pegoplata infirma. The sequence continues at coordinate 208,437,968 of OY992536.1, forward strand.
GTTTTTTTAATTTATTCCAATTTTTGGCAGGTGCAAGAATTAGCTTTAATGCATATTACTATGTTAATTAATGTTAACTTGTAAACAAGATCTCACAGCAGTTTGCCTACTTCAAAACAGTCGTGTTGCTTTTTGAAAACATCAATGACGTTTACACCACATTTCTTAATTATTGACGTTCTAATCACTTTCTCTAGTATTCGCCAGCAACAAAGAGGTCACCACACTTGAAAAGTTTGCAGGGAAGGCCGTTGAAGGTGGTCTATTTTCTTTTTATACCCTCCAATTATAGTACTCGTATGGCGGTAAACCCACTTTTTCATTCCGTGTGTAACGCATCGAAATATCAGTCTTGGATTCTATAAAGTTTATGCATTCATATACATTCATATACAAAAGGACAATTTTTAGAATCAAATGCTTTTTGAATCGTAAAACTCAAATAAATACTTTCAAAGATATGGCTCTCAAAGCTATATTCTTTTTTGATAAAATTACAGAATAAATATAAAATTTATATTTTGTATGGAAAAATCTCATAAGTGGTTTTTAAAAAAATTACGAAAGGTGGAAAAACCCGAAGGACCAAAATAAGCTGCACGTAGTTTTATGTAAAATATGTTATTCTTTCCATTTATGCAGGTTTCAGAGAAATCGAAGGGGCATAAATTTTTGAAAAATGCATCTTAAAACTGCTTTTGCTTCAATCACGTACTTTTTAAAAAAATATTTTTTTGAGTGCATTGCACACAGGGCCAGCATGATCAAATTCCGGCCAAAAGTCTTTATCGTTGTTGGATCTGTCTGAAAATATGCTTTTAGAGGAATTCGAGGTGGCTGATTTCAAAATTTAGCTAAAAACCAAAAAAAAATCAAAATGGCGAATCCAATATGGCGGACAATTTTTTTTAAAAATTGTCCGATTGAACTTAAATTTTGTTTTATGCGGGTCTTGGAGTTACTGAATAAGAATTGTTACTCCAAATTTTGAAAAACAAAATGGCGGACTAAATATGCTTCTTAAAGTTTAAAGAATGATACAACTCCGGCCAAAAGTCATTATCGTTGTTGGATCCGTCTGAAAATGTGCTTCTAAAGTATTTCGGGGTCGCTGATTTCAAAATTTAACAAAAAACTAAAAAAAATAAAATGGCGCATCCAATATGGCGGACAAATTTTTTTAAAAATTGTCCGATTTAACTCAAATTTTGTTTTAAGGTGGTCATGGAGTTACTGAATCAGAATTACTGGCGTGAATTTTGAAAAACAAAAGGGCGGACTTAATATGCTTAGTAAAGTTTGTTACGAGTAATTAAAAAACAGTTATATTCCTTGTCTTTGTTGAAGTTAGCTGAAAGTGTGACGTAGTAAATTTCCGGGTCTGTTATCTTAAAATCGAACTGATAAAATTCAATATGGCGGAATCAATATGGCGGCTAGATTTTTTAACTTTGTCTGATCTAACTAAAAATTAGTTTTAAGAGTATTAAGAGTATCTGCAGTTAAATCTACTCACATAATTTTTATATAATTTTTTTTTTTTTTATATGAATATGGAAATGGTGTAAATGACTTGCTTAGTTTCAGAAAAGCTTTTGGAAATGGTGACGACAAATTATTCACTTTTTTTCTTTATTTTGGAAATTCAATAAAAAAATCTTTGAATTTAATTGGAAATGGTGTAACTGATATTTTCCATAATTCTACAAAAATACTAGAAATGTAGATAACTTTTTCTCCTACACTTAAGGCACTCTCTGACGATAAAAAAACTAATCAAGCCGTACACCATTATTTTGGGTTAAATTATTTTTTTTTAAAAACAAATCTCGAATAGCTGTAATTTCGCCATTTATCATTTCGAGCAAGTTTGGGCAACTTTTTCGAAAGATATGGACCCATTCTATATAAAAAAAAAAAATATAGACCGATTGTATCGAACTGATCATCGGTGAGGATTTTTTCGGCGCAATAACTTTTTTCACAAAAAACGCGAATTGCTGCCAGGCAAATGAGTTATATTTGTCCATGTTATTTTCGTTACAAAGGCTTATACATAAGGTTGAACCACGCAAACAAAAAGTTAAACATTAGCAATAGAAGTTTGGAAAAAAAATTAAAGGAGTATCTCAACTTTTAAAAAATTTTTACCAACTTTTGTAACTTTGAAGACCTGTTAAAGGAAAGGATGTAATTGGATCATAAAGATAAGTTCAGAAAACCTGCTTCTATATATGCCCAACAAACTGGTAAACATTTTTTTTGAGAATTTACATATATGGACTTTTGGCCGGAAATCGATCTGTCTGGCCCTCTGTGCATTGGTATAAAAAAGGACAATTGTTAGAGTCAAATGCTTTTTGAATGGTAGAATTCGGATAAATACTTTCGAAGACATGGCTCTTCAAAGTATCATACTTTTTTGATTTTTTTTTTTCAATTTTTGAAGAAAACAAAATTCGCGAAAAAATCGAGATTTGTTTTAAATTTAAAAAAAACTGAAAATGAATATGTTTTGTTGGGTCCATAGTACAAATGTGTACAAAAAATTAGACAAATTTGAAGACCCTCGGTCAGAATTTATAAAATCTCTGGTGGAATTCGTGGTATATAAAAAATAATATTTAAATAATAATGAAATTGTATATATTGTAGAAATCACAAGAAATCCATTTGATAATATCTATCGCAATGAGGAAATGTCCCTAACCAACCCTCCAAAAAAACAGAACTGGGTTTTTTTATTGTTTTTTTTTACATTTTGTAGGGTATAAAAGAATCGGCACAGCCGAATTTAGCACTCGAAAATATTTTAAAACATGTTGTCATGAAACAACAACGTTTGGATTGCAAACAATAAATTTAGATATCAATTGTATTTCACTGTTACAAAACCAGCTCTTAATACTCTACATATCACAATTCTGAATGTAGGGTAAAAATATATGATAAAATTCTTGATGTTTCAGAACTATGCCATGCCGTGCCAAACAATGCAATTCATTTCTCTACCAACAAGATTATATTTATGAAATTGTTATTGTTGTATAATGTGTAAATTGTCTCTACTGGAACCAAACACAAAAAAGGAGCAACACTTATAATTAAGGCCTCTGTGTTCATGGCCTCTTGATATTGCCAGCAAAACTAATATATATAAACACAGAGATACTTAGCGCTTCCTCTGTGCATGTGCATCTTAACTTTAACCGCGCCTCAGCATGGAAAGAAACATAAATGAACAACAAAGCAAGAACAATATATATAAGAGGATATTCAATGTTCTAACGCCAAAATAAGTTTGGCGTCTTGGCGTCTTGGCGTTTCTTACATAGGCCAAAATGAAAGGGTGTCAGGTGTTTTTTGCGTTTTGGCGTCTCGGCATCACTTACTTAGGCACAAAATAAACTGATGTCTCTGTTTGGCGTCATGGCATTTTTGGAGATTAGGGGAGATTTAGGGGAGATTTATTGTTCTTGGGTGATAGTGGTGATCAAGAACAATAAATCTCCCCTAAATCTCCCCTAATCTCCAAAAATGCCATGACGCCAAACAGAGACATCAGTTTATTTTGTGCCTAAGTAAGTGATGCCGAGACGCCAAAACGCAAAAAACACCTGACACCCTTTCATTTTGGCCTATGTAAGAAACGCCAAGACGCCAAGACGCCAAACTTATTTTGGCGTTAGAACATTGAATATCCTCTTATATATATTGTTCTTGAACAAAGTACTTCATTTGTGGAGTAAGTACTTTACGTTAATGCAATTTGTTCGGTAATTTTGTTGTACAAGATTTTATTTTTTTTTTACTTATTTTTTATTTTTTTTAGTTGCCTTCATTTTACGTAGTTAAAATTCTGTTTATCAGTGTTAAGCGCCAATTACCCTTAAGGTTTTTTCTTTTTGCATTTTGTTGTACTGGTGTGTCTTGGATTTCCAAATAATTTTTACATGGGTTTGTGTTGACGTTTTTCACTTTAGTCCGGTATACAAAACTGTATGATTAATGATTTCTGCATATTAATTATGTATGCAAGGGACAAACAAGCTTTTCTTGTTAAAAATTTAATGATAAAATTGTGTATTTTTTTTTTGTGAACAATGTTGAAATTTTTGTATCAGGTAAACTCCCTTTTATTGCACTTTATTCACAAACAAAAAATTGCGATAAGATTTAATTTGAAAAAATTTAATTTTGGGAATTTATGCATAATATTGATTAACCCATTACATGCCATTAACATTAGCGTGGGTTTTTTTGTCCAATTTTCTTCTGAAATGGATATTTTAACCGAATTCCGTAATTTTTTTAACTGATTCAATTGTTGAATTTTTGTGCAAATCCCAATAACCAGTTTAATAATTTTTAAAAAATAATTGTTATAAATTTTTACTAATTTGACAAGTTTTTTTCTAAAAAAATACCTGCGAATTTTGTACTCTAGCCCAAAACATTAAATTAAGTTTATATAATATCGATCCATTTTTAATACAATCTAGCTAAACACATCCGTCTATTTGTCTGTGGAAAAGTAGTTTTTGTGAAAAATATAAGAAAAAATGAAAAGAAACATTTTTTGATGAAAAACAAAATTTTTATAAAAAAAAATTATGAAAAGAAAATGTTGTGAAAAAATGTTTTTTGATAAAAAAAAAACAGTTATAGATGAAGAAAAAAAATTTATGAAAAAAGAATTTATATTAATAAAAATAAATTGATAAAAAAAATATATTGATGAAAAAAAAATATATTGATTGAAAAAAAAATTGATGAAAAAAAACTTTTTGAAGAAAAAGAATTGACAAAAAAGAGATTTTGATGAAAAATAAAAAAAATGATGAAAATAAAATTGATGAAACAAACACATTTTTTTATGAAAAAAAATTTGATGAAGAAAAAAATTATAAAAAAAAAATTTGATAAAAAAAATTTAGATGAAAAAATGTAGATGAAAAACAAGTAGAAAAGTTAAATTCGACTTGGCCGAATCTATGAATACCCTCCACAATGCCCTTTTTAAATGTTAGTAAATTTTCTACCGTGACAAAAAAAATTTTTGATTAGAAATCATAGAAAAGATTAGAAGGTACGCAGTGTTGTATTTGATGTATTTTCCAATATGGTGGCAAAATGCTTGTTCTTCCTCATTTCACACGTATTTAATATCAAATTAGATTCTTTGTTTACAAAAAATGGAATTTGTCTTTCATTTAATAAAATTTACTACTATTATTTATTTTGCTTTATTCAACGTTTTTTTAAAGATAATACGCACTATTGATAGTTTAAAAACTTTTTATTTCTCTTTTGTTGTTTGCTTTGTTGTTGTTCTCCTTTATGTTGCATTGTTTTTATTAAACGTCAAAAGTTACATAATGTGCTGTCACTAATACTTATTCAAGCGAAATACGACTCTGTTTCATTTCTATTTTTTTCTATGTTAGAAATATTTTATTTTGTAAAAAAACTGTTTAACATGACAATGTTTTTAGGCTGGTGTCTAATTTAAAAAAAAGTTGCAGGACGCCACCTCAGTTTGACTATATAAGCTAAGAATTAACGAAAATGAAAACAAGAATTACTATTTTCATTTTCTTAAAGCCAAAAATTGTAATAACTTGGGTTTGTAACTTGGATAATAATTCACATCGTGGTAAACAAACCCATTTTTCACCAGCTGGTGAATAAAAAATAACATATTTTTCAACAAAAAAAAAATAAATTTTTTCATTAATTTTTTTGCTTTCATCAAAGTTTTTTTTTTCATCAAATTTTTTTTCCATCATTTTTTTTTCATAATTTTTTTTTTTACCAAAAATTTTTGGTTCATTAATTTTTTTAACATAAAAATTTTTTTAACATAATCATTTTTTTTACCAAAACTGCTTTTTCACCAAGTCTAAGCTTTTCGAATAAAAATTTTCCATTTGTTTATCAAATGTACATAAAACAAGTGAGAGTGGTATATTATTTGGTGCCGAATCTTTTATACTCTCCAAAATGTAAAAACACTTTTTTGCACTTATTTTTGCACTCACTTACGAAATGTACAGCTCTTTTGGTTTTTTAATGGGATCCTCGACTGATATTCGATTTGCATGGAATAGCAAAGTAATATAACATTATTTTTTCTAAAAAAACTTTCCTTTGGCAAGTATGTACACCCAAATCTTCCGCTAAACAGTATCATTACTTAATGTTTTGGGCAAGAGAACAAAATTCGCAGGCATTTTTAATACAATCTAGCTAAATACATCCGTCTATCTGTCTGTGTAAAGCAAGATGCAGTCTAAACCAAAAGAGCTGTAAATTTGGCAAATGAGCCCAAGCAGAAATTGACGACGGTTCTAAAAAAAAAGCGTTCTGAAAGCTCTGTAACAAAAAAAAAAAGCATTCTCAAAACGCTATTTTCAAACGCTTTGCGAGCGTTTTTGAAAAGTGCTCTGAAAGCTCTATAACAAAAAAAAAAGCAATCTCAAAACGTTTTTTGGAACGCTTTGCGAGCGTATTCGAAAAGCGTTTTAAGAGTTCTTTATATTTATTTTTTTTTTTTTTGAAAAAAATTTCTAAGTTTCGAAACTATTTTTGAATAACAATTTTTTGTCAATTTTTTTTTTAAGTAAAAAAAATCATAAAAAATGTTTTTAGATTTTTTTTTTTTTTTAATTTTCTAAGTTTCGAAATTTTTTTGAAAATTTTTTTAAGTTTTTTTGAGTACAAAAACTTTTTTTTCGGATTTCACTTTGCATCAAACAAATTATTATAACCGAACTAAAACAGAAATTCTTTACTTTGGGTTTTTAAAGCGCTTTGATGACTTAAAAAAAACGTTCTCAAAGCACTTTTTTACATCGCTTTTAAAACGCTTTAAACCTAGCGTAGATCGATGTTATCATTCGGAGCATCTGAAGGCGCTTTGAAGTTTGTATACAGAACGCTCGTACAACCGTCTACAACGCTTTTGCGATTGTATTTTTCTGACTGGGAATGCATGACTTAAGTCCGAAAATGGTTTTTTACATTTTAAAGAGTACAAATGATTCGACAAAGAAGAATTTAACACTCTTTTTGTACATTTGTTAAACAAATGAATCATTTTTAAGTCAGAATTTTATACTTTGTGAAAAAGTAGTTTTTGTGAAAAATATAAGAAAAAATGAAAAGAAACATTTGTTGATGAAAAACAAAATTTTTATAAAAAAAAATTGATGAAAAGAAAATGTTGTGAAAAAATGTTTTTTTGATGAAAAAAAACAGTTTTAGATGAAGAAGAAAACAATTTTTGAAAAAAACAAGTAGGAGTGTTAAATTCGGCTGTGCCGAATCTTGTATACCCTCCAACATGCAAACAAATAAAAAAAAAAAATGCAGGGGCGTTGTATTTTTTTTTTGGGGGGGGGGTCAGGGGGTCGCTAGTAGTAATTGAGGGGGGCAAATCCCTCGAATTTGTGTTTAAAAATACATTCTTATGCTTTTTGCACTAAAGAAATACAAGATTATCATTATTTAAAAAAAATGTTTTATTCCACGCCCATAAAAGGGGGGCGGGCCGAAAAAACAACATTTTATAATTCTCTGGGTCCAAATGCAGGACTTTGAACTTTTTGTGGCATAAAAATGTTGCATTTGTTAAACAAAAACGCAAAAAATCATGTAAAAATATGGTATTTTTCAGAGGTTGGTTTAGTTCTTCAAGGGGGAACTTTTTTCCCCCTGGTCCGATTTTGCTCATTTACGAACTTAACCTGCCTATGAACATAGGACATATTAGTGCCAAATGTCGGGAGTCTAGCTCTTTTATTTTGGACTGCATCGTGTTAACTACAGACGGACAGACGGACAGACGGACGGACGGACGGACAGACGGACGGACGGACATCGCTAGAATGTCTTAGAATCGATCACTGATCATAAATATATATACTTTATGGGGTCCTAGACCGATATTTTGATGCGTTACACACGGAATGACAAAGTGAGTATACCCCCATACTGTAGTTGGAGGGTATAAAAAGAATTTATTTTAATAAAAAATACATTGATAAAAAAAATATATTGATGAAAAAAAATTTTTTTGATGAAAAAATAATATAAGAAAAAAAATTTATGAAAAAAAAATTATGAAAAAAAAAGTTTTTGATGAAAAAGAATTGACGCAAAAAAGTTTTTTATGAAAAAAATGTATGAAAATAAAATTGATGAAAACATTTTTTTATGAAAAAAAAATTGTTAAAAAAAATTATAAAAAAAAAATTTGATAACAAAAATTTAGATGACAAAAATTTTGATGAAAAACAAGTAGAAAAGTTAAATTCGACTTGGCCGAATCTATGAATAATCTCCACAATGCCCTTTTTAAATGTTAGTAAATTTTCTACCGTGACAAAAAAAAAAATTTTTGATTAGAAAAATTTTATTTTGTAAAAAAAACTTTTTATAACATGATAATGTTTTTAGGCTGGCGTCTAATTTTAAAAAACTTGCAGGACACCACCTCAGTTTGACTATATAAGCTAACAATTAACGAAAAAGAAAACAAGAATTACTATTTTCATTTTCTTGAAACCAAAAATTTTAATAACTTGGGTTTTTAACTTGGATAATAATTCACCTAGTGGTGAATAAAACCGTTTTTCACCAGCTGGTGAATAAAAAGTAACATAATTATTTTTCAACAAAAAAAAATTTTTTTGTCATCAATTTTTTTTTTTTTCATAAATTTTTTTTTTTCATAATTTTTTTTTTTCATCAAACGTTTTTTTCATAAATTTTTTTCATAATTTTTTTTTAACAAATTTTTTTTTTTTTTCATCAAACTTTTTTTTTAAAAGATTTTTTTTTATCAATTTTATTTTTATCAATTTTATTTTTATCAATTTTTTTTTTTCCATCAAATTTTTTTTTTCATCAATTTTTTTTCCATCAAATTTTTTTCATCATTTTTTTTTTTCGTCAAACTTTTTTTTCATAAATTTTTTTTTTTTCATAATTTTTTTTTTTCATAATTTTTTTTTTTTCATCATATTTTTTTATAATTTTTTTTTCATCAATTTTTATTTTATCAAATTTTTTTGTCATCAAATTTTTTTTTTTATAAATTTTTTTTTCATCAATTTTTTTTCATTTTTTTCATTTTTTTTTTTTTATCAAAATTTTTTTTCATAATTTTTGTTTATCTTATTTTTTTCACCATTTTTTTTTTTTCATTAAATTTTTTTATAATTTTTTTTGCCAAAATTACTTTTCACCAAGTCTAAGATTTTCGCATAAAAATTTTCCATTTGTTTATAAAATGTACATAAAACAAGTGAGAGTGTTATATTCTTTGGTGCCGAATCTTTTACACTCTCCAAAATGTAATAAACACTTTTTTGCACTCACTTACGAAATGTACAGCTCTTTTGGTTTTTTAATGGGGCAAAGTAATATAACAATCCGCAAAACATTCACTAATTATATCATTAACTGTTTGTAGGTTATTTTCAAAATTAATCAGTAAAGTTATTTTAAAAGAAAAATCATTAATTTTATTATGGATTTCTTGTTTTCTACTGTTTCTGTAGTTTAAAAAAAAAATAATTAACTGTCTTAAAACTGAATTTTCTGTTACATTCAATTTCGGTAGTAAAAAATTTCTTCTATAGTTTTACGGTTTTTCAATACAAAATAAGTGAATATTCACTAGTTTTTTAATGTTTTGGATAGTCATTAAATTAACATTAAAAATTGACTGTAATATGTTCTTATTTTATATGAAAAAATAGTGGAATGGTTTTTAAATAAAATTTTATTTGTTTTAAGTGAATATTCACTGGAATTTACCTACATAATTTTTTGAGTGTTATTATGATTTAATGTTTTGGGCAAGAGTACAAAATTCGCAGGCATTTATTAAGTAATTTTTGAAAAAATAATTAACAAATTTTTTTTTGAGTGTAAAATTTTTTTCGAGTGTATTTTTTTTTTTTTTTGTTTTTTTGGGAAAATATATTTAAGAGTAACGAAAATACGTTGTAAAATATTTTTGTGACTTACCAGTGTTTTTAAAGCATGTTTAAGCATGTTTTCAACACGTGAATTTAAGGTGAAATTAATCTGAAATTCACGGTTTTGCTAATAACTTTTGAACCGATTTTGTTGAAATTCAATACGAACGAGGCCAGGGGAACGACAAATATGTATGCCAAGCTTCAGCATCCCTAGAATAGCCTTTTAAAAGTTAGCGTGTCTTTTATCTCGTAAATTTACGAATAATTCTTGCATAAACTCAGTCTTTTGCTCAAAACTTTTGAACCACTTAACCGATTTCGAGTGTTTTCAACAGACAGACAGAGAGGCAGACGGACGGACATCGATAGATAGTCTTAAAATCGATAGAGGATCATGACCAATATTTCGAGAGGTTACAAACGGAATTACAAACTTATATATACCCTCTATCACTAGAGTGGAGGCGAGGGTATAAAAATTAAAAAAAAATTTGATGAAAAATAAAAAAAAAATTTGATGACAAAAAATTTTATGACAAAAAATTTTTGTTGAAAAATAATTATGTTACGTTTTATTCACCATTTGGTGAAAAACGCATGTATTCACCAGCAGGTGAGTTATTATCCAAGTTACAAATCGAAGCTGCAAACCTTTTTGATTTTAAGCTTATATACCCAAACTGAGGTGGTAAAACTTGAAAAAAGTAGAAGTAAAAATTTGTTTATTTTAGTTTCGTGAGTCTTCGGGAGCGCACGAAATAAAAATATTTGTTGTTACCTCCTATTTGACGAGAATTCCTAGTTATTTTACAAGCTTTTTATCAAATAATTTTGTAATTTTAGAAGCTTTTATTATATTACAAGGAATTCTCGTGCTTTACTAGATTTTTGCTACCTAATATTTAACGAGAATTCTTAATAAAAATTACGAGCTTTTTTGTTATTTTCCAAGCTTTTTTTACAAATAATGTTAATTTACAACTTTTTTTGGCGCAAATAAAATTACAAGGAAGTGTCGTGAATTTACTTAATTTTTTTTGTAAAATTACCATGGAAATTTGTAAGATTACAAAAAAACTGTAAAATTCTATCAAAATTTTTTTGTTAAAAAAAGGAAAACTGCTAAATATTGGAAAAATGGGATTACTTACCGGACTTTTTCTAGTAATTTGACAAGTTTTTTTTTTTTTTTTTTTTTTTTGTGTGTAAATGAGTTTAAAAAATAATGACAAACATTTTTTGTTAAACTATTTTCAATAAAAAGTACAACCAGTTTTCATTAAAAATAAATAGTGTGTGCTTTTTCAAAATAAATTTATCTTTTAATTGTATAATTTTTTTTTGTTATTTTGTTTTGACACAAGAAAATAAATATACATACAATAATACATATTTCTTTAAAAGTAAACATTATTCATCTATAGATGCAGTAGCAGTTCAAATAGCATATGTATTCAGACTAGTGCCACCCGTTTTCCTGTTAACGGTATTCCTGGAAATTCCAATATTTCTGGTTGTGGAACCGGTTTCCCGGTTCTGAATATAGTACCGATTCCTAAAAAAAAAAAACGATAACATTAATGTTTAAATTTAGTAATTACACCACTTCAATCGGTATTTTAAAAATAATAAGTTGTGTTTGTAAAATTATTTAAAAATCATGTAATTATTTTTGTCTCAAATTCATAAAAAATGGAAATGGTGTTTTTAACATATTTCGTTTTTGTTTTTTGGTAAAAACAAAGAAAAAATTTTAATTGTACAAAAATTTACATAATTCCTATATTGGTAGTCCCGGATATACCGGTAATACCGACAGAACCGGAACCGGTAATACCGGTAATACCGGTATTCCCCAAAGTAAAGGTAATTAATCAAGAACCTGGAAATCGGTACCAATTCCCAGTAATATCGAGAACGGGGAATACCGTGATTACCGATACTACGGTACTGACCGTATGCTCTAATTCAGACGATATAAAGTAATACGTGAATGAGAAAACAGTTTTTTGGGTTAGTTCTTTTTTGGCTTATTCATATAGAGGAATAAAATTGCTACTGTTACTTTTATTAAAAGTGGGATATATTAGGTATTTAAATAAGTTTTTGTCTAAGCTTGAACTTAAAATTTACTTTAATTTCATTTTCTACAATGGTGGCATGACTAAAAAAAGAGATTTTTAAGTTAGTAAACTAGAATTAATTGTGATATCATGCTTTGTAAAAAAATAGTAATAACTAGGGCAAGTACTTTCATGAAAATGCATGTTTTTACTCAGCATTGTAAACATAACATAAATTAAATATCTATCCGAATCAATAAATTTGCAGCAAAATAGCATCGATTTGTAGATGCATATTCTTGCATATTTTGGTATAAATGCATATTTTTGCATATTTTCATATAAATTGGACTTTTTTTTTATTCTTTATCAATATTTTTTTCAAAACTTCCTTAGAAAAATACAAAACTATCCCCTATTTCTTACAGAAAAATAAATTATTTATAGAAATCATATTCTGAGTATTTCTTAAAGAAAACTGATTCTGAAAGTATTATTTTTAGATTCTGAGAAATGTTTCCGATTTAAAATTCTTCTGCTCTTAGACATTTTACTAATCGTAAAGAAAACCCTTTCGAATTTAAGATTTTTCGACAGGAAAATTGATTTTTTTATTTTGCTTAGAGTCAGGGTGAGGTCTTTTGCCCTTAAGTGAATTTTTTAACTTGAAAAACGGAAAATTATAAAAAATCGGAAAAAAATATTTTAAAATTTATTTGTTTTAGAACAATGTTGTACTTAAAATTTTTTTTCTAAATTTATTTCCTCCAGAATTATTTATTGAGTTAAAGAAAAAAACTTCTCATGTAAATTTGTTCAATTAAAAATATTTTTATCACAAAATGTGTCTATAAAACAATATTTTACTAATTAAAAATTGTGTTAGAATTGTCGAGGGCCTAAAAGTTTTTTGACCAAGCCTAATTTATCTTGACAAACCTATTTGTTTAGAAAAAAAATATTTTTAAATGCATATTTTTGAAGTTTTTAGTGCATATTTTGGATTTTTAGACGCATATTATAGGCACATATTTTCGATTTTTAGATGCATGAAAGTACTTGCCCTAGTAATAACCCATTAACGACGAATGGGTAGAAAAATACACAAAAATAGAGCTGTCTTAGAAAAATCAGGCGAACAGTATTGCAAATCTTTCTTCATGAACTGATAGAAGAAATATATAACTAGTAAAAAAAAATGTTAGAGGTCAGTTCGGAAGTTGATTTGGGGGAAAATATGCGGGTCAAAAGTCAATAATTTTACAAAATTTAACATTTTTGATATAACTGGATCTGGAAAGTTTGGTGAGTGGGCTTCCCGAAAACTCTCTTGGAGCATTATAGCAAAAGATATCGTCTATCTAAAAAAACAAAAAAAAAATCGTATAGGTCCTGTCCTCAGGGCCACAGGCAGGGGTGCCAGATGATTTTTATGAAAAATCAGCACATTTTTCAAAAAAAAAAAACGGCATTATCGGCACTTTAGTTTAAAAAATCGGTAAAATATCGGCAAATGAAAAATAACCATTTAAAATACAATAAAACATGTTATAAAAAACAACAAAAGTGAACAATTTAGTACTAGCAAATGCTTAAAACCAACATTTCTAAATTTTTTTTAAAACGTCCATCCCCACTTGGCGAATGGAAATAAGATAAAAAATTAATATGGTCGGTCTCACTAATGGCGGGACGGACCATTGGACCGGTATGAGCTGATTTAATATTACAAATTTATAAAAAAAATTATGGGACCGCCTTAAGGATTAAATATATAGGGTAGGTAAGTTCAGAGAGAATAAATACATTAAAAAAAATATTGTGGGTCGGTCATATATTTGATTGCTCTAGGAACACTCTTAGTTCAGTTAGAGCGGTTGGAGCAAATTAAAAAAAATCATTTTGTAAGTGAGATCACTTAGGAGTTGGAGATAGACTCTTAGTTTGTTTGGAAGAAACGCTTATAGGTAAAAATTAATGTGGTCGGCCTTGCTAATGACCCCTCCAGGACGCACCAATGGAGCAGTAGACCTGATTTAAAGATTAGAAAACTGCAATGAAAATTTTTCAAAAAATGGAAAAAAGTAATACTCGTAATCCCACGGTCTTTCTGGATAAAAAATTTGTAGAAATTATATACAAATTCTATAGATGTTTTCCACATTATTTTTTTTTTTTAATTAAAGACGACAAATATTTTTAAAAATGGTTTTCAAATTAAAAAAAAATAATCTCAAGCTAGAACGGTTTAAAGAGTTTTTTTTTAGGAATTTTTATTTAAAAGTACATAAAAAAATGTTGAATATTTAAAGAAGTTTGATTAAAAGAATTGTGAGCATAGGAAGATGGCCCAAATGTTTGAAAATTTGGTATCAAAAAATCTGAAATTTTACACGAAGGAGTTTTTGAGGGTTAATAAAAAAATATTCAAATGTCCGATTTGACATAGAATGTCCAATGTACTTGACCGAGAACTCGAGGTTTTAAAAACGGAATGACCAACTTATGTAAATGTACCCTCTATCACAAAGGTTATCGTGATTTTGGAGATGATCAAAAAATTTTTGGAGCAAAAATCGGCAAATCGGCACTTTGATAATTTTGAGGCAAAAAACCGGCAAAATGCCGATAAATTGGCAAATATTTCAGCCCTGGCTACAGGTTCAGTTTTATGACATGGGTATTAAAATACCCACTCAGGCATAAAAGGGTTCGAAATCTCATTTTTATTTATTTCCAAGTAAAAACATGTTTTTGTAAGAACAAAGTTGGAATGATGTTTTCAGAATACAAAATTACTTTTCCTGCTAAATTTCGAAAGAAATCTTATTTTAATACGGTTATTAAAATCATTTGAGCCAAATTTTAAGGGGATGGTTGTTTGGGGGCTAGGTCTAAAGGTAGACCGAAATATTACAATTTCAACTGGCTTCGTCATTAGGCCAAAGGAAGGTTCTTTTATAAATTTCAGTCAAATATATTGATAAATATGACCTGAATCGTGATTATAACTTTTACATTGACGGATACACATTGTTAAATCCACTCAAAAGTGATTCTGAGTCAATCGGTACACTTTTAAGTGTGTATTTAGTAGATTTTCATTAAAACTTACAATATTTATGTTTACTGTTACCATTTTCAAGCTTTTATATATAACAAACAACCTTCAAATAACGCTAAAAAAAAATATTTGCGCGTAAAGCTATGAACTGACGAGAAAATAATGAATGTAGGATTTGTTGGAAATTTGATTATCTTTACTTTGTTTTTTATTGCGAGCAGATCAGATAAACAGAACTAAAGATAAAGCAAAATAGCCAAAATACATCCAAAAAAACGCTAAAAAATTCATTAAACAAAAATGTTTTCGCGAAATGTTGTTTTAATGAAATTTTTGAGTTTAGCGATCCAAAATACATATAACAAAAATATTCGCAGATAGTGCGCAGAAATTGTTTTTCATTTGTAAACAAGAGTTATTAACAAAAATCAATAAGTCGTTTCATGAAACCACGTTTATAATTAAACCGCTTATCACCCCAGTTTGGGATTTGCATATGTTGTTAGGTACATTTTGGGCTATATGTGCAAAAAAATATAGGAAAATTAAAGATACGCATTTTGAGATATTTGCAAATTAAGGACATTTTTTTAATTTCAATATCCTTTTTGCAAAGCATCCTATCCTTTTTCAAAATTCTGTTTTAAGTAAAGGACATAACAATTATTTTGCGCTTTATTTCGTGGCAATCGGATGATGCGTTCCAAAGATATGATCATTTAAAAATTGTGTATTTATCATACAATTGTTTCAAAATACCAACTTTGAACAGCTATAAAACGCGAACCATTCACAATTTTGACTAACTAACAAAAACCGAAATTCAACAAAAATCAGAAGAACATATATACTAATTTTTAAGACAATTAAAATAGGTAAGGCCGAAAAAGTGTTTTTTTTTTGTAATCAAAAATTTTGGAATTCTTCCATATATTTTAAAACTTGTTAATGCCTGAGTGGGTAGAAAAATACGCAAGAGCCACATGTTTGTGTATGACAGAACTCGTTAATGCCTGAGTAAGTAGGTAGAAAAATACTCAAGAGCCACATGTTTGTGTACGACAGAGAAAAATGCCCTAAATACTAACTGTGTGCAATTTTATCAAAATCGGACCACGGAATCGGGGGTCAGGCATTAATGGGTTAAAATTATGTACTAGTTTTTTTTTTGCAATTTTACAAGCTTTTTACCAATAAAATTGTAAATTGACAGTTTTTTGGCGCAATAAAACTTACAAGGAATTCTCGTAAATTTACAAGATTGTCTTCAAAATTTATAAAATTACAAAAAATTTTGTAAAATTACAAAAAAAAAACAAGGAAAACTGTCAAATATTAGTAAAATGGGATTACGAGACTTTAGTAATTTGACCAGTTTTTTTTTTTTTTTTTTTATGTGGACATTGAATAATTCGCACTTAGAGTACCGAACTAGGATGATAATTTATTGCCTTTTTCTTAAGTAATACTAGACAACGGAATTTTCCGAAATTCATGCAGTCCAGCAGTGATCAAGACTTTCTTTCTACACCTAATACATACAGATCTTTAAACGTACATTGTATATAAGTGCATTTATAAAATTTAGTTTGGTAAAACTTCCATACGTTTGTTGTTTTAAATGATACAAATGTTGTTTTTTTATTTACGCTTCAACAAACAATAAAGTGTGAAATAAGTAAATTCATTTTCATGACGATGTTATTTTAAATTAAAGGTTTTCGAGTTTTTTTTTTTTTTATTTTCTTCTTTGTACTATTTCGAGTGTTTTAACAGTTCATTTTTGTGTAGAACCAAAAAATAAAAAAGATAAAAAAAGTAAAATTATAAAACTTTAAAAAGTAGAATTTATTTTATTACCAGATCACAGTGAGGTGCCAACAAACCAAACAACCACTCACTATAGATAGTTATAAAATATATACATGTAAGGCATTTCACACCTACTGGACGGATGTGGTTAAGCAACATATATTTGGTGGAAATCTTAAATTATGATTTGTGCAATTTACGAAAAAGCACAGATGCATGTTGTTTAGATGAGTTTGAAATGAAACAAGTTTCGAAATTCTTTTGTGAAATGAATATTTTTAGGACTGTTAAAATCTTCCGAAGTTTATATTAGTTTATCATATTTTCGTCGATCAAAAGTTTATTTATAATTTAGAAAATTTCTTAAGGTAAATGTTTCCACAAATTCCCAGTAATTTCACAAATAAAAAACGGTATTTTTACAAAAATTATATTATTTGGAGGATTTAAGTTGTTTTACAAAAAAAAAAACTTTATTTTTAAACATTAGTTCCGTAAAAAACGTTTCAAAAAGTCCCAGCCACATTTTTTTCGTGTTTTGAAGTAGAGATTGGCACATGCGTAGATTAGTTCGTGATTCACGTTATTCAGGCGTGATCGGGCGTGTTCAGGCGTGAGTGTGACTGAACTCAATTATACTCACGTGATTGTGAGTGAGTGTGAGTGGTGAAAAAATTGCTTGAGTAAGATTTTTGCGTGAGGCAATTTTTTTACATGATTTAAATTTTGTAAGATTTTGGAAATTTTAATTTTAAAAATTTTGTTTGTTTAAATTAAAATTTTTGTAAGTGTGAGTCAACGTAAGGGTAAGTGAAGCTTGTGTTAGTGCACGTAAGTTGAATTACAAAAATGACTTTATTTTTAAACATTAGTTCCGTAAAAAACATTTCAAAAAGTCCAGCCACATTTTTTTCGTGTTTTGAAGTAGAGATTGGCACATGCGCAGATTGGTTCGAAATCAATTTTACTCAAGTAATTGTGAGTTATGAAAAAAATTGCGTGAGTAAGATTTTTGCATATAAATTAAAAATAATTCTATGCCGAAAATTTAAAATAAATGAATATTTAGTAATTTAAAAACTTTATACTATAAATAAAAATTTCAAAAAAGACAATTAAAATTTTAATTATATAAAATAAAAATTTACACAGAAAAAAATATCGTGAAATCAAAAGTAACAAAGCAAATTGTTAGCAACTAACTTCCAGTTCAACAACGTTTTTAATTGTATCAACAATGTATATAGTTAATGTGACAAAAATTCAATTTAATTTCCAATTAAATGCATCAATTAAAATGATTGTTAAGAAACGCACAAAATTCTCATTGATAACACAGACACCTTATAAATTCATTTAATGAAGCTCAAATTTATGTGACGATAGCTCGGTGGTAGTGTGCTAGACTTAAATCATGAACATTGCTGGCGGAAACATTTTTTATTTTTATTTATTTTTATTTTAAATTATTTTTGTTTTGCTATTCTGCAACACATTTTATACGCGTTAAGTCAAGTAAAAAATATATGAGAAATAGCACGGTGGTAGTGTGCTAGAATCGTACCATGTTCGTTGCCGGTTCGATTCCAGCTGCCGCTAGATTTTTTTTTTTATTTTTTTTTTACTCAAAAGACATTAAAACCGGTTTATTTCCCTTAATATACGCGTATAGTAAACTACAAATATATACAAGGAATAGCACGGTGGTAGTGTGCTAGACTCGTATCATGTTCGTTGCGGGTTCGATTCCAGCTGCCGGCTAATGTTTTTTTTTTTTATTTTTTAGATTTTTTTGTTCTATTTTTTTTTTATAAAATGACATTAAGGCATGCTTATTTCCGTTAATATAATTTATTACAAACTTTTCATTTAATTTTATTGTTGATACAACAATGAATTTAATTGACAAAAATGAGTTGATATTTTTTTTTAAAGTTACAAAAGTCAATGTTGTATTGACAAAATCCAATGTAGGCTCAGTTTCAATTAAATGTTTAATTGTATTAACAATGAAATTAATTGTATTGACAAATTTTTTTTTCTGTGTTAATTAAAAAAAATCGGAAACCAATTAAAATTTTAATTGTATAAATTTAAAAAATTTATTAAAAATATTTAATTTTTTAACAATTAATAAGTTAAAAAACATTGTTTTTAAATTAAAAGGTTTAAAAAAATTTAAAATTAAAAGGTTTAAAAAAATGCGTTTAAAAACTTACAAAGAATTTTCGTGACTACGAGATATTTTGCTATCTCAAATTTTACGAGAATTCCTTGTAAAAATCGCCTACTTTTTTTATCATTCTTTTAGACCTTTTTTTGTAGTTTAGCCACCTTGTGTGGCATGTGTTACATACTGCTACAAAAATTTTCTTTGGTAAATAGTCTGATGTCGAAGAAGCAATTTAACAGCTTGATATTTAATGTTAAATCTTGTTTCTATTCCTTCATTGCAGTCAAGAATCTTGGTACAAAAACTTAAAAAAAACAACTCTTGATTTATGAATTAAATATTCTATTTACCCTCTTTTTAAATGATAAGATTCCAAAGATTCTAGTTTTTTGTTTTGTTCATTAAGAGCAATGAACACACAAAATCCTGGTCTATAAATTATAATAATGTGACATTAAAAGAACAAAATACTTTTAATCCACAACTTAAACATATTTACAGATTTTAAATTGGATTTATAAAAGTTTTCTTAAATTATATAGTAACCATAGTTGTTTTTTTTAAAAAATAAAACTTTTCTTATCTGAAAAGCAATTTGTGTTAATTTGTTGAGAATCAACAAATTACAAATGCACCATGGGGTTCAGAGATTATAAATATTTAAAGCTAGCATGTCAAATGAAAAGATCACCCATGTTTTCAAGTCATTCAAATAATTTCTCATATGAGCGTGAATATGACGGAATTGGTTTAAAAAACAATTTTATTTACGTTTTTATTCTTATTAAATTACAATATTTAAAGGCCAGAAAAATATTTATTTTTGAATTGAAGGACTTCGAAACATTTTAAAAACTTGTATGAATATGTCAGCAATTTGATAAAGGAAGGGTCGCCGGAATGCTTTGGTTAGTTACTTGGTAAGCGAAGTTTTTGCAGAGATTGTATGAGCTATCGACTATTTTTTTTTTGAAAATTTTCAGAACCAGTTCTTAAATTTTCCATTTTTAAAAAAGTCAATTTATCGAAAATCCGGCTACTTTTTTTTATATAAAAAAAAAAAAAAATTAAGTTTAGATATTTGTCTATCCACACCATACACTAAGAAAATTATGTCATTAACTGTTTGTAGGTTAGTTTAAAAAGTAACCAGTAAAGTCATTTTAAAAGAAAAATCACTTATTTTATAAAGGATTTAATTTTTTTACTGTTTCTGTAGTTTAAAAAAAATAATTTACTGTATTAAAATTGAATTTTCTGTTATATTTAATTTCGGCAGTAAAAAATTTCTTCTATAGTTTTACTGTTTTTCAATACAAAATAACTGAATATTCAGTGGGCCCCGTAGGCTAGTTGGTAGCGTGCTAGCCTTTGAACGTGGGGGTCGTGTGTTCGATTCCCACCAGAACCCTTGGTTTTTTTTCGCTACAACGAGACGACGGTCATTGTTACCAGTTCTCGGCTAGGTTGAAGTTATTAAAAAAATGAGTTGTAAATAAAAAGAAAGAATAAATAAAAATAATTGATCATGTGATCAAAACTATTATTATTATAACTGAATATTCACTGGTTTTTTAATGTTTTGGTTAGTCATTAAATTAACATTTAAAATTGACTGTAAAGTGTTTTTATTTTAAATGAAAAAACAGTGGAATGGTTTTTAAATAAAATTTAATTTTTTTTAAGTGAATATTCACTGGAATTTACCTATATAATTTTTTGAGTGTAGATGGGAATTTTTCATTACCATTGAAATTTAATTACCATTGGTTGATATCAATGGTAATGAAAAAAATTTCATTACCATTTAATGGTAATTAAATTTTTTTAATAGAAAAAAATAATTACCAATGGTAATGAAAGGCACCAATTGTTGAAAAACACCAATTATAATTGGTTTCAAAGCCATTGCTTGGCACATTTTTTTTTTTTTTTTTGAAAAAGTTATAAATTTAAACATCAAAGTATGTTTTTCAAAAAAATATGAAAATGTTAAAGACAAAAAACAAAATGCAAATAAAAATTTTAAATATTGTGTCACACAAAAGCAATCAACTTGTGTTTGGTTTATAAAATGTGAAAAAGTAAAACACCATATAACAAAAACAACAGATATTTCCAAATACAGTTGAACCCGGTTATAACGAACTCCGAGGGACCATTAAAAATAGTTCGTTATAAGCAAAGTTCGTTATAAGCATGGTATATTTTATATCAACCTAGTATTATTTCCATAAAAAATAGATCCAACTTTGTTTTAATTGATGTTTTTTTTCGTAAATAAACTATTTATTGAGAAGAAAACATTAAAAATAAAAATAAATTTTATCAAAATTATAATATAAACCAAAAATTTCGAACCTTTTGTGAGTTCGATAAACATGGTTGCCACACATTAAAAAATATTTATGGGAGGTCGTTATAAAAATGTAAATACACAAGAAATTTTATTCGTGGGACAGTTCGTTTTAACAAAGGATTCGTTATATCCGAGTTCGTTATAAAAGAAGTATTTTATGTGAAAATTGATGCCAAAACGTCGAAACTTTAGAATTAGTTCGTTATAACCGAGAATTCGTTATAACCGAGTGTGATATAACAGAATTTGACTGTATTTACGATTTTGACAATATTGTGACGACATTTACTAGTGGTAATTATTTTTTTTAAGTGATGCCATACCAATGGTAATTATTTTTTTTTTTTAATTTTCATTAGTAACTAGCTGGCCCGGTCCGCGTTGCTGGCCCAAATATAAGATCAGTGTTATATTTCGCCTCGCTTCAAATATATAGCCTTGCAAAAAATGCGATGAATTTCTTGGCTTCGAAAAAATTTGTGGGCGTGGTTTTAAAGACACGATTATGCAGAAAATCATCTTCAAATTATATTTTAGGAACTAAAAAAAAAAACACTATGTGTTCGAATTTGCGAACAGTACAAATTTAAAACTTCTTTAGTATCACAAAAATAAATTACCGATATCGTTTGTTCTTATCGTGAGATATTGTCTTGAGTTCAAACAAACCGCTATAGTTTTCCCGAATTTTCCATTTTTCCGGCACACTTTTCTCATTTACATTTCCTTAAAAACCTAATTAGAACTATAATTAACTTAAAAAAATCGGTCCAGTCATTAGTAGTTGACATATTTAGACAAAAGTGTTCGTTAAATTTGTGTCCCCGATTTCAGATACATATATTAAAAAAAGTGGGAGTGGACAAATTTTCTTTACGTAAAAACCTTAGTTGTAAAGGGTTTTTCAATAAGAGCGCTACAAAAATTTTTTTAAATAAAACAAAAACGGTTTTGGATATCAATGAAATTCTTTATTCCTGTGAAAGTACGTTCAATGCCATTATGTATGGAAATCGATCTCTTTTGCATGGCCACCACGGGCACGCTTGCAGAAGTCCAGACGCCTAACCCAATTTTCGACGGTTTTCAAGCATAAATCGGCCGATACTGCTGCAATTTCACGTTCGATATTCGTACGAAGTTCATCAATCGTCGCTGGCTTGTTGGCATAGATTATAGACTTGACGTAGCCCCACAGGAAATAGTCCAACGGCGTCAAATCACACGACCGAGGCGGCCAATCGACTGGACCATTTCGTGAGATAACACGTTTTCCAAACTTGGTTTCAAATAAATTGATTGTGACATTCGCTGTGTGGCTTGTGGCGCCGTCCTGTTGGAGCCACATGTCCTCCAAGTCCATATCGTCCAATTGGGGCAAAAAATATTCGGTTATCATTGAAAGGTATCGATTCCCATTCACAGTAACGTGACGGTCTTAATCATCACGGAAGAAGTACGGCCCAATGACGCCGCCGGCCCACAAACCGCACCAAACCGTAATTTTTCGGGATGCAATGATGACTCATGTCGTACGTGTGGATTGCTGTCTAACCAATAACGCATATTTTGTTTATTGACGAAGGCATTCAGCCAGAAATGAGCCTCATCGCTGAAGATGATTTTCCGTTGAAAATCCGAATCATTTTCAAGTTGTTGCTCAAACAATTTCGGTAGTAAATTTTAATAATTTCGACTCGTTGTTGGCTCGTGTATCTTTCCATCATGAAATGGCAAACCTTACTGAAGAGATATGTCAAAAGAGCGGCAAGAAATATGGCGTCGTTTGCTGTTCCTGTCTTTCTACTTTTGTAGCGTCCCTATTGAAAAACCCTTTACTATCACGAACGTCAACAAATACTACTAATAGCCAAATCGGCCATACCGTTCTTCTATTTGAGATATATCGAAATAAAAGTTGGTGTGAAAAATTTTTATTTTCATTTAAACCTACGTTGGACTATGACGAACATTTAAAAAAAAAATTTTGGATATATCGAAAAAAGGACGCGTAAAGGTGAGCGTGATTAATTTGTTTTCCGAAAAACCTAAGACGAACATTTAAGAAAAAATATTATCCACATCGGTCAGTTTAGTCAAATCGATCCAGCCGTTCTTCGATTTTAGATATATCGAAAAAAGGACGCGTAAAGGTGAGCGTGATTAATGTGTTTTCCGAAAAAAACCTAAGGCGAACATTTAAAAAAAAATATTATCCATATCGGTCAGTTCTCAAGTGATGCGATTACCAACGAACTACATTTGATTTTTATTTATATAGATATTTTATTTTTCTATAGATCAAATTTTATATGTATCGAAAAAAAGAGTCGGTGGACAACTTTTCTTACCGTAAAAACCTTATTTGAATTTTACCAAATTGGTCCATCCATTCAAAAGTGGGCGTAGAAATGGAAAATTGTTCTTTCCGAAAAACCTCGGTTGGACTATGATGAACATTAAAAACAAAATAAGACAAATTGATCCATCCATTCCATAATTTAATATACATATATCGGGAAAAGTGAGAAAGTTGGCGTGGACAATTTTTCTTTCCTTAAAAATACTATCTGTAAAAACCTTAGTTGAATTATGACAAACATTTCAACAAAAATTAGCCAAAGTGGGCGTGGTCAATTGCTTTTTTCGTAAAAAACAAAGTCGAATATTATAAAAATTCATTTAAAAACAAATTTAGTAAAATCGGTGCAGCCATTCTCAGTTTTTAGATTAATTGAAAAAGTGGGCGTAAAAGTGGGCGTGGTCGATTTTTCTTTCAGTAAAAACTTAAATTGGATTACTATGAACATTTAAATAAAAAATTACCCAAATCGGTGCAGCCGTTTTCCGATTTTAGATAAATCAAAAAAAGTGGGCGTAAAAGTGGGCGTGGTCAATTTTTCATTACGTAAAAACCTAAGTTGGACCATAACGAACATTTCAAAAAAAAAATTGTCCAAATCGGTCCAGCCGTTCTCAACTGATGCTGTTACCAACGAACGACAATTGATTTTTATTTATATAGATTACTAGGGCAAGTACTTTAATAAATATGCATGTTTTTACTCGGCACTTTAATCATACAACAAACTAAATATCTATCCGAATCAAGAAATTTGAAATAAAATGGCATCGATTTGTAGTTGCATATTTTTGCATATTTTGGTATAAATGCATATTTTTGCATATTTTCATATAAATTGGACTTTTTTCAATTTTCACCATTATTTTACCAAAACTTTTTTAGGAAAATTCAAATCCTATCACCTATTTCTTATGGAAAAATATTTTTATTTACAGAAATCATATTCTGAGTCATTTCTTATAGAAAATTGCTTCTGGAAGTAAAATGTTTAGATTCTGAAAAATTTTTCCTATTCTGATACATTTTACTAATCGTAAAGAAAAAAATTTATTTTAATTTAAAATTTCCTACAGGAAATTTGCATTTTTTTGGATTTCGCTTAGAGTCAGAGTGGGGTCTTTGAGTTCATTTTTATTGACTTCATAATGGGAAAATTCCGAAAAAAGTGAAAAGAAATATTTTTAAAGCATTTTTTTTTTCTAAAAAAATATTTAATATTAGGAGGACTGGTTCTAAAAACTTTACTTTAATAATTTTTTTTATAAAATGTTTTTATTCCAGAAATATTTTTTGACTCAAAGAAAAAAACTTCTCAAATAAATTTGTTCAATTAAAAAGATTTTTATCACCAAATATGTCAATAAAAAAATATTTTGCTTATAAAAATTTTTTTTACACTCAAAAATACCGCTGTAAGAACTGTCGAGGGCCTTAAAGTATTTGACATAATTTAATTAATGTTGATAAACTTTTTTTTTTGGTAAAAATAATAATTTTTAAATGCATTTTTTTAAGTTTTAAGTGCATATTTTGAATTTTTAGACGCATATTATAGGCACATATTTTCGATTTTTAGATGCATGAAAGTACTTGCCCTAGTAATTACATTGATTAGTATTTAAATTGGTTCCATTGATACAACCAATGGTAATGACAAAAATTTCATTACCACCGACATCAATTAAATGGTAATTAAACCATCAATTAATTTGTCCCTTTAATTAATTAGTCCCATCTGTGATCCACCCAAAAAAGTTCAGACATGTCGTCAGCTTATTATTGTTTTGCTCCATACACCAACAACTCGGTTTCGAGAAAAACTATAAAATAGGTTTACCACAAATTTTCTCGAAAAGTAATCGATGGATTTTGTTTTAATGTTTACCATTTATTGCTACATATGTTGTAAACAAAGCTTCTAGTTTTCACACTTTTACGTTCAATAGATCAAACGATTTTAAGCTTCTAAGAAAATAAGATTTTATGGTATTATGCTCCATATCCAATTTTGCTTACACATTTGTGACTTTTGTGTGATATGGAGTAAATGAGTTCTCAATGCCAAACAAAATAACAATGAAACAAAAAGAGCTAGATCGACAAAACTGGGTATTTAGAACACTTATATAGTCAGGTTGCACGGTATTAAAAATGGGGATGATCGGTCAATGGACACGCCTACCTCCCACCCAACCTAAATGGCAAATATGACATTACTTGAAATTTTTAGAAGATACGGTATTAAAATTTGGTACGTAGAATAGTACAAACATAGTTAATCTTCATTCCAAAAATATGCAATATCCGTTAATTTTTAAATAATCTAGAGCCTTTTCTATAACGCAAATTTTCAAATAACGTTAAAATGGTGTGTTTTTTCTTTGAAAATGCTGGATATCTCAAATTTGAAAAGATGTTTTAAAAAACGGACTTCGGAATAAGAAAGAGGATATTTATATTATATATATTCCATTCGTAACTCATTTTTTTCAAAAATGGCGTATGGAGCAAAACAATAATAAGGTGACGATGTGTTTTCGTTTTTTTTTGTTCAAGAAAATCACATTTAAATATTAAATTTCATAACAATTTTGTAATTTGCTTGTATTTTCTTAGTTTAACATGGCGAATGATTACTAAATATTAGCATAAATGTTACTCATACGTAGGGTGACCATTTTTTTCTGAACTCAAATCAGTACGCACAAGTTTTTATGTTTTTTTTTTCTAGAAATTACTCTCTGAAAACTGTTTTCTGTGGGAAAACACTGATTATTTTTGAGAAACACTGATGATTTTTCCAACACTTAAACTACCAAACTTGGGGTCAATTAGTATTCAGTAAAAACAACTGTCATAAACTGTGTCGTAATTTTGCGGAAAATTTTGTTGACTACAAACAATTTAATTTGAATGTTTTAATCGTTTCGGTGCAGAAAATATAACAAAAACCCACAGGTTTTGTGAATAAAAAGTCCACAGATTCTTAGGACTTTTAATAACTCTTCCTATTAGAAAACTTTCCAGATAAAAAGCAAGTTTTTTTTAATAGACCTTTTCATATAAATATATGAAGATGAAAATAACCTCACGCTCAGATACATTTTTGCGTTAAGGAACCTCTTGATTTTCGAATTCTAAGCTCTTTAGAATTCATTATAAATTATCTTATTGTCAGAATTAAGTCATAAAAAACTACCTTGAAGACTTATTTTATGGAAACTCAAGTTTTTGTATAGAATTTTCGAATAAAATTATTTTTTATTTTGAAATGTTTAAAAATCAGTACAATCAGTACATATTTCAAAAAATCAGTACAAATCAGTACAACGTTTTTTGATCAGTACACATGATCAAAAATCAGTACATGTACTGATCAAATCAGTAGAATGGAAGAAAATACAAGAAAATTACTAAATTGTTATGAAATTCAAATGCGATTTTCTCGAAAAAACAAAAACACATGCCTGAATTTTTTTGTGTGGATAGGCAAACATAAAAACTTTCCAAAAAAAAAAAGGCCGGATTTTTGATGAATTGACTTTTTAAAAAAATGGAAAATTTCAGAAAAATTTTTGTCGATACTTTACCAAACTTTACAAGAATGTAAATTTTTGAGATTGTGGTGCATTCCGATCTAATTTGATAGGCAATTCTGTTAAATTTTACCATTATTTGCCAGTTTTCCTTGTTTTTAACAAAAAATTTTCGATCGAAATTTACATTTCTTTTGTAGTTTTACATTTTTTTATTTGAAATTTTACAAATCTCCAAATTTTTGTTTACAAAAACAATATAGTTAAGTCACGAAAATTCCTAGTAAGTTTTGTTTTAGGAACGATATGAACTTTTTATTATTTGTTGCGCCAAAAAAGGTTACAATTTTATTGGTAAAAAACTTGTAAAATTACAAAAAAGCTCGTAATTTTTACTGGGAGTTCTCGTAAAATAGAAGGTAGGAAAAAATCTAGTAAAGTCACGAAACCTGCTTGTAAGTTTTATCGCCTCAAAAAATTGTAAATTTTATTGGTAAAAAGGTTGTGAGATTACAAAATTATTGGTAAAAATTTTGTAAAATTCCTAGGTATTCTCGTCAAATAGGAGGTAGCAAAAAAAAGTTACAAAATTTTTTTGTCGTTTTACAAGTTTTTTTTTTTTTTTTTTTTGACAGTGTTAAGACAAGTTTTTTCTGGGTATAAATGAATGTATAAACAAAAATTCTGGTTATTATTAACCAAAATTCTGTTGAGATAAAAATACACTGATGTTATGTTTGACCGCAACGTTAAACAATTTTTATTTTTAATTTGTTTATTCCTTTTAAAAATATAACAAGTAGAAAAATTAAATTCGACTTAATCGAATCTATGAATACCCTCCACAATGTAATCTGATTTTCTAAAAAAAAAATCCAAAAAATTGCATTACAAATTTTTTATTAGAAATATGTATATTATTTTGAGACAAACTTTCTTTTAATCAATCAAATTTTTTTGAGTGTAAAATTTTTTTGACTGTCAACATTTTTTTGAGTCTGCCATTTCATTAAAAAAAAAATAATAATGTGTACATTTTTTTTTGAGTGTAACATTTTTTTTGAGTGTAAAGTTTTTTTTAGTGTACAATTTCTTTGAGTAACAAATTACTTTGTAAAATATTTTTGTTGTTTTATACCTATATGTAATACAAAAAAAAAACTATTTCACATATTTTCCACTTTTTATATTACTATCCTCTTCTCTAAAAACCAAAAACAAATTAACATTCAATCATACACATACTTTATTTGATTTTTTCCCGTTACATACAGTTACACTAACAATAACAAACAATAACAAATATTTACTTGTCTAACAACTAAACTGCACCCCACGACAGAAAACAAACAACAACAAGTTTTACAAATCTGGTATTTCACCATGCCCTTAAAACTTGTTTAACGAGTTTTCAACAGTTTAAGGTGAAACAAATCTGAAATTCAGTGCTTTGCTTATAACTTTTGAACCACTGAACCGATTTTGCTGAAATTCAAAACCAAACAGCCTTGGGGAACGACAAATATATATGCTAAGCTTCAGCCCCTTCAGAATTGTCTTTCGAAAGTTATAGTGGTTTTAATCTTGTAAATTCGAAAAATACCCTTGCCGAAATTTACTAATTTGCTCATAACTTTTGAACCACTGCACTATAGGAAATTTTACCCATTTTGTGGCCAAAAGTCAAAATTAAAATTTTTGCAAACATTATTTTTTTTCACATTAATATAAAAAAAACTTAACAAAGTAAACAATTCTTTCTCAATTTTTCGACAGAATTGATGTACTGTCACTTTATCAGTAGTTTTTGTTGCAATTTCTTACTTAGTTATAAAATAACGATTGAGAGCAGCGAATTTTGTGATAGCTTCTAACAAAAGTTTTTATATTAAGAATTTATAGTTTTTAAAAACTAAAAAATGGAAAATAATGTCAAAGGTGAGTACTTTAATGATAAATAGTGAAATGTTGGTGAACTCATCTATTAGATCGATTTTATTGGAAAAATTGAAGTGACCTTAAGATGAACTTATTGAAGTATGAATTGGAATTTTATTTTGACTTTAAAAAAAATGATAGCATATGTTAGCTATAAAACCATAAAAGTTCTCTAGGACAATCAATTACCTTCCGAATTTAAAAAATTTCAAGGTCGGATATGTGCAAACTTTTTTTTTATACCCATTTTTCCAGGTGACTACTGAGTGCCAAATTCAGAGTTATTTAATACATGGCGAGAGAAATAAAGCAGAGGTGGATAAGGAGCCGCTATTTCTGACCATTTCTTTTCATACATTGCTGAGAGTGAATGTTTCGAAAACTTTAAACAATATATAAAGGAGGAATTAAGAATAGTTTGTTCAAATATAAATATGAAAAGGATTAAAAGTTGTAGGAGTTTGAAAATTTTTGAAAGACAGCATGCTGTTTGGCTTAAAGGCAATACTTGGCTAAAAAAAACTTGAAACGCAGCCTGCCTCCACTAAATCGAAACCTGGGCGACCGCAATTAACTTTTTTGTCAAAATCTGCGAGAACAAAAATACGAGTTACAGCAGAAATCTCTAAAGATCTAAATAGGGAAGTTGAGCCCCTAGCTCTTGCATCATCTACGGCTGCCCGTAGTGGCATTTTGAAATGTAGTTGACGACTTGGAACTCAAAAATAAAATTTTTGAATAAAATCCTTATTAAAAAGTAGATTTGTTTGACACTTCTTAACATTGTTAAAATAAATTTCTACTGTTATCTTCGAAAGTTAGTGTACACTCAAAAAAAAAAAATATTGTAAAAACAGTTTAGAAAACCATATAATCTATCAAGGATCTAAAAAATCTTAGATGCGGCAACTTATAACCCGGGAACCCTGTTTGGAACTAATTATTAGGTAATTTTTTAGGTAACTTTACTAATTTTTTTTTTTGAGTGTATGAAAACCTTTAAGAGTCACTCCCTCCCTCTAAAGAGTCTTCCAAAAGTCAAATAAAAAAAATCAGTCAAATCGGTCCAGCCGTTTGGCTGTAAATAATTTTGGCCAAAAAAAGGGTAAAATTTCCTATAGTGCACTGGACCGATTTCGCTGGATTGCAATACCAACCTGACCCGTTAAATGTAGAACATATATGTCAAACTTCAGGAGCCTCCGTAAAGTTTTTCAAAAGTTAGCGTGTTTTCAACGGACAGACAGACAGACAGACGGACGGACGGACGGACGGACGGACGGACGGACATCGCTAGATCGACTTAAAATCGATCAAGGATCATGAATATATATACTTTATGGGGTCCTAGACCAATATTTCGATGTGTTACAAACGGAATGACAAACTTATATATACCCTCTATCACTAGAGTGGAGGGTATAATAAGTATAAGTATATATTTATTATAATTGTTGACTTTTTAACACGAATTCTCTGTTAAGTGTTCATTAATTTTTTTTTTATATGTTGCCATTAAATTCAGAAGTTCATTTCATACTTTTCATTCCACTCAATATTGTTTATTTATATTAATATTTTTATACAAAAGTGTTTGTTGTTTTCTTTTGAGAAATTTAAATGTTTATTTATTATTAATTTTTGAATTAATCGTTGGCCATTAATTATACAGATATATATGTACGTTTGTCGTTGATGGCTTTTAATTTTGTCTGTTAACAGCAATTTTTAGAGTGTTTTAAACCGTAAGCACTGCCTTTGATGTTTTTATTAAAAACACAAACTTTCAGATTTATAATTATGGGATTTTTACATATTGACAGTTTCTGTTTTTTTTTTTTAATATTTATATACTATGTATTTAATTATAAAATTTTAAACCTATAATTTAAAACAAACATTTAATTTGTGTTTAAAAATGTTTGTAAAAGTTTAAATATTTATAAATTTAAAATAATATTGGACTTTATATCTTTATTTTTAAAACGATTATTTTATTTAAGATAGTCGAATGGAACCAACCAAAAATTTTAATATTTAAAAAATTTCAGCACGCCTCATTAAATATTTTGTAAAGATCAAATTTCGAAGAATTGTATTTGTATTTATAATAAATATTTAATACGTTACTGCACTGAACATATTTGATAGGTAAAAAAAATGAAAAATGCTTTTAAAACAAATGATTAAACAAGTCAATATCATCTCAGTAATTATTCATTTATATTTACAAACAGCAATACTTATTTTGTACTTTTTACTAAATTTACTAATACTATTAATAACATTAAAGAATAACATTTCTTTCATGTATTTTATCAACAAATTAAAAAAAATATATAACCTATGAAAACATTTAAAATTAATCAGCCTTACACAGAAAATAATATGGAGGAAACTAATTTGAGTAATCACTTGTTTAAATTTAAAAACAAAAATTGAGTATTTTTTTAATTGACGCAATTAAAAATTTACTCAAAAATTTTAAAAACAATTTAAGTAAATAATTTAATAAAAATTTAATAGTTTTTTATTTTTTTTTTTTTTTACTCTCATAGTTTTTATACCCTCCACTCTAGTGATAGAGGGTATATATAAGTTTGTCATTCCGTTTGTAACACCTCGAAATATTGGTCTAGGACCCCATAAAGTATATATATTCATGATCCTCGATCGATTTTAAGACGATCTAGCGATGTCCGTCCGTCCGTCCGTCCGTCCGTCCGTCCGTCCGTCCGTCCGTCTGTCCGTCTGTCTGTCTGTCTGTCTGTCTGTCTGTCTGTTGAAAACACGCTAACTTTTGAAAGACTTTACGGAGGCTCCTGAAGTTTGGCATATATGTTGGGCATTTACCTGGTCAGGTTGGTATTGCAATCCAGCGAAATCGGTCCAGTGGTTCAAAAGTTATGAGCAAAAGACTGAATTTCGGCAAGGGTTTTTCGTGAATTTATTAGATAAAAAGCACTATAACTTTCGAAAATCAATTCTGAGGATGCTGAAGCTTGGCATATATGTTTTTCGTTCCTGCAGCCTAGTTCGTATTGAATTTCACCCAAATCGGTCCAGTGGTTCAAAAGTTATTAGCAAAACCGTGAATATCAGATTAGCTTCACCTTAAATTCACGTGGTGAAAACCCGTTAAACCTGTTTTAAAACCATTGGTAAGTCACAAAAATATTTTAAAACGTATTTTTGTCACTCAAAAATATTTTTATACCAAAACAAAAAAAAAATACACTCGAAAAAATTTTACACTCAAAAAAAATTTTACACTCAAAAAAAATTTTAGACTCAAAAAAAATTTAGTAAATTATTTTTTTTTTCAAAAATGAATAAAAAAAAAGTTTTTTTTACACAAAATAAAATATTTCTGATCAAAAATTTTATTTTTCACGTTAGAAAACTATTACTTAAAAAGGGCATTGTGGAGGGTATTCATAGATTCGTCCAAGTCGAATTTAACTTTTCTACTTGTTTGAATTCTCGTTTAGTTTATAGATTTTTGTGTATGTATATGAAAGTTTGTAATCGTCTTTATAAAATTTTCCTATGTTTTTGAGACATAAATATGTTTGGTAAAGTTTGAAAAAAACAAGTTTTTTGTTTTTTTTGTAAAAAAAATTAAAACTTTTTTAAACTTCAAAAAAAAAAAAATAAATAGATAAATTTTGAGTAAATGTTTAATTGTGTCCATTAAAAATTTACTCAAATTTTTTTTCAAATATTTAATAAATTTTTATTAAAAATTTACTCAATACTATTAAATCGTTTACTGGTGCAAATTTGAGTAATTTTTTACTCAATAGTATTAAAAATTTACTCAAATATTTTTTTTATTTTTTTCTGTGTACCACAGAAAAATAAAACAAATTTAAAATCGACTTTTAATTTTATTTCCATACAAATTAAGCCTTACCATTGAAAAATAAAATATATTAAAAATCAGCTTTTAATTTTATTTCCATACAAAATGCTTTTTTTAAATGTATTAAAAATTTGAAATTTAAAATAAAACTTTTGTTAAAATAGACTTTTTGTTTTCTTGTGGTAAGGGCCATTGTTTTTGTTTTTAAAATCGACTTTAAAAAAATTTATAGAAAATTTGGAATTTAAAACAAAATTTTTATTTAAATAGACTTTGTAATTATACCCTACACCACACTGTGGTACAGGGTATAATGAGTTTGTGCTGATGTTTGTAACTACCCGAAATATTGGTCCTAGAGCCACCTCTTTAGTTTTGGCTCAAATGACTATAATGACCGTGTTATAATAGGTATATTTTCGAAATTTGACAGGTAATCATGTATCGTCCACACAAATCACCATTCCGAATTTAAAAAAAAAACGGACAAGTTCTTCTTGTAGCCCCCATACAAACCAACTTTTCGATTTTCACATACATCTCTCAAATTTCATGAAAATAGAAAATATTTAATTAAAATTCTGTTTGTGTATGTTAAACGCGTACTTTAATAACCGTATCAAATCTTATTATCATCGAACCATTTTTAGACTTAGGTCACATGTGAAAATTTCGCCCGATATTCAGTTAAAGCGGTTTATTGTCAACAAAAAGAAGCCTATTCCACTCAAATTTGATTTGTGAGTGCTTATTACACTTATTAAACTTGGGACCATTTTCCGGGAAACTCTGGTGTAGGGTATTAAATGGTCGGTCTTGACCGACTATAATTTTCTTACTTGTTTTTCTTTGGTACGGGCCAATGATTATTCTATTATTTTTACCAACAAATTAAAAAAAAAATAACATACGAAAATATTAAAAATTTATGATTTTGTAAGTAATTTTTTACACTTAAATATTATAATTGTTTTTTAAACTTTATACGCTCCCTAGTAGGATAGTTGGTAGCGTGCTAGCCTATAACTCTGCGAAGCAGACTACATTGGATTTTGTCAATACAACAATGACTTTTGTAACTTTTGAAAAAAAAAAAAAATCAACTTCATTCATTGTTACATTAACAATGAAATTAATTGAAAAATTTGTAAAATCTAAAAATAGAATAAAAATAATCTAAAAATAAAAAAAAACTTCTACCGCCAGCTGGCATCGAACCCGCAATCTTCTTGCTACTCGTCCGGCACACTACCACTGTGCTATCCTTATACATGGGTGAAATCAAAAAATGTCAGTGTTTTTGAGCCAAAATTGTACAAACAAAAAATTTTAATTTTTGGTGAATTTTTTGATTAAAATCGATATGTTACATCACTACTAATATAACTATAAAAAATCTCTTCTACAAATTGTTTCAAACAAATTTTATCGACAATTTTATGATTTTTTTGGTGACGGAGTTTACATTCACCGTA
Source organism: Pegoplata infirma (assembly GCA_963921195.1). Classification (NCBI taxonomy): domain Eukaryota; kingdom Metazoa; phylum Arthropoda; class Insecta; order Diptera; family Anthomyiidae; genus Pegoplata; species Pegoplata infirma. Next base: position 208,472,610 of record OY992536.1, read on the forward strand.
GAAAAATACATAAAATTTTTTGAATTTTTTTTGAAAACATTTTATTGTAATTTAAAAAACTTATTTATGTAATTACCAACAATTTTTGTAATTAGGATTTTTACTTGTTTTTGTTATTAAAGATTTTACAATTATTTTTTTTTTTGTAACAGGATTTTTCTAAGGAAATGTAAAATAAATTTATTATTATATCTGTTAAAATGAGATTTTTTATTTTTTGAATGACTAGTGTTAATATTTGCATCGGTTTTAACAACTACATAAAGTTTTTTATTGCTATCTGCAAAAAAAAAAAAAAAGTTGACGGAGTTTACAGAGACGGAGTTTACATTTCGTCACTTTTTGCCATTTTTTTTTCAAAAACTATTTGTCGGAAATTATTTTCCGAAAAAAAATCATTAGATGTCAACTAGATACGTCAAAATATGACGATATTTCAGATACACGCTAAGTGGTTTTGTTGTAAACGTGGAGACGGAGTTTACAGCATTTTTCGATTTTTCATTTATGATTTAGCTTTTCATACCGGGAAATTAATATGCAATGAAAAAACTTGAAACCAATGATGCAAAATAATACTTTATAGCCTCGCGCTTAATAAATGGGGCAATAACACATTATTTTTCTAAACATAATACGTCAAAAACAACAAAATTGTCGGGTTCCACAATGTCGAAAAAAAGTGTCGAAAAATCGTTACACAATTGAAGCCGTGTTTGCATGGGTAAAAGAGATAGTTATGACCATAGTGACATAGTAATCCATCGACCGTTTTGTAGATCTGGCATCCCCAAAGATAATTGGAAAATTCTGGCAATGCCAAACTAAAGTTCAAACGCAAAGCAAAGAGAGACAAAAAGCAATCTGCATTCTCACTGTAAAACTGGTATCTTCCATCTCGCTCACATTTCGATTTGTGATAAAATTTCGTAAACAATACCATATGGTTTTTGTTTACTACTTTTTCCAACGCCATTTGTTGGACTACTCTATGACTCTGGTTATGACTATATAAAATTTTTTTTTTAAGAACGTCAACATTCACTCTTTAAAAATGTAGTGAATTATTAAACTCTTAGTTTATTGGTTTTTAAGATATAACCGGTTAAAGTTTAAAAACTGAAATGGTTATTGGCGACGGAGTTTACATTTGGCCTACAAAAATGAAAATAACTTGTTTAAAATAGATTATTTATATCCAGAATGATGTTAGTTATGTATAACGGCAATGTATATGACGCTGTACAAAAGAAAATATGCGAATACTTTAACCAATGTATGAGATATTACACGATTACATGGTTTGGTTGACATTTTTTGATTTCACCCACATACATATTTTTATTTGACTAAACGTCCTATTTAAAACAATATACAATTAGGATGATAAAAAAACTAAAATTGGAATTTAAAAAAAAAAAAAAAGTTCCGTCAACTGACGGCGAACCCGCAACCTTCAAGTTTCGATGCTAGCACACTACCACCGTGCTATTCCTCATGTATATTTAAAGTTGACTAAATGCGTACATATGGTGTCTGCGATTTCATTATGCACTTTTTGCGTTTTTAACAATAATAATATAAAAAATGTGGCATTATACATATTTAAAAATAAATAATAATGTTGTATCACACAAATTTAAAAAAAAAATCTAAAAATAGGATAATTAAAAATTATCTCAAATACATAAAAAAAAAAAACTGTTCCGCCAACTGGTAGCGAAATCAAATCCTTTATGATTTGAGTTTAGCACACTACCACCGTGCTAACGTCGCATATATTTGTGCTTGATTAAATGAGTTTATAAATTGTTTGTGTTATTAATGTCCATTTTGTGGAATCTTTAACAATGATTTAAATTCATGCGTTTAATTGGAAATAAAACCGGATTTTTGTCACATTAACAATACACGTTGTTGATACAATTAAAAACGTTGTTGAACTAGTATTTCGTTGGTAACAATTTGTTTAGTTACTTTTGATTTTACGATATTCTACAATTTTTTATCTATTTTTCCGAAATTCGAAAAAAATGTAAATTCTATTGAAAATTTCGGATTTTTTTTTTAACGTAATGATGTTATAAAGCTAGTGTCTAATTTAAAAAAAAAATGCAGAACGCCACCTCAGTTTGACTATATAAACTAACGCTTAACAAATAAGACAATAAGAATTACTGATTTCATATTCTTAAAACCAAAAATTTTAGTAACTTGGGTTTGTAACTTTGATAATAATTCACCTCGTGGCGAATAATATGTTATATAATTTTTTTTTATAATTTTTTGTATATCCTTCACTCTAGTGATAGAGAGTATATGAGGCATTCCACACCAAATGTCCAGTGAAAAAAAACATGTGTACCGTAAATTTCTGAATAGGTTGTATGGATAGCCCTATATTGAACTTAGAAAATTGCGTTTTTGGTTTTTAAATTTTTCAAAAACTGGTCTCAGGAGGCGTGGTCAAATATTGGAAAAATTGTCAAATTTGTGGCGAGTTGTCTTGATTAAATATTTATTACATTAAAACGGAATGTACCACAATCTCAAAAATTTACATTCTTATATAGTTTTGTATGAGCTATCGATTAAATTATTTTTTTTTAATTTTCAGAACCTGTTCTGAAATTTTTTCTTTTTTTAAGAAAGTCAATTTATCAAAAATCCGGCTACTTTTTTTTAATTTTTTTTTTTTTTAAGTTTAGATGTTTGTCCATCCACACAAAAAAACTCAGAAAATCGCATTTCGAGAAAATCGCATTTGAATTTTAAATTTCATAACAATTTAGTAGTTTGCTTGTGTTTTCTTAATTCAACAGAGCGTATGAGTAATATTTATGCAATTAATAATTCTCATTCGCAACGTTTGCAAATTACAAAATTGTTATGAAATTTAAAATTCAAAGGCTATTTTCTCGAAAAAACGAAAAACGCGTTTCTGATTTTTTTGTGTGGAGGGACAAACATCTAAATTTAAAAAAAAAATTAAAAAAAGTGGCCGGATTTTTGATAAATTTAATTTTTTTAAAAATAAAAATTTCAGAACGGGTTCTGAAATTTTTCCAAAAAAAATAATAATAATCGATAGCACATACAAAACTATATAAGAATGTAAATTTTTCAGATTGTGGTGCATTCCGTTTTCATGTTATAAATATTTAATCAAGGCAACTCGCCACAAATTTGACCATTTTTCCAATATTTGACCACGCCTCCTAAGCCCAGTTTTAAAAAATTTGAAAAACCAAAAACGCAATTTTCTTAGTTCCATATAGGGCTATTGAAATAACCTATTCAGAAATTTACGGGACACATGGTTTTCTGTAGCGGGACATTTGGTGTGGAATGCCTCAAATATAAATTCTTCGGTGAGCGGACATAATCCCAACACACATTGCCCCCATAACGGAAATGGGGACTATAGCCGAATTCATTACGGTCATAATCCCCATAATAGACCGTTTCCAAAACGGTCACAATCCCATTAGGGATTATGTCCGTTCCTTGTTGGGATTACGACCGAACTTTTTTCGGTCATAACCCCCATTCACATTATGGGGTAAGTCCAAAGCAATTTTCCGTTTGTAACACCTCGAAATATTGGTCTAGGACCACATAAAGTATCAGGTCAGGTCAGGTTGGTATTGCAATCCAGCAAAATCGGTTCAGTGGTTCAAAAGTAATGAGTAAAATATTGAATTTCGGCAATGGTTTTTCGTGAATTTACGAGATAAAAACAAGCTAACTTTCGAAAGGCAATTTTGAGAATGCTGAAGCTTGTCTTATATATTTCTCGTTCCCCTGGCTTGGTTCGTATTGAATTTCAGTCAAATCGGTTTAGTCGTTCAAAATTTATTAGCCAAACCGTGAATTTCAGATTAGTTTCACCCTAAATTCAGGTGTTGAAAACCCGATAAACATGTTTTAAAAATATTGGTAAGTCACAAAAATATTTTACAACGTATTTTTGTCACTCAAAAATATTTTTACACTAAACAAAAAAAAAAACACTCGGAAAAAATTTTTCACTCAAAAAAAAATTTGTAAATTATTTTTTTTTTTCAAAAAATTCCTAAGAAAAAAGTTTTTTTCCATAAAATATTACTAATCAAAATTGTTAGTTTTTTTACGTTAAAAAATTTACTATCACTTAAAAAGGGCATTGTGGAGGGTATTCATAGATTCGGCCAAGTCGAATTGAAATTTTCTACTTATTTTTTTCTACAATTTTTTTCATCAATATTTTTTTTCATCAATTTTTTTTTTTCATAAATATTTTTTTTTGTATTTTAATTCTGTTTTATATATTGTTGGACTTTATATTTTATAACTGAAGTTTTTATTTATTTCGGTTTGAGTCTATATTAATTATTTCTGAGAAATAATTATTTTTGTTGTACAATGAGAAAATCTGAAAAAAATTAATTGACAACACAGGCTAAGTGGAGATGTCGACAGCTTTCGGAAGAAGCCACCCTTCCTTCGTCAGCACTCTTCGATTGTCACTGTAGGTGTGTAAGATTAAGATCAGCTATTTAAACGTACATTAAGGTGAAAAAGCGAACGGGAATTATATCACATTTCATTACCCATATGTTACGTTTAGCACGAACTTAATGAATCTATTTTTAACTTTTTCCAACACAGTTGTAATTTCTTACACTGTAGTAGATTTTCTCAGAGTTGCAACCCTTAGTAGGACTTTTCAAGTCTTGAAAAATGTCCGTTAGGTTTGAATTTATATTTCGTATTTCTAATTCTTAGAAATATTACTAAATTGTACCTTATGAGTTGAGTTTTAATTCTGTTTTATATATTGTTGGACTTTATATTTTATAACTGAAGTTTTTATTTATTTCGGTTTGAGTCCATATTAATTATTTCTGAGAAATAATTATTTTTGTTGTACTATGAGAAAATCTGAAAAAAATTAATTGACAACACAGGCTAAGTGGAGATGTCGACAGCTGGAAAAAGTTAAAAATAGATTCATTAAGTTCGTGCTAAACGTAACATATGGGTAATGAAATGTGATATAATTCCCGTTCGCTTTTTCACCTTAATGTACGTTTAAATAGCTGATCTTAATCTTACACACCTACAGTGACAATCGAAGAGTGCTGACGAAGGAAGGGTGGCTTCTTCCGAAAGCTGTCGACATCTCCACTTAGCCTGTGTTGTCAATTATTTTTTTTTCAGATTTTCTCATTGTACAACAAAAATAATTATTTCTCAGAAATAATTAATATGGACTCAAACCGAAATAAATAAAAACTTCAGTTATTTTTTTTGTATCAATAATTTTTTTTTTTTTTTTTCATAACTTTTTTTATAAATTTTTTTTTTTCATAATTTTTTTTTATAAATCTATTTTTCATACATTTTTGTTCAATAAATTTATCAACATTTTTTTTTAATCAAATATTGTTTTATCGATAATCTTCTTTCGTTAAAACTTTTTTTTATTGACAAACACACCCAAACAGATAGATGGATATCACTATGATGTTTTAGAAACCTTTACGGATCAATAATATAAAATTATAAAAGAGTCCACGACCGATATTTCAATGCGTTTAACATGGAATAACGAATTAATATAGCGTTGTTTTTTCTAGAAATTTTTTTCTTTGGAAAGAACACCTATATATACAGCAAAACATTATCATGATTCAATGGTTTGGCCAACTTCGCAGCAATTTTTCAGTGTATTACTCGAAGTTTGAATGTTTAGATTTGACAGCACGCCCTAATGTACACAGAAAAAAATGAATTGTTATATTGATCCCCATTTTTGTGAATACAATTAACTTTTTCACTGAAAGTGCTCCTATACGGAAATTTGTGATATCAACTAAGGTTTGTAAATATTGGCCCGTACCATAGAAGGCTGATTGATTGTTGAAAAAAAAAATGTAAAAAAAATAATTAATAACCCAAGTAAAAATGTGAAGGATCAGTACTGATCCGAAAAATGAATCGCTAAGATAAGATCAGTTTTAATCGGACGGATACAATTTCATCCGCAAAATGGGTTTATCTCATTATATAAACCCATTTTTCGGATGACATTGTATCCGTCCGATTAAAACTGATCTAATCTTAGCGATCCATGTTTCGGATCGAATAACTTGTGATATATAAAAATATATCTAAACATTTTTATTCGGGAAACGAGTTTGTAATAGTTCTCTAAAATTATTATTTGTATTGACAAACGTACAAAATCTTAATTTTTGTTCAACAAAGAAATTCAAGAAACACAAACACATTTTGTTGATCTGACAAACGTAAAAAATCTTATTTTTTTCAACAAAGAAATTCAACAAACACAAAAACTATTTGTTGACATGATAAAATAATTTTGAAATAAAATTACTTGACTTAGTTTGTTGAAAACAAAATCGAAATTTTGTATTATGGACTAACAGGTGGCAGTTTTTACTAAATGTTTGGTTGATATCATGTTTAGTTGATTTATAATTGATGTTTGTTGATTTAAATTTGACGATTTTATTTTCTGTGTATAAGTTAACTTATAACCTAAAAATTCGTACATTTTTACAGCACATAACAATTTTCCTTAAATATTTTAAATTATTATTTAAAAGGATAATACCAAAATTATATTGCATCATAAAACGTGGGACTGCTTAAATCTTAATTAAAAAACATAACAAGAACCTCGGTACTGATGATAATTTGCGTAAAAAAATATAAAAAAAAAAAAATAAATAAAAAATAAAATTTTCACAATATTCTCAAACAAGAACACAGAAGAAGGTAAATACAGTTTCGGCATTTTGTCAACAAGTTACAGCAGTATAAAAAAAAAAAAAACTGAACGTCAGAAGAAATTTTACGATTTCTCATAAAAATATGGTTAAATCTCACTTTTTTTTCTCGTTTAAAACACATATACAGCAACCAAACCAAATAACAAGCATCCAATAAGGATCTAACCAAAAGCAACAGCAGCATCATCAGTATCAGCTTAAAGTCAAACCAAGTAGCTTCTAAAAACCCATAAAATTGTACAAAACAAAAAAAATACGAGTATAGCACATGGAGTGCTTTGTTTATATCTATGTATGCCACAACCCTAAATGTGGCCCACTCATTGTCTATGCATAGCAAATAAAATGTTAAAATATAAAACAATAAATTCATTTCAGCAAAAAATGAAGAAGAAAAAAAAACGAAAATATCAAAAAAGTCAACTGAAATATATATAACAGCAGCCACGATACAAGGATATGAACAAAAAATTTGATATTATAAAAAAAGGTGCAATATTTTCACTGGAATGACAAAAAATAAAAATGCTAAAAATGAAATCATATATTGTCATAAAAATAAAGCAATGATAAATAATAAGAGTGCCATAAAATAAAAAATAAAGGAAAGCAAATTTAGCGGTATGAACCGGTTATCTAGTAAGCTACAAAACTCCATAAAAAATCTGAAAAATTTTTCTAAAAAAAAATTCCTAAAAGTTTTCCTACAGAAAATTTTCTCAGAGTCTGAGACTTTTTCTGACAGAAATATATCGCAGAATCTATTTTTCTTAACGAAAAATGTCTCAGAATCTGAGACTTTTTCTTATAGAAAAATGTCTCAGAATCTGAGACTTTTTCTTATAGAAAAATGTCTCAGAATCTGAGACTTTTTCTTATAGAAAAATGTTTCAGAATCTGAGACTTTTTCTTATAGAAAAATGTCTCAGAATCTGAGACTTTTTCTTATAGAAAAATGTCTCAGAATCTGAGACTTTTTCTTATAGAAAAATGTCTCAGAATCTGAGACTTTTTCTTATAGAAAAATGTCTCAGAATCTGAGACTTTTTCTTATAGAAAAATGTCTCAGAATCTGAGACTTTTTCTTATAGAAAAATGTCTCAGAATCTGAGACTTTTTTTTATAGAAAAATGTCTCAGAATCTGAGACTTTTTCTTATAGAAAAATGTCTCAGAATCTGAGACTTTTTCTTATAGAAAAATGTCTCAGAATCTGAGACTTTTTCTTATAGAAAAATGTCTCAGAATCTGAGACTTTTTCTTATAGAAAAATGTCTCAGAATCTGAGACTTTTTCTTATAGAAAAATGTCTCAGAATCTGAGACTTTTTCTTATAGAAAAATGTCTCAGAATCTGAGACTTTTTCTTATAGAAAAATGTCTCAGAATCTGAGACTTTTTCTTATAGAAAAATGTCTCAGAATCTGAGACTTTTTCTTATAGAAAAATGTCTCAGAATCTGAGACTTTTTCTTATAGAAAAATGTCTCAGAATCTGAGACTTTTTCTTATAGAAAAATGTCTCAGAATCTGAGACTTTTTCTTATAGAAAAATGTCTCAGAATCTGAGACTTTTTCTTATAGAAAAATGTCTCAGAATCTGAGACTTTTTCTTATAGAAAAATGTCTCAGAATCTGAGACTTTTTCTTATAGAAAAATGTCTCAGAATCTGAGACTTTTTCTTATAGAAAAATGTCTCAGAATCTGAGACTTTTTCTTATAGAAAAATGTCTCAGAATCTGAGACTTTTTCTTATAGAAAAATGTCTCAGAATCTGAGACTTTTTCTTATAGAAAAATGTCTCAGAATCTGAGACTTTTTCTTATAGAAAAATGTCTCAGAATCTGAGACTTTTTCTTATAGAAAAATGTCTCAGAATCTGAGACTTTTTCTTATAGAAAAATGTCTCAGAATCTGAGACTTTTTCTTATAGAAAAATGTCTCAGAATCTGAGACTTTTTCTTATAGAAAAATGTCTCAGAATCTGAGACTTTTTCTTATAGAAAAATGTCTCAGAATATGAGACTTTTTCTTATAGAAAAATGTCTCAGAATCTGAGACTTTTTCTTATAGAAAAATGTCTCAGAATCTGAGACTTTTTCTTATGGAAAAATGTCTCAGAATCTGAGACTTTTTCTTATAGATGTCTCAGAATCTGAGACTTTTTCTTATAGAAAAATGTCTCAGAATCTGAGATTTTTTCTTATAGAAAAATGTCTCAGAATCTGAGACTTTTTCTTATAGAAAAATGTCTCAGAATCTGAGACTTTTTCTTATAGAAAAATTACTTTTTCTTATAGAAAAATGTCTCAGAATCTGAGACTTTTTTTTGTCTCAGAATCTGAGACTTTTTCTTATAGAAAAATGTCTCAGAATCTGAGACTTTTTCTTATAGAAAAATGTCTCAGAATCTGAGACTTTTTCTTATAGAAAAATGTCTCAGAATCTGAGACTTTTTCTTATAGAAAAATATCTCAGAATCTGAGACTTTTTCTTATAGAAAAATGTCTCGGAATCTGAGACTTTTTCTTATAGAAAAATGTCTCAGAATCTGAGACTTTTTCTTATAGAAAACTGTCTCAGAATCTGAGACTTTTTCTTATAGAAAAATGTCTCAGAATCTGAGACTTTTTCTTATAGAAAAATGTCTCAGAATCTGAGACTTTTTCTTATAGAAAAATGTCACAGAATCTGAGACTTTTTCTTATAGAAAAATGTCTCAGAATCTGAAACTTTTTCTTATAGAAAAATGTCTCAGAATCTGAGACTTTTTCTTATAGAAAAATGTCTCAGAATTTGAGACTTTTTCTTACAGAAAAATGTCTCAGAATCTGAGACTTTTTCTTATAGAAAAATGTCTCAGAATCTGAGACTTTTTCTTATAGAAAAATGTCTTAGAATTTGAGACTTTTTTATAGAAAAATGTCTTAGAATTTGAGACTTTTTTTATAGAAAAATGTCTTAGAATTTGAGACTTTTACTTATAGAAAAATGTCTTAGAATTTGAGACTTTTACTTATAGAAAAATGTCTCAGAATCTGAGTTTTTTTTCTTATTGAAAAATGTCTCAGAATCTTAGATTTTTCTTGTAGAAAAATGTCTCAGAATCTGAGATTTTTCTTATAGAAAAATGTCTCAGAATCTGAATAAAAATGTTTTAGAATCTGAGACTTTTTGCTTATAGAAAAATGTCTCAGAATCTGAAAATTTTTCCTTATAGAAAAATGTCTCAGAATCTAAGACTTTTTTCTTATAGAAAAACGTCTCAGAATCTAAGACTTTTTTCTTATAGAAAAATGTCTCAGAATCTGAGACTTTTTTCTTATAGAAAAATGTCTCGGAAACTGAGATTTTTTTCTTATAGAAAAATGTCTCAGAATCTGAGACTTTTTTCTTATAGAAAAATGTCTCAGAATCTGAGACTTTTTTCTTAAAGAAAAATGTATCAGAATCTGAGACTTTTTTCTTATAGAAAAATGTCTCAGAATTTGAGACTTTTTTCTTATAGAAAAATGTCTCAGAATCTGAGACTTTTTTCTTATAGAAAAATGTCTCAGAATCTGAGACTTTTTTCTTATAGAAAAATGTCTCAGAATCTGAGACTTTTTTCTTATAGAAAAATGTCTCAGAATCTGAGACTTTTTTCTTATAGAAAAATGTGTCAGAATCTGAGACTTTTTTCTTATACAAAAAGCTCTCAGAATCTGAGGCTTTTTTCTTATAGAAAAATGTCTCAGAATCTGAGAATTTTTTCTTATAGAAAAATGTCTCGAATCTGAGACTTTTTTCTTATAGAAAAATGTCTCAGAATCTGAGACTTTTTTCTTATAGAAAAATGTCTCAGAATCTGAGACTTTTTTCTTATAGAAAAATGTCTCAGAATCCAGGCGCGGATCCAGGAATTTCATTTGGGGGGGGAGATTTTTTTTTTTACCAAAAAATCGGAAACCAACCAAGTTTAGTTTGAAGGAGGGGGGGGGGGGTGCGGTATTGTGTTAATTTTTGTAATTTTTTTTAATATTGCGTAACAAATTTATAACCAAAAAAATATTTTTTTTTCAAGCATTTGGATTTAGGGGAACTTATTTTACTTAAAAAAATTTTTTCACAAGGGGACCCTGTCAGTCGTATTTACTTCCAAAATAGGACCATTTTTATAGTCTAACAAACGTGATTATTCACAGTTATGACTGACTATGACTGTCATAAGCCAATGTTTATGATTGAACAGTCATAACATCAAATATTTTTCTATACAAAAAAATTTAAAAATTTTAAATTTCATTTTTATTATGACGTTCAGTCATAAAAATTGGCTTATGACAGTCAAAGCTAGTCACAACTGTGAATAGACACTAAAAATTTTTAATTTTCGAAAACATTAATAACATTAAGCATTAATATTCCGAAAAAAAATAATAAAGTATTAGATTTTTATGCATGTACCCTTCACAAAATATCTCAGATGTTATTTTTCATATAAAAAATAACCCTTTCAGCAAATTGTTCAGAACCTGAAACCTTTTCTTATTGCAAAAGTCTCAGATTTTTAAAATTTTCTATAGAAATAATCTGAGATTTTGAGACATTCTTTCTATAAAAAAAATTACAAATTCTGATATATATTTCTTATAAAAAACCTCTAAAATAATTCTCATATTTCAAAGTTATTCTCAGATTCTAAGAACTTTTTCGTATACAAAAATTCTCAGATCCTGAAACATAACTCGTAAAAGAAAATTATCAGATACTTAAAAATTATCAGTTTTTAAAACATTTTATGAAGAAATTTTGAATCAATTTTCTTAAAATACTAAAAATGATACGGTTTTAATGCCATCCAGATTCTGAAACATTTTCATATAGATAAAATTTTATTATTAGACACATTTCAAAAGAAAAATATAAAAGAATTCTTCAGGGGGCAACGAGCAAATTTTTAAGATTTTGTTTTGTTAAATAAACTAAAAAAATATTATTTTAGGTGAATTATTTAGTTGACTGTTAAAAACTTTTTCTAAAAACTTTGTTTAAACGATGATTTTAACATCAAGTCTGCTTAACCACAATTAAGTTTTAAGTTTTAAAGCAAATTTGAAAAATTTACAAATTTTTCTTGAGTGTGGGGGGGACATTGTAGTTTTTTTAACTAAAAAGTGGGGCATGGCGCAAAAAAGGTTGGGAACCATTTATTTAGAGTCAAATAAGTATCAAAACAGTTTCTAAAAATAAAGTCTGGAATTTCGAAACATTTTTCTATAAAAATATTCAGATAATAATTTTTTCTTAGAGAATGATAACCAGGGATGCCAACTTAGTGCTTTTCGCGCTAGATCTAGTGCTTTTTGATGTGTCAAAACGAGAAAATTTTTGACCTAGTGCCAAATTAGAAAAACGCACTAACGTGGTGCTTTTTAAATTTTCAGGTTGTGCTTTTAGTGCTTTTTAAAATTATTTTTTATAGCCTCCAAACAAAGTATGGCGGTTTACTTAGTTTGTTATTTCGAGTGTAACGCATCGAATTATAAGTCGGAGACTTCACAAAGTATATATTTTATTGATTTTTGATCGATTCAAAGACATTTTTTTTAATGTCCGTCTGTCTATTTGTGAAAAGCAATATTCAGTTCAAACTAAGAGCTAGACGCCTAAAATTTGAAACGAATTTATAATTATGGTCAATAACTATTGGTCGTATTAAGTTCGGAAAAAGGGGCAAAATCGGACTAAGGGGAAAATGTTTTCTCTTGAAGAACCAAACCAACCTCTAAAAAAATGCCATTCTTTGTAGGTTTTTTTTTTTGTATTTTGGTTTAATATTTGAATTCTGTTCTGGGTGAAGTTCAAAGACTAAATTTGGCTTTTGAAGTGGAAAATGCAGACCATGTAAAATTGTACAGCGATTTATATCGGTCGTTCAAAAGTTTAACCAACAAACTTATCAAAAATTTTGTTTGAATAAAAATATTTTTTTTATTTAAAAAACAGCCCAGTGCTTTTTACCCTTTTTTTCAAGCAAATTTACGCGTTTTTACCCGTTTATAAAATTTTTGTGCGCGTTTTGCTCTCAAATAGTTGGCATCTCTGATGATAACTCTATTGCCATTTAACTCTATTGTCATTTAAGTTTTTCAAATGCAATTTTTCTCGTTCTGAAACATTTTAAGGATTTAAAAAAAAATTTACTTCAGTACAAATAGCCTCTATTTGTTTACGTCCTGGTCATTTTCCTTCTATCTCTATTCCTCTCCCTTTTTCCCTTTTCTTTTCCTTTCTTTTCTTTTCCCTTTTTTTCTTTTTTTTCCTTTCTTTTTTTTCTTTTCTTTTCCTTTCTTTTTTTTTGAAATCATTTTGGGGGGGGGAGAAATCCCATTCTCCCCCCCCTGGATCCGCGCCTGCAGAATCTGAGACTTTTTTCTTATAGAAAAATGTCTCAGAATCTGAGACTTTTTTCTTATAGAAAAATGTCTCAGAATCTGAGACTTTTTTCTTATAGAAAAATGTCTCAGAATCTGAGACTTTTTTCTTATAGAAAAATGTCTCAGAATCTGAGACTTTTTTCTTATAGAAAAATGTCTCAGAATCTGAGACTTTTTTCTTATAGAAAAATGTCTCAGAATCTGAGACTTTTTTCTTATAGAAAAATGTCTCAGAATCTGAGACTTTTTTCTTATAGAAAAATGTCTCAGAATCTGAGACTTTTTTCTTATAGAAAAATGTCTCAGAATCTGAGACTTTTTTCTTATAGAAAAATGTCACAGAATCTGAGACTTTTTTCTTATAGAAAAATGTCTCAGAATCTGAGACTTTTTTCTTATAGAAAAATGTCTCAGAATCTGAGACTTTTTTCTTATAGAAAAATGTCTCAGAATCTGAGACTTTTTTCTTATAGAAAAATGTCTCAGAATCTGAGACTTTTTTCTTATAGAAAAATGTCTCTCTTTTTCTTATAGAAAAATGTCTCAGAATCTGAGACTTTTTCTTATAGAAAAATGTCTCAGAATCTGAGACTTTTTCTTATAGAAAAATGTCTCAGAATCTGAGACTTTTTCTTATAGAAAAATGTCTCAGAATCTGAGACTTTTTCTTATAGAAAAATATCTCAGAATCTGAGACTTTTTTCTTATAGAAAAATGTCTCAGAATCTGAGACTTTTTTCTTATAGAAAAATGTCTCAGAATCTGAGACTTTTTTCTTATAGAAAAATGTCTCAGAATCTGAGACTTTTTTCTTATAGAAAAATGTCTCAGAATCTGAGACTTTTTTCTTATAGAAAAATGTCTCAGAATCTGAGACTTTTTTCTTATAGAAAAATGTCTCAGAATCTGAGACTTTTTTCTTATAGAAAAATGTCTCAGAATCTGAGACTTTTTTCTTATAGAAAAATGTCACAGAATCTGAGACTTTTTTCTTATAGAAAAATGTCTCAGAATCTGAGACTTTTTTCTTATAGAAAAATGTCTCAGAATCTGAGACTTTTTTCTTATAGAAAAATGTCTCAGAATCTGAGACTTTTTTCTTATAGAAAAATGTCTCAGAATCTGAGACTTTTTTCTTATAGAAAAATGTCTCTCTTTTTCTTATAGAAAAATGTCTCAGAATCTGAGACTTTTTCTTATAGAAAAATGTCTCAGAATCTGAGACTTTTTCTTATAGAAAAATGTCTCAGAATCTGAGACTTTTTCTTATAGAAAAATGTCTCAGAATCTGAGACTTTTTCTTATAGAAAAATGTCTCAGAATCTGAGACTTTTTCTTATAGAAAAATGTCTCAGAATCTGAGACTTCTTCTTATAGAAAAATGTCTCAGAATCTGAGACTTTTTCTTATAGAAAAATGTCTCAGAATCTGAGACTTTTTCTTATAGAAAAATGTCTCAGAATCTGAGACTTTTTCTTATAGAAAAATGTCTCAGAATCTGAGACTTTTTCTTATAGAAAAATGTCTCAGAATCTGAGACTTTTTCTTATAGAAAAATGTCTCAGAATCTGAGACTTTTTCTTATAGAAAAATGTCTCAGAATCTGAGACTTTTTCTTATAGAAAAATGTCTCAGAATCTGAGACTTTTTCTTATAGAAAAATGTCTCAGAATCTGAGACTTTTTCTTATAGAAAAATGTCTCAGAATCTGAGACTTTTTCTTATAGAAAAATGTCTCAGAATCTGAGACTTTTTCTTATAGAAAAATGTCTCAGAATCTGAGACTTTTTCTTATAGAAAAATGTCTCAGAATCTGAGACTTTTTCTTATAGAAAAATGTCTCAGAATCTGAGACTTTTTCTTATAGAAAAATGTCTCAGAATCTGAGACTTTTTCTTATAGAAAAATGTCTCAGAATCTGAGACTTTTTCTTATAGAAAAATGTCTCAGAATCTGAGACTTTTTCTTATAGAAAAATGTCTCAGAATCTGAGACTTTTTCTTATAGAAAAATGTCTCAGAATCTGAGACTTTTTCTTATAGAAAAATGTCTCAGAATCTGAGACTTTTTCTTATAGAAAAATGTCTCAGAATCTGAGACTTTTTCTTATAGAAAAATGTCTCAGAATCTGAGACTTTTTCTTATAGAAAAATGTCTCAGAATCTGAGACTTTTTCTTATAGAAAAATGTCTTAGAATCGAGACTTTTTCTTATAGAAAAATGTCTCAGAATCGAGACTTTTTCTTATAGAAAAATGTCTCAGAAGCTGAGACTTTTTCTTATAGAAAAATGTCTCAGAATCTGAGACTTTTTCTTTTAGAAATATGTCTCAGAATCTGAGACTTTTTCTTTTAGAAAAATGTGTCAGAACCTGCGGTATGGAAGGAACCAATTATATTTTATGTAGGGTGCATTTCAACGAAATGCTTCAAAATATTACATCGTTCTTATTCGCCTACAAATTCTAATTCCGAAAAATAATATCCTAAAAACGAATTTAAACATCTCTTGAATTGTTTAAGTGCCTGTAAGGTAGAAAAATAAAATAAATGAAATACTGTAAATAAAATACAATAAAAAAATATTTTCTTTTCTAACAAGTTGAACAAACATGTCAGTTCTTAAATTTATACTGCCATACCATCATGTAAAGTAATAATAATAATTTTATTGTTTTGTATTAAGCTACCATAAATACCAAAGCACATGGATGTTGTTCATTGTCATCTACGACCACCCACTATCTACAACGGAGGAAAAAACACCCAAAAAAAATTATTTATTATTTTTTTATTTTTTCTATTTCTTTAACATTTTTTTTTTTGCCAAATCAACCATCCACCACCTGATGCATGTCTACTTCGATGATGTTATACCTGTCCTTTTATAAACCAGGTAAATTTAAATTTATAAATACATTTTTTCATGTTTTTGGGGGAGAAATATTGTGAAAAATAAGCACATCTTGCTTGTCGTGTAAATAGAGGGATGTGTTTATATTTACCATAGCAACAAATGTTGTCATCAACACCGTTTGTAATTTATCTGGTTTACCTTTGGATTGGTACGATACACTTCTCTACAAAATCTAAACAAATTAAAATGTTTAACCAAATTATTATATTTTTGTTCATAATTTCAATATTTTTTTTGTCAATATTTAATGAAACAATTTGAAACACAATCATTTTGAGGCATTTGAGAAAACAGTGTTTAGCAGATCCATTTTGCTTAAATATTATCTTGATAACCACGGTCGAGTCAACAGAAAAGTCTGCGAATAATCCAATAGAAAAATCAACTGATTTGGAATTCACTGTAAATAAAAAAACAGTTTTTTCTTTTATAAATTATAAATTATTTTAAGTTTAAATACAAAAAGAATTTAATTATAAAAGAAATGTAATTCCAGCTCGAGACAAAATTTCCCCATTATGAATTAATAAAAAAAATACTTATATTAAATCTACATTCAAAAGAAATTCTGTAAAACGACTTTTAATTTGATTTAGCAAACTTTCAGCCGATTTTTCTGCTAAAATGGACATTTTTACTAAAATCTCTATTATTCAATAACAAAGATTTTACTTCGCTTTTACAGATTTTTTTTTGCTGAATTTCAAATTATTTTTAGCAGTATGTTTTTTAATTATACAGAAATAGTTCGCTGTCATTCTTTTTTCAAGAAAATTTTTTTATTTAGTGTTAATTTTTTATTTTTTATACAAATACAGTTATGTTTGTGTGTTTTTACTTTTGGCACACCTGAAATAAACAAATACAACTGTTTTTGTATAAAACTAGATTTGTGCATTTCTGTTCAAATGTATGTAACTTCTACAATTTTGGACGGATTTTTATTTAAAAACCTCTTATTGTCTCAGATTCTAAGACTTTTTCTATAGAAAAAATGCCTCATAGAAAAAATGTCTCAGATTAAAAAAAAAAAAAATATTTTCATAAAGCAAAATTTTTCTAGAAAAAATAACGCGATATTAATTTGTCATTCCATGCAAAACATATCGAAATATTGTTAGAGGACCCCATTATCTTTATATATTATTGATCCGTAAAGGTTTCTAAGACATTTTAGTGATATCCCTTGTAGGGTTCCATGCCCATCCCTACTTGTTTGTTCAAAATATTTTTATAATTTCAAAGAAACCTTTTTGTTATTGAAATTTGTTTGATTTTTAATTTTAATATTTAGTTGTTATTTTTAATTCAATAAATTTGTTTGCTTTTTATAAAAAATATAAAAATAAATTTTGGTTTTTTATTGTGAGATCCTTTTAGGATCCCCACACCATCAATCTGTTTGTCTATGTTTGTCGATAAAAAAACTTTTTTATGAAAAAAAGTCTTTAATGAAAAAAAATTATTGAAAAAAAAATATTTGATGAAAAAAAAAAATGGCTAAGGTGCACTTTACGGGACACGAATAGTTTGGAAAACAAAAATATGCCACGACTAAAATTTAAGGGGACTGGGCCCCGGAAGACCCCCTGGAGCAAAACAACAGCCCCACCCACCAACATGCATGTATGGGTATTCAACTGAAAGGTAATTTGGTAATGATTGCAAATAGATCCATTTTAGTATCTTTCTGTTCAATAGTTTAGCCATTTAGTAATTAACCTGGTAAAAGGCTTGATACACAAAACAAACTTTATTTTTCGATGCCACTAAATTAACTTATGGATTTTGAAGTCCTTTTTTTTCCCATAGTCTGTTAACAAACGTCGAAGACAAAGTCTATGTTGTAATTTAACTTTAAAAACTAATGAAATTAATAACTAGACTATAAAAAACAAAAGTTTTTTTTTTTACAGTAATAACTGAAAACGTACCTATTGAGAATTCTGTGTGTATTCACATGCTATTCTATAAATAAGCCATTAAAAAATATGAAATTAACAAATTTTTAGGAACAAAAAAAATTTAAGAAAAATATGGACAAAAAAGTAGGAATTCATGGCAATTGAGCAAAATCATTATCAATTTTCCTTGGACGTAGCTAATTTTCCCATTTGTTAGATAACTTTTTTCTGAGTGTAAGTACACTGAGGGAAAAAAACATATTTAAATCAAATATTTTCATGTTTATTTTAAGTATGCTACATATTTTTGAAAAAATTTTAATTTTAATATTGTTTTTGATTGATTTTAACAAAATACTTTTGTTTTAAAATTGCATACAATTTTGATTTAAAATTGATCACTTTAAATTTAATATGCTGTCATTAAAAGTCGTTAAAAATTTGAAAAAATCTTATTTAAATATTTGTACTAAAAACAATATTTTTCGTGGTTATTTTAAAGTTGAACAATTTTGTTTTTTGACATTTAAAGTTTTTTTTCAAGAAATATAATAAAGTTGGGCAATTTTATTTTAAGTAGGAACAATGTTAAAATATTGTTTCATTAAACAAAGACGTCCATTTTTTGACTTTTCTAGATGTAAAATTAATTTAAGTGAAATTAATTAAATTAACTAATATAAAATTAATAATAAAAAAAATAAACAAAAAACTAAAGTGAAAAAGAAAATTATTACCCAATAAGCACATTTAAAATTCAAGTGCAAATTAAGTATAAATCAAGTGTAAATCAAGCCCATATTTCCAGTCTATGCTTGAATTATACTTGAATTACACTTGAATTCAAAAGCATTCTCCAGCAAAACGGATACTTGAATTCAAGCGCTGTTTTTACGCTTGAAAACCAGGGAAAAGGCTGTAAAAACAGGGCTTGAATTCCATTGTCCGTTTTGCTGGAGTATGCTATTGAATTCAAGTGTAATTCAAGTATATGTAAATCAAGCAGGGGCTGGAATTTAGGGCTTGATTTACACTTGATTTATACTTGATATGCACTTGAATTTTAAATGTGCTTATTGGGTAACAATAAAAACAATAATAAAACTGAAAAAGTTAAAAACAAAGTGAAAAAATATAAAGACGGAAAAATATTAAAAAGGAAGTGCTAGAGAACGAGAAGGGGATGATCTACGTAATTGGCAGAAAATGAAGACTTCTAACTTTAGTTTTTCATTTCTGGAATTTAAGTATTAATCTAAATGTGTTTATTTTTATTTTTGGCATTTAATTACATTTGTTGTAATTAGATGTAGTGGTATAATAAGGGAAGAAGTACATCCAAGGCTTTGGCTTTGATTTTTTTATGTATAGCGAAAACCAAAGCCAACAAGCAATATTTAAAGCCAAAGCCTTGAATGTAATTCTACCCTTAGATGTACAATTAGAGTAGTGTTATTTTTTTTTTGCAATTAGAGTAGTTTTCTTTTTTTTTGCTGTGTTATTATAAAATATTGTAAAAATAATTTGAAAATAAAAAAAAAAACTTAAACAAAAATATGTATTGTTTTATTTTAAATTTCATGGTTTATAGGTAAGTAAAAAGCTGCAAAAGAAAAAAATGTCTCATATTTAAATTAATATTGGTCAACTTTAAATTAAAATTTGTTGCATATTTAAATTTAGCATGGCCAATTTTAAACCAATATTGTTACATCTTAATTTTAAAATGTTGTCTCAATCGTGGCATGTTAAAAACAACTAGAAACATATTTAAATTAAATAAAAACAAACTTTGTTCTATTTCGTCACTGTTTTATATTTAATTTAAAGTTGTTTCTGTTTGATTTTAACATTTTTTTTCTTAGTGTAGGGTTGCTAGATCATTAAATTACCTTTAATTTAAAATCAAAAACAATGAAATCCATCAATTTGTTCCGGAGATCTTTTACACCCAGAAAGTTTTTAGTTAAAGTTGTTTTAAACGTTTTATCTTTTGTTTTTCAAGGAAGCAAAAATATTGAATAATTTATACAGTTGTTAAAACAATAAACTGCAAAATTTACGGAAAAATATTTTTATAAGTTAAATTTTTTGTGACTGATTATACCGTATAATTTTACAGAAGTACGGTTTTTGTAGTCTGTTATTAAAAAAAAAATATTTTAACTCCACAAAATAAAAAATTGTAAACAGTTAAAATAACTGAAATATCATTTGTTATGACGGAATGTATAGTCTTTTATTAACGTTTAAAAATAACTGAAAAAGTATGTTGTTTCAAATGAAATATAAGTAGTCCGTTTTTTAAAAGGAAAAACGATTGTTTTAAACGTTTTTTCAGATGAACTTACTTACAAAATATTTTGAGTGTAGTTTAAGAAAAACCCTTTTTTAAAACGATGAAAATTTGAAAAGTTGTCGATACATCGAACACTCTTCTTCTTTTCAAACTTTAGACTTGATTTTCGGATCAAAATCTCTGTAAACTAGTGTAATAGGCAAAATAATGGCAAGCGTTTAAAGTTGTTGTGTTCGAAAGTTACCTACATTTTTTTTTGACAAATTCAGAATTACCTATAAACTAGAGTTGTTAATTATTCGAAATTAACTTTGTTCGAATAATTCAAATAATAGTTTTTGTTCGTTCGATCAAACGATTAAACATAAAACATTATTCGATTAATCGATTAGAAAAGGTGGTTATAAAAAAATATTTTTATTAAGTTTTAAGCTTTTTAAGTTGGAGGACACCTTTTCCCTCTTCACATAAATGTTTACAAATTCAGTTATTACGATATTTACTTTATTTATTTTATATTATTTTCTATAACCGCGCCCTTAAAAGTGGGCGGGTCGAAAAAAATTTAATTTACTAATCATCTTGGTCCAAATGTAGGTCAATAAACTTCATATGGCATAAAAAAATGTCATTTGTTGAACAAATATAGATAAAAACATGTTAAAAAAATGTTGGTTTTCTGGTGGTGCATTAGTTCTTGAAGGGGGAATATTTTTCCCCTCTTCCGATTTTGTCACCGAACTTAAAGAAGACATAAACGTCCCTAACTTCAGGAGTATATTTTTTTTATTTTGGACTGTATCGCGCCCTCCACAGACGGACGGACATCGCCAAAATGTCTTATAATCGATCACTGATCAAAAATTTATTTACTTTATAGGGTCCTAGACCGATATTTCGATACTGTAGTTGGAGGGTATAAAAAAATAATTGTTCGATTAATTGACCTAAATTAATCGATTTATTCGTTTTTCGAAAATCGTCATTTTATAATGGTTTTGTTTGATTGATTAATCGAATTATTGTTAATCGATTGACAACTCTACTAAAAACATATAAAAACAAGAAAGAGTGTTTAAATCTTTTATACCCTCCAAAATGTAAAAAAAAACATAAAAAAAAAAATTCAGGGGCGTTTTTTTTTTTGGAGGGGGGTGGTTTGGGGGTTTGGTGGGAGACATTGGGGGACACCTTTCCCTTGCGATATATGTTATCAAATTGATTTATTATGATTCTTGCAATTATTTAATCCAATTAATCATTATTAAAATATTTTTTATTTAATCCACGCCCACATAATGGCTTTGTTTGATCGATTAATCGAATTATTGTTAATCGATTGACAACTCTACTAAAAACATATAAAAACAAGTAAGAGTGTTAAAATCTTTTATACCCTCCAAAATGTAAAAAAAAACATAAAAAAAAATTCAGGGGCGTTTTTTTTTTTGGAGGGGGGGTGGTTTGGGGGTTTGGTGGGAGACATTGGGGGACACCTTTCCCTTGCGATATATGTTATCAAATTGATTTATTATGATTCTTGCAATTATTTAATCCAATTAATCATTATTAAAATATATTTTTTTTAATCCACGCCCACATAAGGGGCGGGTCAAACTTTTTTTAATTTTTTTTTATCTGCTGGGTCCACGTGCAGGGTTTTGAGCTTCCTCTGACATAAACATGGTGCATTTGCTTAAAAAAAGTACAAAAAATCCTGCAAAAAAATACCGTTTTTCAGACGTTGGTTTAGTTCTCCAAGGGGGAACCTTTTTCCCCTTGGTCCGATTTTTCCCGTTTCTGAACTTAACCTGCCAAACTTTGAAAGTCTAGCTCTTTTATTTTGGACTGTATCGTGTCCTCTACAGACGGACTGATGGACAGACGGACGGAGGGATGGACTTACATCGCTAGAATATCTTAGAATTCATCACTGACAAAAAAATAAATATATGCTTTATGGGGTCCTAGACCGATATTTCGATGCGTTACACACGGAATGACAAAGTGAGTATACTCCTATGCTGTGGTTAGAGGGTATAAATTTTTTTTTTTTTTTTTACACGGTCTACTCTAGAATGTAAATATTTTTCTCTTTGTCTAGTTAAAATTGGAAAAAAATTTTATATTTTCCTTAGCTTTGCGAACAATATGAACTAAAAAACAACAAAATTTGTTACTGTCATTATCATTTTTTCTCCATTTCAGTTTATTTTCACATTTGTTAGTTCACTTTTTTTTAGTGTAATACAGACATTTTCCATGATCTCTTAAATATCATTATTTGCTTATTGTTGCTGTGATAATGGTGCAGAAGCTCACAAATGTTTTTTTATGGTTTAAAATATGATATTTAGAGTCATAATTCGTATGCGTATATGAATTTTATCTAGCATTATAATTTATTACCTCTGTTCATATATTCGTCTTTTAGCATTTGTATTCCCCACTTTATACTAAACATGTACCTACACACTCTACCTCACTCATCGTAAACCAAAATAAACTAATAAAAAATAATTCAAAAGGGTTAGAAAATTTACGTTTTATACATAAAAAAAAACTCATAAAAACCCAACATAAATTGCTTAAAATATAATTTACAAACCCATAATTTGTTCAATAAATTGACTTTTAAAAATTTTTGAATTGGCTCACACCTACTCTACCTCACATTCACATCGTTTACAAGCACCTGCACATCGTTTTTCAGTAATCAAGTTAGCACATCAAATTGAATAAATGTGTCATACGGTTTGCATGTGCCAAAATATAAAAATAAAAAAATGTTGGTACTAAATGGCTAACAGATTTCAAAGGTATCGTAAATATTTTAATGCGTTTTTCTTTATAAAATTTCGTTTTTTATTAGATTTTTAAATATTTATTTTAAGTAGACCAGCAAGCACGGTAGCAAGCACGGTTTGACAACCGAAATGAATTACGAAATTGGCATTGTTTTTTTAACGTGATAATGTTTTACGGCTGAGGTCTACTTTTAAAAATGATGATCCAACTCACATTGGCAACATAAGCTTACGACTAAAAAAAGAAAATAAGAATTACTGTTTTCATAAAACCAAAAATGCTTGTAACTTCTATTTTTACCCGCTAGTGAATAAAAACTTAACATAATTTTTTTTTAAAAAAAAAAAATTTTTCATAAATTTTTTTTTATTAATTTTTTTTTTTTTCATCCAAAATTTTAATTCATATATTTTTTTTAACATCAAACAACTTGTTTTCATGAATTTTTCTTTTTCATAAAATTTTTTTTTCCAGCAAACATGAATTTTTATCGGGCAAAAAAAAAAAAAATACCCGTGTCTCCCAGTTTTTCTAGATCTATTCGCGTTTTCGCGAAAAACGCAAAAATTAAATTTTTTTACAATGTAAAAAAAATGTTCGCTTTTCAGAAAGTGGGGCTCAAAATAACATTTTTGTGTTTCCCGGTTTTTCTATATCAATTCGCGTTTTCGCGAAAATGCATTTTTTTGCACACTTGAAAAAATTTACTACATTTGAAAAGTGGTACTAAAAATAAAATATTCGCCTAATTTTTATACCCTCCACTTAGTGATAGAGGGTATATATAAGTTTGTCATTCCGTTTGTAACTCATCGAAATATCGGTCTGGGACCCCATAAAGTATATATATTCATGATGCCCGATCGATTTTAAGACATTCTAGCGATGTCCGTCTGTCCGTCTGTCCGTCTGTCTGTCTGTCTGTGGAAAATGCTGTAGCGGACAAAATATTGCACAGAGATGACCGAAACTTAACATATTTATTGGAAGTTCTCCCGAGAAGTTTGGTATTGCATTTGAGCGATATCGGTTCAGCGGTTCAAAACTTATGAACGAAAATGTAAGCACACCTTTAAAATTTCAGTACATTTAACATAACCTAAAAATACAAAATGCTTTAATTCGGCTTCTGGTTGACATATGCGAACATAATTGAACACCAAATGGTATTTTAACAAGTACGAACATATTTTTTGACAAAAAAAAAAAAAAAAATCGCGGATTTTTTTTTTAACAAAAATTTTTTTCGCGGAATTTTTTTTTTTAAATTTTTTTTTTTTTCAAAAGTAATTTCCTTTTAAATAAAGTTTTTTTCAATAATCTTTTTGAAATTGTGGAGGGAATCACTACATTCGGCAAGGCCGAATTTAACTTTTTTACTTGTTTTCATTTAATTTAGGAAAAATGCAATTTGAAAAAATTTATTGAAATATTTTTATTTTTATAAGAAAAGAATATAAAATTTGACTTAAATAATATTATGATTTTGCGAGTGTGCTAAAAAGAAAAATATATTTTTTTTTACAAATTTGCGAATTGATATGAAATAACTGAGACATAAATGCGAGTGTGCTAAAAAAAACAAAATATTTTTTTTTTACAAATTTGCGAATTGATATGAAATAACTGAGACATAAAGATTTAAACCCAATTTTTTTTAGCAGTGCAAAAAAAATAAAAAATTTTTTTTTTTTTTTTATCCCACTTTCTGAATAGCATAATTTTTTTCTATTGTGGAACATTTTTTTTTTTTTGGTGCATTTTTCGCGAAAACGCGAATTGATCTAGAAAAACTGGGAGGTACGGGTATTTTATTTTTGGCCCAACTTTCCGAATTTTCGGGTCCGGTTCATGTGTACAGCAAAAAGTTGCAATTTGTTGGACGGTGATACATAACATTAATGGGGTCCTCGAGCGATATTTCAATTTGTTTTGTATGGAATGGCAAATGAATATACCCAGTCAGACAAATACAATCGCAAAAGCGTTGTAAAAGAGTTGTGGACGGTTGTACGAGCGTTCTGCATATCAACTTCAAAACCCCATTCAGAAGATCCGACTGATAAAATCGATCTACGCTAGGTTTAAAGCGTTTTAAAAGCGATGTAAAATAGTGCTTTGAAAACATTTTTTTAAGGTCATTAAAGCGCTTTAAGAACCCAAAAACCATGTATTCGCGATATAAAGTTTTGATGCTCAAGTACAAAAAACCAGATATTTTTAAACTTTTTCGATCATTTTTATATTTAAAAACATTCAAGTCTGATAAATTAATATAAAATACCATAATACCGTGGATTTTTTTCGCGAAAAACATTTTTTGTTCGCGAAAAGTTTTTATTTTCGTGAAAAAATAGCTTGAATACAAAAATTTTTATTTTGATTTAAATAAACGACAGCTATCTGGTAAAGCTAGTTCGTGTACACTAAATCCCATTGTAATATAAGTTTTTTCAAAGTAATCGTATGTATTAGCGATATTCGCGATTATTTTGTTTTTATTTTTAAGTAAAAAAAATATATTTTTTTATATTATTTAAAGAATTGCTGAATTTTAATCATCTAAACTCTATTGAATATACAAAAAAAAAATTTATTCGCGGAAATTTTTTTTCGCTAATTTTTGAAAATAAGTAGAATACGATACATTACAGACACAAAATTTTTCGAAAAAAATTTTTCGTGGATTTTTGTTTTTTTCATGGAAAAATCTTTTTTCGATAAAAAAAACAATGCATTTTCTAAATTTATATTTTAAATATTAAAGTGGTTTTTTATTCGACCTTTCCAATTTAATTATAAAAATAAAATATTTGAGCTCGAGGCCTGGATTGTTCTTTAATTAAAATTCTTCTTTATTAATTTCCAATATTTCGCTACTCTTCGAGTAGCATCCTCAGGGAGTATCTTTAATTTAAATATAAAAACAATACAAAGAGTAAGTATAATTTGATATAAAGTGAACGAACAATAATACATTTAAGTGTAATTGACAATTTGCATAAACAAACAACAAACACAATATTAACAACAGTAATACAACAACAATTGATTTTTTCAACACAGTATTTTTATATTAATAAACGCACTCACAATGGATTTTAAATAAAAACACAAAATTCTAAAAAATTAACGTTGCTTATAACTCGTCATCACTACTACTAAACTAAAATCAAAATTATTTAATGGTGAAAATGTTACAATAGCACATAAAACTGACAACAATCTTTCCAAAATATTTAGTAAGACAAAATTGAAATGATGGATAAATCTAATTTAATATACCAAATACCATGCAGTGGAAGTTTAACTGAGAAATGTGATATGGTTTACATAGGTACAACAAAGAATAAACTGAGGACCACCCAGCAAAACTTACCTTACCATATAAGGTATAAAATAAGGTATAAGATCTCTTATTTTATACATTGCAGCATTGATGATTTTAACAGGCGATGAGACTAAAAGTAATGCATATACATTATCACAAAGAATACCAGTAAGGTATAAAATAAGTCATAAATTTATAACAAAGAATACGAGTAAGGTGTAAAATATATGATATTTTATAGGTTACGAGTAAGGTATATAATATAGCATACCAGAACGTAATATATAAGGTGTTACGAGTAGTGAAAAAGTAATTTTGTATTAAATTTACTCACGTGATTGTAAGCGAGATAAAATATACTCCTGGGTGAGTGTGTGTCATTAACAAATTTCTGTCGTGAATCCATCTCTAGTTTAAACTTATGCATTTTTTTATAAAATATTTATTTTTTATGTTATTGTAAAGCATTATGTATTCAATTATAAATAATGCATTATTTCAAACTTTGAAATAATACATAATGTAACCAAATATAAGTCATCCATGATTTAATGTTTAGAAATAATAAATATGAAATACATTTTTTCCAATAATCATGCATTACGTAGCTAATTATTAGTAATGTATTATTTTTCACTTTAAAATAATACGTTGTGGAACAAATGTTTGGTAAGACATCATAAAATAATGCTACAAATAAGATATATACATTACCTGGTAATGTGTTATATAATCACCACCCATTACCAAAGTTTTGCTGGGCAGAATCGCTGGTCACAAATCTGACAATAAATTAAAACTTAATAATCCAACACAAAAAACTGCATTGGTAAAACATTGTCTGGAAAATAAACACTACCCTAATTTTACTGATGTCAAAGTTTTACAAACCGAACTTAACTACAAACGAAGGTACATACTGGAGATGCTAAATATCATAAGAACAAAAACAACACAGCGTATTAATTTTAAGAGCGACATAGAGAGTGCTTGTTCCAACAACTACATACATTTAGTCAATAAAGGGAATTGAAAAATACAATAATATTTTTAAGTTTAGTAGTAGTGATGACGAGTTATAAGCAACGTTATTTTTTTAGAATTTTGTGTTTTTATTTAAAATCCATTGTGAGTGCGTTTATTAATATAAAAATACTGTGTTGAAAAAATCAATTGTTGTTGTATTACTGTTGTTAATATTGTGTTTGTTGTTTATTTATGCTAATTGTCAATTACACTTAAATGTATTATTGTTCGTTCACTTTATATCAAATTATACTTACTCTTTGTATTGTTTTTATATTTAAATTAAAGATACTCCCTGAGGATGCTACTCGAAGAGTAGCGAAATATTGGAAATTAATAAAGAAGAATTTTAATTAAAGAACAATCCAGGCCTCGAGCTCAAATATTTTATTTTTATAATTTATATTTAAAATCTATCACAAAGGCATAAAAATTTATTTTTTTAAGTACCTAGGTTTTACAATTTTAAATCACGAATATCGCGAATACGTGCGCTAAATTCGAAAAACCGCTAGCACCATTGAATTCAGCGTACCCGAATTATCTTTACCAGCAGGGTGCACAGCTTGTTAATTTTTGCGACTAGCATAGTGTTATTTGTTTGATAAAAAGTGAAATCTGAAAAAAAATTTATTGTAATCCAAAAAAATTTACCCCCCAATTTTGTAAAACGCAACGCGCCGCGTTGTCAAAATTTCTGTGTAATTTGTTTTTGTTACAACAACAAATTGCATTGAAATTTTGACAACGCGGCGCGTTGCGTTTTACAAAATTAAGCCCTTAGAAAATTTTCCAAAAAAATTTTCAAAACTTAGAAGATTTAAAAAAATCTAAAAACATTTTTTAATATTTTTTACAAAAAAAAAAAAACAAAAAAAAATTGACAAATAATTTTTTTCACAAAAAAGTTTTGGAACTTAGAATATATTTAACCTTTAACTGTCGAGGTGGTGGTAAATTTTACCCTCTCGTTACATTTTTTTGAATTATTCTCTTCAATTGCACTCTATTATTTTTATTTTCTTAGTATCTTCACAAATCGCAATCTTAAATATATAGTTGTGTTTTGGTGAAGCTAGGCTTAGCTTGAACCGAGCAATGGACATGCTGGTGTAAAAACTACCACTCGTCGGCATTTACGTTAGTTTTTCTTTGGAAATATTTTACCCCATGTCAGTATTAGCGTAAGTATTCAGTTGAAAAATATTGACCACACATCGAAATAAACGTTAGGTTTTAATAGAATTATTTTTACCACTCCTCGGATTTGTTATTAGTAAAAAATTAAAAGAGTCATTAAAGCCAAATTAAAGGGGAACTTTGTATGAGTGACCAAATCTAAACACGAACCGGTGATTTCCACTTGATATAAATTGGAATTTCAGCAAAAGCGATTGATAGTTGCGGTGTATCGCGCTTACACTGTGTACGTGAACAGATGGTCGGGCGGACAGACAGACATACTGTCAGACGAAAATCACTAAATCAACGCAAAAAAGATTCTGAGTTGTTCGACATACTTGAAGGTTGGTTAGGACCTGTATTTCGGGTAGTAAGTTTTTCTTACTTTTTTTACTTACTCTGTTATACCCTGTACCACTGAGTGGTGGAGGGTCTAAAAACCTACAAAAAGGTTGACCTGTTGTTTCTTCAATTATTTTTTTCTTCTCTACGATCTCTTATATTTCTTAAAATGTATACATTTGACTGTAAATTAACATCCATCAAAATTTTGGTTTATTTTTTATTCATAACTTTTTTATAAGTTTTCCTTGTGACGTTTTTTTTACATAAAAAAAAGATTCGTGAAATAGGGTAACTGTTGTGATGAAAATAGCTAATATTTTTTTTAAGTTTTACATGTATTGTTATTATTATTGTTGTAGCTTAGTTTTAAAAAACAAATAATTATAAAAAAATATTTTTTAATTAATTTTTTAAATTAATTAAAAAATATGACGTGGTGGTAAAATTATGACGTGGTGGTAAAATTTACCACCACGTCATAAACTATGCTCTAAAAATTCACCTCGTCAGTTAAAGGTTAAAAAAAAAAAACAAATCTAAAGAACTCTTTAAACGCTTTTCGAATACGCTCGCAAAGCGTTCGAAAAAAACATTTTGAGATTGCTTTTGTTTTGTTATGGTGCTTTCAAAAACTAAAATTCACCCAAATCTTCAGCAAAACATTATCATGATTTAATGTTTTGGGCAAGAGCAGAAAATTCGCAGTATGGGAGAATACTCACTTTGTCATTCCGTGTGTAACGCATCGAAATATCGGTCGGGGACCCCATAAAGTATATATATTATTGATCAGTGATCGATTCTAGGACATTCTAGCGATGTCCGTCCGTCTGTAGTTAACATGATGCAGTCCAAAATAAAAGAGATAGACCCCTCAAGTTTGGCATAAATATGTCTTATGGTCTTTGGCAGGTTAAGTTCGGAAATGGACCAAATCGGACCAGGTGGAAAAATTTCCCTCTTGAAGAACTAAACCAACCTCCTTAAAATGACAATTTTTTAGACGTTTTTTGTATTCTTGTGAAACAAATGTACAAATACAAACATTTTTCATTTTTGTAGAAGTTTATAGTCCTGCACTTGGAAACAGGGGACTAACAAATTTAGCTTTTTGCCCCGCTCCTCTTTTAAAGGCGTGGATAAAAAAATAATTTAAATAATTATAAAACTATAATACTTTAGTGCACAAAGCAGACAAAAATTAGCTTGTAAACATATACCGTGAGGGCCAAGGAGTCACCCCTACCTTTCTCCCCCCCCCCCTTTTTTAAAAAAGCTCCTGTGTTTTCCATTTTTTTACATATTGAATGGTATAAGAGATTCGCCACAGCCGAATTTAACGCTCTCACTTGTTTTCACAAGGTATCGATAACCGTATTTGATATCGAATCGGTAAGGGTAAAAAGCTGTTTTCATCATTTCACGATTTGCATGAAACTCAAAATATATATAAAAGAGACAATTCTAAGGTTGGGGTGTCTCGGCTTATCGGCCATATCGGGGATTTAGGGTTCAAAAAATGGGTAAAAAATGGTGAAAAATCGTTTTTTGGATTTTTCAGCCATTTCGTTTTAAGAAACTATATGAAGTTTCCAAATGAGACGAAAGTGAATAAGAAATAATCATTATTAAATTTAAGTCGACACGTATCCCAGCAAAAATAAATCGAGATTTTCGCGACACAGCATCTTTTTATAGCATACCGAAGCGCATCCAAAGAGCGCTCTTAAGGATGCAGTAAAAGTAAGGAGAAAAAATTCAAATCTTTTGTTAAGATTTTTTATATAAAACTTAAAATATAAAATTATATTTTTGCCTTTTAAATATACACTGCAAATCACATCAATAAGGAATCGAGTTTTCACTTTTTAATCGAATATATCTTTGTAACGAATAAGCGGAAAAATATAAAAAAATGCAGTGATAGAGACCATTATCTAGCTAATAATATCAAATAATAACAATAATCAAAAGACTGAAAGAAGTCCTTTAAAAAAATATTTTTCGGACACTTGTTAAAAAATTACCAGTTTTTTATGAATCACTTGAATAAGGAATTTTGTAATACAGACCAAGTAGGACCTGAATCCAATTTCAAAGGGTTAAAGGTTGTTGAAATCGCGGAAATAAAAGAGAGGAAAAAAACTGATGTGTGCAATTATCTAAATAACATTCAGAACTATGGAAAAAACATGAATGGGCCAACTCAAATGGCAAAAACTGAACGAGATCGGCAAAAATTTTAAAAATTCCCCCGAATTCTACGCCGACATCTTTCAAAATTCTTAAATAAAGTGGCGTTAATGCTAGTATTTCTACAGTCCATCGCGTTTAAAAGTCAAGTGAGTTCATAGCTCGTCGAAAATTATGCAAAAACTAATCGCTGAATGTCAAACGTAGTAAGCAGCACCTTAATCTCTGCAGGAATACAATGACAGTCTGAGAAATTTTTTAAAGTAATTTATTCCGACGAAAAAAAAAAATAATACCGTTGCATTGGACGGATACAATGGTTTTCGGTGATTTACAATAAAAATCGTTTTTGCATAGCAGACAGATCATAGAAGGTGTTGTTATAGTATGGGGTGCGCTATTCTACTTTGGCATCATTACTGTTCCTTACGTTACCATCGATGCTTCTTAAGTTTGGAACTAAGGGGTGGCTTTTTTTTTGCAATTTGCAACAGACTTTGAACTCATTTAATTTTTAATCGTGATGGACTGTCAAAATACCCACTAAATCCCTACTTTCTTTGATAATTTTGCAACCTGTCAACGTGGAATTCGAGGGAATTCTTAAAATTTTTGTCGATTTCGTTCTGTTCTTGCCATTTTACTTCGCTCATTCATGTTTTTTCCATAGTTCTTAATGTTATTTAAATAATTGCCTTCAATAGGTTTGCCCCTCTCTATTATTTTCGCGATTTCAACGGCCTTTAACACTTTGGACTTTAAATACAGTACTTTATTCTTTCGGAAGATCTAAGAGCTGTTGTGAGTCTCATTTTTATTGCAATTCGAAACAAAACTGTTTTGTTTTTATTGTTTAAGGAATTGCTATCCATAACAAATTGAATTCAGGTCCTACTTGGTCTGTATTAAAAAATTCCTTATTCAAGTGATTCATAAAAAACTAGTAATTTTTTAACAAAATGCCGAAAAATATTTTTTTAAAGGACTTCTTTCAGTCTTTTGATTATTGTTATTATTTGACGTTATTAGCTAGATAATGGTCTCTATCAGTGCATTTTTTTATATTTTTCCGCTTATTCGTTACAAAGATATAATCGATTAAAAAGTGAAAAACTCGATTCCTTATTGATGTGATTCGCAGTGTATTTAACACTTTTTGAATAAAAAACCATGAGGTTTGGACAAAGACACATGATCCCACTGCCTCATTATTGCGCACTAATCAGCGCTGCAAAGAGTGCTTCAATCATAGCACCTTTAACACATTTTGAATGAAAAAAAAAACTGAGTACACCATTTACACTTTAGTTTCAGAAAATACAAATTATTTTACAAAAATGTCCAATCATATTTTAGACTCTCCAATTATATTTAAAAATGTCCAATTATATTTCTAAAATTTCCAATATAATTGAAAATTTTTGAAATGTTATTAAACATTTTTTGGTTATAAATGGTAATATTTGAAATATAAATGGAAGTTTCTGAAATATAATTTGAAATTTTCGAAATATAATTGGAAATTTTTTAAATATAATTAGATGTCTTAGGCGATTTAAGATTTTCAAATTGTAGTCAATTGTATTTAAGATTTTCAAATTGTATTCAGAAATAGTCAATTGTATTTTAGATTTTGTAATTAGTATTTCAGAAATAGTCAAATGTTCTTTATCTTTATTCTGCTTAAATAGCTCTAAAAAGTAACATGAATTCACTGCATCTTTATAGCGATTTTTTCAGTGCTCTAAAGAGATTGCATTCACATCTCTTTAGAGCACATCATCTTAAGAGCGCTTTTTCGGTGTATCCAACTAGCGCTCTAAAGTGTGACATCGCCTTAGAAAATCATAGATGAATTCAGCAGGTTTGGATGCGCTCCTTCACTCGAGTTTCCTTTCCAAAAGCTGCTGCCAGTTCAGCAAAATTTCTGCTGGGATTTTTAATTTTCCTTGTTTTTAACAAAAAATCTTGTACTTTGCTGAAACGAGAACTACAGTTTTATTGGTAATTTTACAACCCAGTTGGCAAAATATAAGCACACCTGACATACTGCTGACTCTCCCTTTATTAAATCGCTGACATCTTCATACAATTTTTCAAAATGTCATCAATGACATGTCAGCAGTTGGTCAGCAGTGTCCACCAGTATCGGTGGCCACTAACAATTCGTTTAAACAACCGCTGACCAACTGCTGACATGTCATTGATGACATTTTGAAAAATTGTATGAAGATGTCAGAAATTTTATAAAGGGAGAGTCAGCAGTATGTCAGGTGTAGTGTTTGGGAATTCCCGGACTTATCAATTTCCCGGGAAACGGGAAAAAAATAATTTATTTCCCGGGATTCCCGGGAATCCCGGGAAATATTCATTATTAATATAAATCATAAAAAAACATTAAAATTTTACCAACTTTCTATTAAAAACAGTTTTATTAGAGATAAACAATTAATTAAAACATAAAGAATCAAAAAATAAAAGTTAAAAATTGTGAAATACAATAAAACAATACAAAAAAAATAATGCAACTTTTTTCCCCACAAAAAATCGCAAAAAATAGCTAAAAATCGCAAAAAAAATTTAAAACTGCGTTATTCGAGCAAAAACTAATAAAGTTGACAGCACTTTTAATATTTGTTCTGGAAATGTAAATTCTAGGTTCAAAATTTTTATATTTTTTTGACAGTCTTAGCAAAATTATCATTAACCGATGTAAATTTTTTGAATTTTTGAAGTTTTTTCATGATATTGTCATACTTTTTACACTTGGTCAGTTTTCCTATGAATATATATTAGCACTGTTCTTCCAAATAGAAAAAATACAAAAAATAGCAAATGTAATCATACCTGTATGTAAAAAAGATATTAAAAATTAAATTAAAATAACCCTTTTTTATGTAAAATGGTCTATTTTATAAAATTCCCGGATTTCCCGGGAAAAATTAAAAAAATTCCCGGGAATTCCCGTCAGTCTTTTCCCGGGAATTCCCGGGAAATACGACCCGGGGATTCCCGGACCCCAAACACTAGTCAGGTGTGATTTTTTTTGCCGACTGGGAAGTTTATTTTCGTAATTATATTCTACCATTTTGAAAGGTTATTTTACAAAAAAAAAATTTCTTTACAACAAGGTTTTTATTACGAGGATTATTGTTGATTTGTGTTGTTTAAAACAATTTTTTTTTTAATTTTTCTATTTTTTTTTTTTATATTCCAAGTCCCGGACAATTTTTTTTTTTTATTGAAAAATAGTTAAAAAAAATTCACAAAATTTTCAAAAATTTATAATTTACAAAAAAAAAAACAGTTATTTTACAAAAATGATTTTATTTCGAGGATTTATGTTGTTTACCTCCTATTGTACGAGAACAGCCTCCTAAAATCACGAGATTTTTTAGTAACTTTACAAGGTTTTTTTAGTGTAGTATAAGGGAGTAGAATGAGCACTAGACATGTTCTTAAAATCAATGTTCGTTGGATTTGGCCGGATTTTCTCATTCGCATCTTAAAATAGTAAACTTAAAATTTGAAGGCAATCGTATAAGGGAACACGTGCCGAAAATCGGTTGTAAAAAGTGTTTTTTAAGGAAAAAATCTCTTTTTTTTGTTTTTACAAAAAAAAAGTATTTTAGATATTCTTTTTAAATAAGTCAAAAAAGAAAGAGTTTTTTATATAATTTTTTCTTCCTAACGAGAAAAAAAACACTGAAATCGGAGAAAAATTGGCCAAGTTATACAATCATAATAATAACTACGTAAAATACTCTGTAAAATGACTGTAATCTCAATTCAACAGATATTTGACAGAGTTTTCTGTCAAAATACAGATTTAAAGAAAAAACTTTGTATTTTGTTGTGACAAAAAAAACAAAGTTTCCTCTGTTATATTACTTCTTACTTTGTAATCTTAATTTTACAGATAATTAACAGAGTTTTCTGCTAAAATACAGATCTAAGCAAAATACTTCGTAATTTTTTATAACCAAAAAAGTTTTCTGTTTTGAGTAGTTTTTGTTTTTGTTACCAAACATCAAAATTTTATCTGAATATTTTTTTTTTTTTTGAGAAAAAGTTGAAAAAGTAGCAAATAAAGTTATCAACTTTTTTTTTCAGAAATCTTATAACAATTTTACAAAATAACATGCATTTAACTAAACTCTGTAAATTTACAGAGTTTTTTCTGTAATTTTTTTTTTTTTTTGCATTAAATGTATTTTACAAATATATAATTTTCTTTGCTAAATGGTGGTCTATTTAACCAATATTTTACTAGAAACTCTGTAAATTAACAGTTTTTTTTTGTCTAAATCATTTTACAGAGTTTTATAGTAAAATTACAGAGTTTTCTCTGTAAAAAAGCTTTCATATTTTACCAATATTTTACTATAAACTCTGTTAATTAACAGTTATTTTCTGTCAAAATCTTTTTTCAGAGTTTTTTAGTAAAATTACCAAGAAATGTTGTTAGCTGGAAAAGTATGGTGTACTCTGTTAAATTAGCAGAGTTTTTCTGTAATTTAATAGAGTTATTATTTTAAGTGTACGTCTTCCCCAGGCCATTGTACTGTAATTTTTTGTATGAGAACAAATATTTTTTTTCTGATTTTAAATTTTTGGGCAAATTACACTACGTGACA
Source organism: Pegoplata infirma (assembly GCA_963921195.1). Lineage (NCBI taxonomy): Eukaryota > Metazoa > Arthropoda > Insecta > Diptera > Anthomyiidae > Pegoplata > Pegoplata infirma. Next base: position 208,508,468 of record OY992536.1, read on the forward strand.
GTTTTTTGACCAAATGTATCTGACACCTAATCTTTATGTACAATTGTCCGCTGAATCCGAATGTGAAGTCAGAATGGTCAAAAGTAGAACAGTTTTCGAGATATTCGAAAATAAGCGTTATTGTGTTTTTAAAAAAGATGATGTCACTTAAATGCAAATATCTTCAAAACTATTAGTCGATTTATGTATTTATTTATTTTTAATGAAAGATAATAAAATTACTAAAATAACCATGGGTCGCTTGTGAAGATTAGTCAAGAAATGACAGAGTTACAGTGGACAAAAGTTCAAACTTCATGAAAAATTTGATGATTTTTTGCAATTTTGCTCTTTTCAAGTTATTTTTTTTAAACCAAACAATTAAAAATTATAATGTTTTATTGCATATGACATTATTTTATTTCAATACGAACATTTTGCGCCCAACAAGACCCAGATTGGTGCAAAAATGACAAAGCTACAGAAGATTTAGTGAATTAACCCACGTTTCATTACTAACATTTCGCTTTGTATATTTACTTGTGTTTTTTAAAAAAAAGTCAAAAATTGGGATAATTCAATTAACCTACTGTAACTGTCATTTTTGCACCGATCTGGATCCTATTGGGCACAAAATGTTCGTATTGAAATAAGCTAACGTTCTAAGTGATAAAATTTTAAAAGATTTTATTGTTTGGTTTTAAAAAAATAAGTTGAAAAGAGCAAATAACGGTAATTTTCTCGATTTTCTCGTAAATATCTCGAAAACTGTTCTACTTTTGACCGTTCTGACTTCATATTCGGATTCAGCGTTCGGATTTACATAAAGATTAGGTGTCAGATTCATTTGGTCACGACTTTGTTGAAAATTTGTGACACAGTGTTATCATTCAATTAGATCTTAAACTGATGTGAAACAAATTTAAAGCTAATTGGATAATATAATTGGAAAGAAATTTTTTTTGCCATTCAAAAAATCTACGGTCTCATGTTCTGGGGAAGTTTTTAAAACTTTGTCATTTTTCACCCGATTTTAGTGTCTTTTGGCTGTTAAGAAAGATATTTGCAAATAAAAAAATAATTTCTTTTTGACTTTTTTTAAATAGTAAGTTTTAAGTACATTTTTTTGTAAAAACCAAAAAAAATAAATAGTTTTTCCCCTTATAAAATTTTTAACCGATTTTTGGTACGTGTTCCCCTTATCCGATTGTCACCATATTTTGAATTTTTAGTTTTTGGATACCAATAAGCAAAACTGGGCCCATTCATGTTAGAAAAATAAGTTTTGAAAATTTCCCTTGCATTTAAGAACAGGTCTAATGAGCATATAATATCAGTTTTCGAAATCGGGTGGCTTATCATGTTTCTGCAATTAGCCCTTCATATATTTGAAGCATCAGGCAAATTGGTTCATAAGGGTTAAGATACTTTCCTTGTAAGTATAAGGGAACAAAAAGGTGTTCTTTCGTTATCGTTATATTTAAACAGAATTCAGGAAATGTTAACTCTTAACCTTAGAATTATTGACGTTTAAAAATACAAATGACGAAATACCAGGCAGGCTTATCTTACATAAGGACTCAGAATGTGTGCTCTCCACATTAATTTTGCTCTTCTAAAATGCCAATGAATAGTATTTAAAAATACTGTAATATTTTTTTTTCTCTAAAAAAAAAATCGGCAGGAAATTTAAACTGTTCTTCCTCAAAAACCACTTAAGTTGTAACACAAAACTATTTCTAACAAAGATTTGAAACATTAAAAAAGTCTTGTTCAAAATAACTGAATAAATAATTTTGAACATCTGCTTGCATTTGAAAAATTGATTTAGTTCTTAAATTTAAATATGTTCATAAAAAATATACGATAATTGACATTGACATCTGTACATATGTTGCATTTTTTATGTTCTATTTTGACATATCCAAATTTATTCTTAGCACTTACATAAAACAATGAAATGTTAATAATATAAAAAATCGTCATCTTTTAGTTTTATGTTGTCTTTTTTCTCATGCATGACAATTAACATCCATTATTATGGATTTCTTTGTTAGTTTTTGTTTTTTTTTTTTTTTATGGTAAACACAAAACTAATGTTATAATTAAGTGAAAAAATACAATATACTTCCTGAATATATTAACAAAATGTAACCTCAATCAACTATGGGTGGCCCATTATAATATTCAAATACAAAAAAATTGGAAATCTTTTATACAAATCTCTAAAACTCATTTTGTCAAGATATTGACAATTGTGTAGGCGTACAATTTAAAGAGTTAAAAAAAAGAAATATAAATTAAAAACGAAATCAAATCACCAAAACCAAAATGTGCATATCAATTAAATTTGAAATCGATATACAAATGAAGATGAGTTGCATTTGGAGAAGAAATAATAATATATGATATTTATGTTTATAAAAGAAATTAAGTAAAACCCGCACCTTAAATTTGAATATTAAACATGTTTGTATGTAAAATATTGAAATGAGTTGAGATTATCACTGACAAGGGAAGTCTCCCTAGTGTCACCCGCGGATCTTTATGGAATTGGTTTTATTTTGTAGAGCAGAAAAAATAAAGGGACACGTATTTTTTTTTAGCGGCCCAAATTCATATTTAGGGGGTAAAAAGGAGGGGGAAGACAAGGCCATTTTTCAGTTTTTTTCGTTTATCTCCTATATTATGCAAAGAAACCTAGTCATGTAACATACCAAATGAAAGGTCTTTGGAAAATCTATATACGTGTGCTAAGAACGTGTCCAAACATGCACAACTTTTCGTCATATTGAGTAAAATACCAAAATTTTAGGACATTTTTGTTAATAAGTCGAAAAATTTTAACTTCTTTGGCCCGTTGTTAGCACCACGAGATAGGTATTTTTAATACCTTTAATCTGATACCACACATGCCTATATCAATTTTGTTTAAGTAGGCGTAAATCGTAAAAAACTGAAAAAGGTCAATTTCCCCCCATACAAATCGACCCCCCCTAAAAATGAGTTTGGGCCGCTAAAAAAAAATACGTGTCGAATTAATTTTCGTTCTTGACAACATATCCAAATTTCATGAAGATCGGAGGGTGACACCAGGGAGACTTCCCTTGTGAGTTATACATTGAAAACGCGTAAGAAAGCAAAATTTGAAGTTGAAAAATGTAGAAGAAAATTTTTTTTCTAAAAATTATAGACAACTAGCTGTTTTGCGACCGGCGTTGCCCGGGTTAAAAAAATATTATCTAATGAATGAGTTTTTTATTACTCAGTTTATTTACCGCTTCATGACTCTTCATAAACCTATTCATAAGGGTAGAAGGATTCTTTTTTCGATTTCGCTTAGCGTCGGGTTTGGAACAGTTGGGGTAACAACAAAATATTCAACTTGTGGGGAACTTTTTTTGGGTTCCTGTGTTGACTTTAAAATAGGGAAGCTTCGAATAAAGAGAAAAAAAAAATATTTTATTTTTTACTCAAAATATTATTTAATATTAGGACATTACTGAAAAATCATTTTATGGTAAACGAAAAACTTTGTTGGGCTATAAAAAATTTAAATTTTTTAACAAAATATTTTAATTAGTTTTTGCTAAAAAATACGTGGCAGTTTATACCCCCCATTGTCGGTCGTCCGTTGATAAAGACTATAGTTCCCGCCTCAGTTACCACTTTCGTTGGTGATAATTTTATGAAAATCGGTTCAGCCGTTTTCATTTGATAGCGGAACAGACAGGTGTCTGTGGTGAAAGTTTTATTAAAATCGGTTTAGTTATTTAAGCCTGATTACGGAACACGCAGAAAAAAATTTAATTGTAGGACTAAGGAGCGTGCCAATATAGGCCACTTTGTCCAACACGATCTCACAGTTTTCACCTCGGATAATACTATCTGTGCTGACAATGGGTTCAGCTGTTTAAGCGTGATTGCAGAAAAAGCAGAAATAACGTTCATTAAAACACAAATGACGTGTCATTTTCAGCCCCTTTGTCCAAAAGCGCTCTTTTGTGGCTCATAGTTTCTGCCTCGATCAGCACTATATGTGGTAAAAATAAAAAAATAAAAATATGAAATCGGTTCAGCAGTTCATGCGTGATTACAAAACGGGCAGAAATAAATTTAAATGCAATACAAAGGGGCCCGGCATTTGACGCCTCATTTTTCGATCGCCCCCTATGGTGTCTCATAGTTAATACTATCTGTGGAGAAAATTTAATGCATATCGGTTCAGCCGTTTAAGCCTGATTGCGAAGACAGAAAAAATCTTTCAATTTAATACAAAGGGGCGTGGCGTTTTACGCCCCCTTTTTTTATCCCCCAAAATTGTGGGTTAATAGTCAGTACTACCTGTGGTAAAAATTGCATTAAAATCGTTTCAGCCGTTTATGCATTAATACGGAAAAGGCAGAACAACGTTCCATAAAATAAAAAGGGCGTGGCATTTTACACCCATTTTGTTTGATCGCCCACAATTTGGCCTCATATTTTTACCTCGGGCAGTACTATTTGTGGTAAAAATTTCATTAAAATCGGTTCAGCCGTTTATGCATTATTACGGAAAAGGCATAGTTTCATAATATAAAAAGGGGGCGTAAAATTTTACGCCCCTTTGGCCGATCGCTCTCTTATGACCTATATGCCTCGATTAGTACTATATGTGGTAAAAATTTCATCAAAATCGGTTCAGCCGTTTTTCCCTGATTGCGGAACAGACAGACAAACAATATCCGTTTAGGTCGTTTGTACGTGATTGCAGTATAGTAGGGTTCAGCTGGCCTTAAAATAAAAAGGGCGTGGTACTTTACGCCCCTTTGTCCGATCGCTCTTTTTGATGGCCTGCCTTGGGTAGCACTACCTGTGGTGAAAATTTCATGAAAATCGCTTCAGCTGTTTAAACGTTTTTAAGAAAAATGCAGAATACCGTTCAATATAATAAAAAGGGGCGTGGCATTTTACGTCCCTTCTTCCGATCGCTTTCTCTTATGGCCTATAGTTCCCGCCTCAGTTAGTACTATATGTCGTGTAAATTTCATGAAAATCGGTTCAGCCGTTTAAAAGGCAGATATAACTTTCAATAAATTCAAAAGGGGTGTGGCATTTTACGCCCCTTTCCGTCTTGGTTAGTACTATCTGTGGTGAAAATTTCATTGAAATCGGTTCAGTTGTTTATGCGTTATTAAGGAAACGGCAGAATAAAGTTCCATAAAATAAAAAGGGGCGTGGCATTTTACGCCCCTTGTCCGATCGCTTTCTCTTATGGCCAATAGTTCCCGCCGCGGTTGGTACTATATGTGGTGAAAATTTCATAAAATCGGTTCAGCTGTTCTCCCCTGATTGCGGAACAGACAGACAGACAAACCAACACTCAGATTTATAATATTAATAGGGATTATGGTATTCTCGTAACGGATTTAAACACCTAGTTATAGTGTTATCTTCAGTAGGATTTTTAATGTCAACTTGTTTTGTTAATAGTAATCGTTTTTCTTAAATTTTAAACTGTTGGGGTAACATCTATACCCCAAAGGGATCGAACCTTGGCTATTTCTCTCATATTCACACCACGAACACAGGCGCGGATATTGCAGTCGAAACAGAAAGTGCTGTAAATTTGGTAAATTAGTTCATTACTTAAGTGCAAAAAATATTTTTAACATGATAATGTTTTTAGGCTGGTGTCTAATTTTAAAAAGTTGCAGAACGCCACCTCAGTTTGACTATATAATCTAACAATTAACGAAAAAGAAAACAAGAATTACTATTTTCATTTTCTTAAAACCAAAAATTTTAATAATTTGGGTTTGTAACTTGGATAATAATTCACCTCGTGGTGAATAAAACCGCTTTTCACCAGCTGGTGAATAAAAAGTAACAAAATTATTTTTCAACAAAAAAAAAAATTTTATCAATTTTTTTTTTCATAATTTTTTTTCATCAAATTTTTTTTTATAATTTTTTTTTTTATCAAATTTTTTCATCAAAAATTTTTTTTTTTCATCCAAATTTTTTTTTATAAAATTTTTTGTTTTTCATCATTTTTTTTATGAATTTTTTTTCATCAAATTTTTTTTTCATAATGTTTTTTTTTATCATATTTTTTTTCATAAATTTTTTCAGCAAATTTTTTTATCCAATTTTTAATTATCAATTTTTTCCTCACCAACATTTTTTTTTCATATTTTTTTTTTCATCATTTTTTTTTACATCAAACAATTTTTCTTTTCATCAAAAAAGTTCATCAAAAACTTTTTTCATCAACATTTTTTTTCATCAAAAATTTTGGGTTCTTTAATTTTTTTTTTTAACATAATTTTGTTTTTCGTGAAAAAAAACATTTTTTTACCAAAACTACTTTTTCACCAAATCTAAGCTCTCCCAGCAAAAACTTTGGTAATGGGTAGTGATTAACACATTACCAGGTAATGTATATACCTTATTTGTAGCATTATTTTAGGATGTCTTACCAAACATTTGTTCCACAACGTATTATTTTAAAGTGAAAAATAATGCATTACTAATAATTTGCTACGTAATGCATGATTATTGGAAAAAATGTATTTCATATTTATTATTTCTAATCATTATATCATGGATGACTTACATTTGGTTACATTATGTATTATTTCAAAGTTTGAAATAATGCATTATTTATAATTGGATACATAATGCATTACAATAACATAAAAAATAAATATTTTATAAAAAAATGCATAAGTTTAAACAAGAGATGAGCTCACTTACAATCACGTGAGAAAATTTAATACAAAATTACTTTTTCACTACTCGTAACACCTTATATATAATCTTCTGGTATGCTATATTATTTCATTTCTCGTAACCTATAAAATATCATATATTTTTAACCTTACTCGTATTCTTCGTCATAAATTTATGACTTACTTTATACCTTACTGGTATTCTTTGTGATAATGTGGATGGATTACTTTGAGTCTCATCGCCTGTTAAAATCATCCATGCTGCAATGTATAAAATAAGAGATCATATACCTTATTTTATACCTTATTTGGTAATCTAAGTTTTGCTGGGCTTCGTATGAAAATTTTCCATTTGTTTATCAAATGTACATACAACAACTGAGAGTGTTATATTCTTTGGTGCCGAATCTTTTATACTCTCCAAAATGTGAAAACACTTTTTTGCACTTATTTTTGCACTCACTTACGAAATGTACAGCTCTTTTGGTTTTTTAATGGGGTCCTCGACTGATATTTCAATTCGTTTTGCATGGAATAGCAAAGTAATATAACATTATTTTTTCTAAAAAAAACTTTGCTTTGGCAAGTAAACCCAAATCTTCCGCAAAACATTATCATGATTTAATGTTTTGGGCAAGAGTACAAAATTCGCAGGCATTTTTTTCATGCTTATTGAAAATATTTTGTTTCATAAGCACCACAAAATTTTTCTAAATCAATTTAAAAAAAAAAAAAATTAATTATTGGACAGGTCTCTAGCAATAATTTGGCTTTTACAGATTGAAAATCCTCCATGACGTATCGATTTGGAATTTTATTAGTTAAAATTAAAACAAAAAAATGAAAGCTAAAATCTGTTAAGAATTGCGACCTGTAAGCAAAATTGGACAAAAAAACTTAATTTTTCTCCACTGTGTGGCGTCCTGTATAATTTTTAAAATTAGACACCAGCCTAAAAACATTATCATGTTAAATATTTTTGATCATTTCACTATTGTCTTAAATTTGGACTACACTAAGAAAATTATGTCATTAACTGTTTGTAGGATATTTTAAAAAGTAATCAGTAAAGTTATTTTAAAAGAAAAATCACTTATTTTATAAAGGATTTAATTTTTTTACTATTTCTGTAGTTTAAAAAATATAATTTACTGTCTTAAAAATTTATTTTCTGTTACATTTATTTTCGGCAGTAAAAAATTTCTTCTATAGTTTTACTGTTTTTTAATACAAAATAAGTGAGTAGTTTTTTAATGTTTTGGTTAGTCATTAAATTAACATTTAAAATTGACTGTAATGTGTTTTTATTTTAAATGTAAAAACAGTGGAATGGTTTTAAATAAAATTTCGTTTGTTTTAAGTGAATATTCACTGGAATTTACCTACATAATTTTTTGAGTGTACAAACGTTTAGGGTCTAGTGGCGTGAAACTTTGCCTTGAGGCTGAGAAAATTCAAATATTAAAAAAAAAGAGTGTCACTCTTTTAATTATGTATTAAAACTTTTCCCTTTTTTACAGCTTTATCTCATACATATATCATTTAAACTTTAAAACTTGAAAAATGATTTTACAAAGTTTTTTGAAAGACCTGTAATTTTTCATTTGCCTTCAAATGAAGTGTGAAACTCATTATACACTGTTCAACAACACTGCATGTTCGGTATGTTCGGTCAATGAAATTCTACTAATTAATCACTTTTAAAGTATAAAATGATGTAATAACAAATAGCCATTACAAAATTAATGAATACATGAGAAAAATTAAACAATTTAAATAAATGGACAGATATGGTCCATCAATTAAACAAATCAAAGAAAAACAACAGGGAGATAGATTAATGCAAACATAGGCTAGAAGACCTGGAAACATGAAATTTAAAACTTAAAACAACAAAGCTGTAGTTTATCCATCAATTGCAATATGTTGTTGATATATTCAATACCAAGTGAATTGAATTGAAATATGTGCATGCAACAAATAACATTATGTATGTTGCATTAGACTGGCATTTTTTTGTATGGAAAAAAAGATTTTCAGCCGATTTTGAAGGATTAAAACTTGTGTGGTAAAAGTTTAAGGCCAATCGTATTAAGTTAACAAGTGACGGAGGCGGTCAAAGTTTTTGATTTTTTTATATTATAAAAAAATATAATAATATAATAACATCATGTTTATTAACTTTGATGCGCCGAGCACGAGTATTAAGATAAATTAAAATCGCACACAGAAAACAAATTTGCTAATTTCCAACTGAAATTCAGTTATTGCAACAAAAATTCGGTTGATGCATTTGTATTGAGGTTAAAACAACTAAATATCGGTAGTTGCAACTAAATTTTGTTAATACTACAGTCTTTTAATTGAAACAACTAAAAAATTCGTCCGCCACAGTGAAATTTAGTAGCAGCAACCGAATTTTGAGTTGCTACAACTGAAGAATTCAGTTGGAAATTTATTTTTCTCTGTGCGGTATAAAAGTTATTGAGATATCGCTATTTGAAATTTGCAAAAAACGACGAAGTAAATGAAAGATTAAGAAAATTGTTGTTGGTCTCTAGATTAAATGCATTGCTTGAGTTAGAGAAAAAGCTTTTCTGCATACGTCACATACGAAACCTACTGTGAGTTAAAAACAAACGACGTTTAGTCACTGATGTTTATACACCGAGTATAGCCTAGTGGTTATGGCTTCGGCTTACAAAACATGAGTGATTTAACGACACAGGTTCGAAGCTCATGTCAGGCTAGTCTGTTGATAAAAAAAAAAAAAAAAAAAAAAACATATAAAGAATTTTTCTAGCAAATATCAAATAATCAATTTAATGTAATTGCCTACTGATGACGTAGAAGTGGCTACAGAAACCATGGTCTAGGGTAAATCCACATTTAATTTAATCTTTAGAAGACACAATTTTCTTCTTCAATCAGAAAAACACAAACAACAAATTAAATACACTTGGCTTACGCCGAAGAAATATAATAAAATAGAAATACTGACAAATGTCGCTCGTGTGAGCAATTCACTTTAACTATGCGTTACTGTAGTGTGAAGAACAAAAAATTCTCTGCTATAGTAAAGTTTGCATAAAATAAAGTAAATGAAAGATTAAGAAAATTGTTGTTGGTCTCTAGATTAAATGCATTGCTTGAGTTAGAGAAAAAGCTTTTCTGCATACGTCACATACGAAACCTACTGTGAGTTAAAAACAAACGACGTTTAGTCACTGATGTTTATACACCGAGTATAGCCTAGTGGTTATGGCTTCGGCTTACAAAACATGAGTGATTTAACGACACAGGTTCGAAGCTCATGTCAGGCTAGTCTGTTGATAAAAAAAAAAAAAAAAAAAAAAAAAAAACATATAAAGAATTTTTCTAGCAAATATCAAATAATCAATTTAATGTAATTGCCTACTGATGACGTAGAAGTGGCTACAGAAACCATGGTCTAGGGTAAATCCACATTTAATTTAATCTTTAGAAGACACAATTTTCTTCTTCAATCAGAAAAACACAAACAACAAATTAAATACACTTGGCTTACGCCGAAGAAATATAATAAGACAGTGGTTTTATTCTACACTCAAAATAATACATTAGTAGATTTACAAATTTTTTTTTTTGCTAATACTGGTTAGCTACCTTTTAGCAAATTTTCAGTTGAGATTAGCATGTTAGCAAAAATATATTGTAAACTTCATTTAGCGCATCAGCAATTTTAAACAAAATTTTAACTAATTTTTTTTTGCTAAATTTAAAATTGAGTTGACCAAATTTTTACAAGCTTTTTTGCTAATATTAGCAAAAATAAATGGTAAATTTTTTTATATTTTCAGAAAATTTAAAATGGCGCTATCTCGGAAACTAAGCCAGATAGAGCAAAATGAAGGCCATTTTTGGTTCTTGGGCTCTCCATAGTATCGCCGCACAGTGGTCAATTTCGCGAGATAGCGGTCAAAACTCTATAACTTTTGACCGGATTAGTATTTTTTTACCCAATTTGTTTTGTTCAATAGGAGGGACTTTAAGCTTCAATTTGCGTGTTCAAACGTAAAAATGGACTGATAGGAACGTAAGTAATGTGGAGTTAAAAATGCATTTTAATTTTTTGTTGAGTTTCCATTTAAAAAATGAATATTTTGACATTTTAAATAGGTATGTTTTTTATAATTTCTTATTTTCTTCAATCGTATTTTACAACCAATACTTATTTATTGTTCCTTAACTTAATTTTGGTCAGAAAATGCCAACATTTGGCCCCTGACATTTATTTAGTCTCAATATTCACAGGGGCCAAAGGTTGGTTTTTTTGGAAGAAAGCTAATTCTTGTGAGGATTAAACTGAAAAATAACACTGAAATTCCCAACAATATCAATAACATTTGGATATATTATATACGGGTCATTATTAGTGAAATCAAACATGAATATTCTTGACCCCCTCCGATATTGATGAAATTTGGTTAAGTTCTTACACTACGTAAAAAACTAACAAATGCAAATTTTCAGCCCTCTAAGTCAACAGGGGCCAAAGATACGGAGGGTCAAAATTTCCCCCAAAATCTCGCAGTCGCGACACTTTACACCGTAAAAACTTAATATCGTTGGTTCTATTATAGCTAGAAAGCCCATTTTTAGTTTGTTTTGAAGCTCATAATATTCTCTATAAGACCTACCATAACCAAAAAATTTTCGAAAAAATAAGGGTTACCTCCCTTATTTTAAGGTCGTGATAAAGGGAGGCGAAAATGGGGATGATGGTATCCCCCGATTTTTTTTTTACTTGATAATCTTATAGAGAAAGTCCTAAAGAATATATTCTAAAATTTTTAAGTTGGGACAACAATGGGATCACTCAAAATCAAAATTTTTCACAATTTCCCCTAAAATCTCCAAATCGCAACACTCTTGAACCTTAAAAATTTAATATCATATGTGCTATTGTAGCTACAGAGTCCATTTTTGTTTGTTTTAAAGCTTATAGTACGCTCTACAATACCTACCTTAACCAAAAAATTTTAGAAAAATAGGAAGGGTGCTCCCCTTATTTAAAGGTCGTAGCAAAGGGTGGAGGAAATGGGGGGAAAGCATCCCCCGATTTTTTTTTTACTTGGTATTCTCAAAGCGCAAGTCCTAATGAACATATCCTAAAATTTTTATGTTGGCACAACAATCAGATCGACCAAAATCAAAATTTTTCACAATTTCCCCCAAAATCTCCAAACCGCGACACTCTTGCCCATTACAAATTTAATATCGTGGACTGTATTGTAGCTACAGAGTCCATTTTTGGTTTGTTTTAAAGCTCTTAATATGCCCTACAATATTACTATTACAAAAAAAATATTAAAAAAGATTAGGGGTGCCTCTTGTATTAAAAGATCGTGGCAAGGGGTGGGGGAAATCGGGGGATAGTATCCCCCAATTTTTGTTCACCTTTTTTTTTTTAAAGAGTAAGTTCTAGAGAGCATATCCTGAAATTTTTATCTTGGGACTCCAATGGGAGGCGCAAGAATGTAGCGATTTGATGATTTTGGGGGAAAATTTTGAAAAATTTTGATTTTGGTCGATCCCATTGTTGTCCCAACATAAAAATTGTAGACTATGTTCATTAGGACTTGCACTTTGAGAATCCCAAGTAAAAAAAAATGGGGGGATACTTTCCCCCCATTTCCTCCACCCTTTGCCACGACCTTCAAATAAGGGGGGCACCAATTCCTTTTTTTGGAAAATTTTTTGGTTTTGGTATGTCTTGTAGAGCGTATTATAAGCTTTAAAACAAAAAAAATTGGCTCTGTAGCTACAAAAGCACTTATGATATTAAATTTTTAAGGTTAAAGAGTGTTGCGATTTGGAGATTTTGGGGAAAATTGTGAAAAATTTTGATTTTGAGCGATCACATTGTTGTTCCAACTTAAAAATTTTAGAATACATTCCTTAGGACTTTCTCTATAAGATTATCAAGTAAAAAAACAATCGGGGGATACCATCCTCCCCATTTTCTCCTCCGTATATCTCGAACTTAAAATAAGGGAGGTAACCCTTATTTTTTTCGCAAATTTTTTGGTTATGGTAGGTCTTGTAGAGCATATTATGAGCTTCAAAACAAACCAAAAATGGGCTTTCTAGCTATAATAGAACCAACGATATTAAGTTTTTACGGTGCAAAGTGTCGCGACTGGGAGATTTTGGGGAAAATTTTGACCCTCCGTGTTTTCGCCCACTGTTTACTTAGAGGGCTGAAAATAAGTGTGCATTAGTTTATCACTTAGTGTTACAACTAAACCAAATTTCATCAAAATCGGAGGGGGTCACGAAAATTTTTAGCTATTTTTGATTGATTTCACTAAGACTGACCCATACAGAACACAACATCGATAAAATTTTCAGTAAACTTTTACTATTGATTTAAAGTGCACATATATTTTATTTAAATGTATTAATAAAAATGTATACTAAAATTAGAAACAAATTATAATCTTTAAACTAGTATTAATTAAACAATATTAGTAAAAATTTCTTCCAAATAGCTTTGATTTTCATTTTGCAGTAGTTGTTTAGCTTCTTCATCTAACTCTAATGAGGTTGATTTCCATTTTTGTCGAATACTGGACATATATGGGTCTGATGTGCACAACAAAATATTAATAAGATCTTCATTAGTACAATATCTGGAAATTTTTCTTGTATTGTGCTCGCGAAAGAATCTGTAGTCTTTGTTCCTTTTTTCTTGCGCTTCTTCTGAGAGATCTCCAATTGGATGCATATTGTGCTGAATTATTTGTTCCCCATGGAACAATATTTTGTGAACTGTGGTTGGCATATGTCTCCAAGAATATTTTTGGTTATAAAGGGTTGCTGTCTCATTAGCATACTGACCAAATTTTTTTGCATCTATCTTTTTGCTACATGCTATTACTTCTAATATGATTTGGAATCGTCGTATTAAATCATAATCTACTCCAGTTATAGAAGCTGCAGTTTCTGGATCGGAAAAAAATCTCCTTGCTGTGTTTCCATCATTAGAATTTCCTTCTCCTTGCTTTGGCTGGTCAATTATAAGGCCTATCTCACGTTATTTTTCTTGAATATCTTTTTTTTTTTGCTTTCTTTTTTCCAAATTTTCTTTGTTGTTTCTCACTATTTCGCCTAACGGGCCAAATTCCAAATCGTATCCCAATTTAAGAATATGCTCCATAAAACGAATTCTAGCATGAAGAGGTGACATTCCAAATTCATATGCTTCATTAAAACTATCGTCTTGTGTTGGTGGTTGGCTCAATTGACTTGATGTTTTTTGGCATATGGTGCAGCTTGACGAAGACTTTGCTTCGGTTAAAGCTTGTGCAACTTTTCCATCGATCATTGTAAGTGACATTTTAAAGTTAACTTCGATGCATTGGTCATTAAATTCAAATATCACTGGTTGAAGTTCTTTAATTTCATCTCTTATTTTGCCAACTTCTTCAGTTATGACATCTTTAGTTTCTTTTTTGTAAGCAAACTTTATTGGTCTACAAAATTTTGTTGACGAGGGAATTTCATTCTTCCATACATCTATCTCTGCAGCTCTACTAGTTGACGGCTCTGAACCAGTATAAGTTTTGGTTAAACGTAATGGAACGAAAGAAATTATGAATAAATTGGCATCTGATGAATTTTCCGCATTACATTGTTTGTATTGTTTCTGGCCAGAGGACCCATCACATCCCCATTTAGAAATTAAAGTCATGCTGCAATTTTTAAACTTCTTTAAATAGTCAGCATCAAATGTCTTTAATAATCGTTCAGCAGTGTTTTCAAGAAGATCCTGCAATTTTATTTCTGCTGAACTTGAAGTTACACTAATAGCAGTTGGTGAAAGTAAGCAATCTTTTTTGGCAGAAACTATATCTCGATATGATGGAAAAATTCCACAATTTTTTTCATTGGTTCGCTTCCGCAATTCTGTATATTGGTTTTTAGTCATTTTCAAATCCAAAAATAGTGCAAATGCTTCTTCTGGAGTAAATTTATTTTCTTCAGTTGGTGTCGGCATACTTTCTAAAATCCTTCCATTATTTTTTCAATGATAGCAATTTTACTCTTTTTAGTTTTCGATGGTTGAATTTGATGCAGAAATAAATCCTTTATGATGCTACAAGAAACCTCTTCATTGATATGTTTAAGCTTGCGTCTTCGTGATCTTTCACTACAATTATCAATTGGCTTTGCTGGTCGACCACCTTTTCCAGTTTCCGTGGTAGTTACTGATGGCTTTTTAAAAATAAGTTTATTTCTTAGCCATTCTTGGTTGCGTGAGTTTCTGGAACATTGATTGTACCGTTTTCTTAAAGTATTTAAAAAGTTTTTTATTTTTAAGTTATGAATTTAAATTTCTTTTTTGTCGCATATTTTGAAGAATGGGTTATTCATTATATGTAAAATAATGTCGTTTTCATCTTTCCGTTCAAAATATATATCAGATAGAACACTATAACTGAATTTAGCCATTGTTTAAACAATAATGAAGAAAAAATGAATGCATGGATTAATATACTATTGAACGAAGTTTCAACATGATCTTTTTTACCTCTTTGAAACATAATATAACTGGTACTTGGTTTTACCAGTTATTTCCATTGGTTTTAAATTTATTTGCAATGTTCAGGTATTTGAGTTGTGTAATATTAGATGGCAATAAAATCCTTTTTACCCTTTCCAAATGAATTGCTAGATACCACATAATTTGAGAGTTAACAGGTACTGGTAATAATATAACAGGTACTTGATTTTACCAGTTATTTCCATTGGTTTTAAATTTATTTGCAATTTTCAGGTATTTAAGTTATGTAATATTAGATGGCAATAAAATCATTTTTTACCTTTTCCAAATGAATTGCCAGATACCACATAATTTGATACACCCTTCTATGTGGACTAGGTCCAAATATGGGCCAACTTCTCCTAATTTCAACAGAATTATTTTTTGGGTCAATAAGAACTCTTGTACAAAATTTCATCAAAATATATGCATAATAGCAACTTTCACATACAAATAACTTCTTAAAAAATATGACGTGCATTTGTACCGAATATCTTACCCTGGGTCAGAAAAATTGCTGTAGCTCAAAAAGTGCAGTCCCGATGCATGGACATGTATATATAGGAATGTAGGGGAGAGTTAGGACTACAAAATAGTAAATTTGTGTTTTGACTCAGCTTGACTCACAGGAGTTGTGCTCTCTGAAGTAGGAAATTTCCGAGAAATTTTACATTTTTTAAAAAAAATATTTAAATTGTTCTGAAAACAGTAGAGCTTCAATTTTATTACCAGTAATAGGAAATAAGTTAAGTTACAACACAAAATTTATTTCGTCCAAAAAACTTGAAAAACAAAAAAGTTATGATCATTTAAACTTTAAAAATTAACTAAAAATATCATAAATTTACTAAATTCTGAAAAAGCCCATTTTGGACCACCCTGTTCTCAGTGAAATAGTTGAAATAGAGTTCTAATTTTTTGGGTCCCGAGGTTTACTACTGTCTACTTTCATATGAGTCTAATAACTTTAAAATCGGAGAACAAAAACCAAAAGGAGTTTTGGCCGCTATCTCAAAATATTGACCACAGTGCGCCGGTCCTCTTCACATGTGTGGACCCCAATGGGTCCTAACTTTGGATCCAAAAAAGTTAGCATTCGCGAAAATTTTAAAATGCCCATATCTCGGTAAATATTGCCGACACAACAAAAAGTCCAAAAGCATTTTTGTAGCTCTCAACACGCAGAATAAGACCAAAATAACCAAAAGCTATCAGAGTAGTATTTTTGAAGTTACCGAGTTTTTTAATTCTCAAGACCCCAGTTGTCCACTAAAATCACGTATCTCAAAAACTAAGCAAGGTAGAGCGAAACGGACACAAATTTTGGATCAAAAACTATGACGATTTTCAAGGAACCCAACTAGGTCTAGGCCCATCGGGGTCTGGACCTATCGGGTCCGAACCCAGTAGGGTCCTCAAATGTGTATGAACTATGTTGAAATAAAAAAAATTTCAGTTAACTAATTTTTGGCAAAACATTTTTGCTAACTTATTTTGAGGATGTTTATTCTGGCTCGAGGTCATTATTTTCTTTACTAATTAAAACCATGATATTCTCATAGCATAATTTTCAAGAAAATTATTTTTTTGTTTTAAATTTATTTATGTTGGTCATTTTTGCAAGACTTAATCGACACGTGTTTCGGAATTTGTCAAATTCCATTGTAAAGATTATTTAGCAAAAAATAGAAACGATTTACTACAAAGTAGCAAACGAGTCTAATGACAAATCATTTGTGCACAAACTAAAATATTAATACATATTCGCGTCTATTCACAATGAGAATTAGAAAGACAAGCTTTTTTTGCTAACATTACAGTTTTTTTTGAGTGTATTTTCAAAAAATTAAAAAAAAAAAAATCTAAAATTTTTTTTCAACTTAGTATTTATAGAGCTTGATACAAATTTTCAATTAAACTTAATTAAAGCCAAATCAGAACATTTTAACCAATGCATTGGTGTCATTCAATCAAACTTTAGAGCTTTTGGTGAAAATTTCCTGAAAACACAAAATTTTGTTTAAAGGGTGCCACGGGTTAAAATGGTCGGATTTGGCTCAAATTAGTTTTGTCTCAAGATTCATGAATGGGTCAAGGACAAAAAATTTTGAGATTTTTTTTTTTTTAATTCTCGAACGTTGAAAAAACTGTCATTTTTTTGCAAATTTCAAATAGCGATATCTTGAAAAACGTTTGACAAAATTTAAATTTTTTTTAATATTCGTGTTCAGAATGATGTATCGCATTAGTTTTTCTTGAAAGTCCCAAGCTTTGATCGTCGGGCGACAATGGACAATTTAAGCCGCTTGGCCTCAAATTTGAACCACATATGAGGCATTCCACAGCAAATGCCCAGCGAAAAAAACATAGAAAATTGCGTTTTTGGTTTTTCAATTTTTCAAAAACTGGGCTTAGGAGGCGTGGTCAAATATTGGAAAAATGGTCAAATTTGTGGCGAGTTGCCTTGATTAAATATTTATAACATTAAAACGGAATACACCACAATCTCAAAAATTTACATTCTTATAAAGTTTTGTATGGGCTATCGATTAAATTTTTTTTTTTTTTGGAAAATTTTCAGAACCCGTTTCCATTTTTAAAAAAGTAAATTTATCAAAAATCCGGTCACTTTTTTTTTTTTTTTAATTTTTTTTTTAAAGTTTAGCCTTCAAATTCACAAAAGTTAAAAGAGGCTTATAAGAGGTTTATAAAACAAATTTTGTATGGAAATTTGATTATTAAACCCTTTATTAAACTCTTTTATTTTTTATGAATTTGGACGTAGATGTTTGTCCATCCACACAAAAAAAAAATCAGAAACACATTTTTCGTTTTTTTTTTTCGAGAAAATCGCATTTGAATTTTTAATTTTCATAACAATTTAGTAATTTGCTTGTATTTTCTTGTTTTGACGTTGCGAATGAGTATTATTAATTGCATAAATATTACTTACGCTCTGTTGAAACAAGAAAATACAAGCAAATTACAAATTTGTTAAAAAATTTAAAATTCAAGTGCGATTTTCTCGAGAAAAAAACGAAGAACTCGTTTCTGAATTTTTTTGTGTGGATGGACAAACATCTAAACTAAAAAAAAAAAATTAAAAAAAAATGACCGGATTTTTGATAAATTGACTTCTCTAAAAAACAGAAAATTTCAGAACGGGTTCTGAATATTTTCCAAAAAAAAAAAAATTTAATCGATAGCCAATACAAAACTATACACGGTGAGATTCAGCGATGTTCAGGTTGAAATTTAGTGTCGACGAAAAGTGTAAGCGCATTTCGATTTCTACAAGATTAAATGTCACAAAACTGTTAACGGCGAAATCGTAGCTGCTCGCATTCGCGAGATAACGCGAAGTTAGTGTTTTTGTTTTTTTTTAAATTTTGACATTGAAGTTTTTTAATATTTTCAAAAACTGAGTATACAGTTTTAATTGTCATTATTTAAAGGTCACAAAACAGTAAACATCAAAATCCTATCTTCTTTAGTTCGCGAAAAATCGCGAAATTAATTTCTTGTTGTTTTTGTTTTCGTTTTTTTATCTTTAGATAGGTTTCTTTAAAATTTCGTAAAAACATGGTATGCAGTTTGAATTGAGCTTGATCAAAGGTCACACAGCTGTTGACATCGAAGTTGTATGTGTTAAATTTCGCAAGATATTGCGTAATTATATAATTTTGTTTTATAATTTATTTATTTTTTAAAACCGGTTCTTTAGAAATAATAAAAAATAAGTGGTATGCAGTTTGATTTGAGCATGTTGGAAGAAATTAAAACTGCCAACAAAAAAATTATAGCTGCTCACTTTTGCGAGAAATAGCGAAAAACAGCTTTTTGGGGCTATTTCTTGTTTTAATTAATAAAAGAAGTTTCTTTAACATTGTTGAAAAACATGAAATGCAGTTTGATTTGCTATTGACTAAATGTGATAAGGCTGTTAACATTTAAATTCTAGCTGCTCAATTCTTCGAGATATCGCTAAAAACTCGCTAAACTACTATTTATTCATTAATTTGTGTTATTTTTGGTCTGTAAAATATTTACTTCAATTAACGACAAAAATGTGGTATGCATTTTGAATTCGGGGTTATTAAAGGTGACAAAAGTGCAAGCATAAAAATTATAGATGATCAATTTCCCGAGAAATTGCAAAATTACTGTTCAAGCTTTTATATTAATTAATTTATTTTTCCTTAAGTATCTAAAATAAAGGAAAAAATCAATAAACGACAAATATATTGTATGCAGTTTAAATTTTACGTGATAAAAAGTGGTAAAACTGCTCAAATAAATATCTTGACTGCTAATTTACGCAAAAAATATTTTTTTTCCCTATTTTTTATTTTTTTAATTTAGCGATTTCTCGCGAAATTGTTTACACTTTTCGTAGACACTAAAGTTCAACCTAAACATCGCTGAGGCTCACCGTGTATATAAGAATTTAAATTTTTAGATTGTGGTGCATTCCAACTCGCCTCAAACTTTACCATTTTTCCAATATTTGACCACGCCTCCTAAGCCCAGTTTTTGGAAAATTGAAAAACCAAAAACGCAATTTTCTAAGTTCCATATTGGACTATCCATACAGCCTATTCAGAAGTTTACGGTACACATGTTTTTTTCGCTGGACATTTGGTGTGGAATGCCTCATATTCGGCCTAGGTTTATGCTAGAGATGTGCACATGAGCAGAATAGAGCGTCATTCACTCGTGACTGTGACTGAATTCAAATTTTATTTACGTGATTGTGAGTGAGTGGAAAAAATTGCGTGAGTGAGTGTGCGTGATTAAGATTTTTTGAGTAAGTGAGTGAACCTGACTGAGATTTTTGGGTGTGTTTGCGTGATTTATTTTCTCTTCATATTTTCTTTTATACGGAAAAAAGAAACAATAAAATTCTAAAATTTGGCAAAACTTTTTTTGTCCCGGGAGAAGCGGAAAGGAATTGTTAAAATTTGACTAAACTTTAAATGTTGCTAATAATTTTGGTTGATCTTGCGAATAAAGTTTTGTGTGAGTGATCGTGAGTGTGGGTTGTTTTAAATTTACTCACGTGATTGTGATTGAGTGTTAGTAGGCAAAAATATGGTTGTGGGTGATAGAGATATTTTTGTCGTGAGCGTGAGTGGAAAACCACTCACGCGCCCAGTTTGTAAAATGTTACCAATGACTGTAGGGAAAATCGCCCAAAAAATTTTATGAAATATCGCCCAAATGCAAAATCGCCCAAGAAATATAAAAAATGACCCAAAATGACAAATACGAAACTTCGCCCAAAATTAACGAAAAAAAGCCCAAGAAAGAGATGAAAAATTACCGAAAAATAAAAAAATGATTTTTCCCAAAGAGATGGGCACATAAGCAGATTAGAGCGTCATTCACTCGTGACTGAATATATATTTTATTCCCGTGATTGTGAGTGAGTGGAAAAAAATGCGAGAGTGAGTGTGCGTGATTAAGATTTTTGGGTGAGTTCGCGTGATTTATTTTCTCTTCATATTTTCATTTATCCCGAATAAAGCAACAATAAAATTATAAAATTTGGCTAAACTTTTTTCTCTTCCCAGGAAAAGCGAAAAAGAGTTGTTATAATTTGACTAAACTTTAAATTTTGCTAAAAATTTTGTTTGAATTTACGAATGAAGTTTTGTGTGAGTGATCATGAGTGTAGGTTGTCTTAAATTTACTCACGTGATTGTGAGTGAGTATTAGTAGACAAAAATATGGTTGTGGGTGATAGAGAAATTTTTGTCGTGAGCGTGAGTCGAAAACCACTCACTTGCCCACCCCTAGTTTGTACAATTTTACCAATACACCTAATTTTTGGATTTTTATTGACTTTGTTGTAAGTTTTTGTTTTTTAGCCACAAGCCAAACAAAAATTCGGCTTTCAATTATTCGATCAGTTTTTAGCTTATATCCGACTTAGAGCCGCCGCCGATACTTTTCCCGTCAGTCGCCGCGATCGGATTTATTTGCTCGGCGAAGATCACTGGTAGGAAGCCATATATTTTTTTTTTTTTTAATTTTAAAAAATCCAGAATTTTGATAGCCGCCCGCCCCAGGTTAATTTAATCCGATTGACTTCAAATTTGTAACACGTAACTTAAAGGTCTAATAGAATAAAAATATGACCTGACACTTGGGAAAATCAAAAGTTAAAGAAAAAAATGTGACTCTAATGTTGTATGTTTGTGGGGACGTACTCATGCACTCGCCGTACTTCATAGTGCATTTAACAACATTCATGCCACAAGTTTTAGAGTCAACAAAAATGAGAGAAAAAAAAAAAACTGACAGTCTACAAAACGATGCATAAAACAATTTACCTTTAATTTAAAAACTAAACAAAAAACCACACTGAAATGCATCGCGCGCATCATGTTTACATGACAGAGTAGTAGATGGGGTCTTTTTGTGTAAACATTCTAAAAGGTTGAAAGTGGATGTGGAAGATCAACCGTGTATATTATCATCTACAGAAGAGGGGGGAAGTAAATTTTAACAAATAAAAAAAAAAAAAACATTTAAATGGTTTTAAATGAACAATGCACAAAAAAAAACGTAGGTTTGTATTTAAGAAAACAAAACAACAACAAAAAAATATACAATAATAACAGAACGTTCATTGTTCATACAAAACGGGTGCGTAACCCCTTCCTCACACATAACCGCAATAAACGCCTAGAATATTAGCGGTTCTCACCCTTGATAGAAAACAAGAAAAGAATCGGAGAATCGAAGAAAACAAGAAAATGTTTGACAGATACAACAACAAAATACATGGCGGCTCGTTTTTCTCATTTTCTTGGTTTCTTCTTTTCTACATAGAAAATTTCTTCGACTTGATGCTTGAGTAAGTTGAAGTATAGAAAAAAATAAAAGTTTCTAGACCAACAAAACAGCTGATTAGAGAGGCATTTAATTATTTTGTGATATTTTCAGACTTTTTATACGAAATTTAAAATGAAACTTAAATGATTAATTATATTTTTACTAAAAATCGCGTTGTTTATTTTTATTTCGTGGTTTTAATTATGTAAAATAATTTGAGGTTATAGAAAATGTTAGTGTGAGAAAACTTGTTTAAATAGTTGTTCACTCTTTAGTGGAAAAAATCGATAGAAAATTTTCTTGTAGAAAATTTCCTCAAATGTTTTCTATCAAGGGTGAGAACCGCTATTGTTTTCTTAGGTTTTTGTTGTTGTTTTTCTTTGGAAAATGACAGATGATGCCGCTTTAAAACACACGTGAGTACTAAATAAATACCGCCCATTAGCATCAACACTGGAGTAAAAAAAAGTACATTTATGCATTAAAAACAATTAAACAACAACTGTTACAAAAACAAAACCAGGCACAAGCCTACAAACGAGATCTCTTAGCAACCTACCAATGTGTCAAATGTTAAACAATCATCAAATAACTGACAGTAAATACTACAATACATTAGATCAAAAACAATTTATCACAGCAGGTAAATATTATTTTTTTTTTCAAATGATTCAAAACAACATGTTGTACTATAAAAACAAAAGGAAGGTTTTATAACGAGTTGCATCTTTCCTGCATTGCACACTGGGCTGAAAATTTCAATTACGAAACATACACTCCAAAAAAATGAGTCCAGTTTCCTACTATAAATTGGGAAAATTTCAACAAATTCAAAAATTATACTACTATAAATTGCGTAAATTTCCAATAATATTAATTAGAATTATGCAGTGTGTGTAAATTTACCCAGTTTATAGTAGGAAACTGAAATTATTTTAAATCATCATTTCTAAATAGAATTTCCAAAGTACAACTTGTAGGCATATGTTTGCCATCAAAGTACGACTTGTAAGTATGTTTGGTGTGATGAATTCACATCGACAACATACGTGTGGGAAATTAGCATGAAATAGTAATTTTGTTTGTTTTTTCTCTGACCTTCGGTTCTATGCTACTCTATTAGCACTTTGACTTTTTCTAATAGATTTGGTGGAAATGCAGGTACATGATTTTCTTTTGTTACAATTTATAAGCATATCGAGGGCGAATATTCAAAACTTGCTATATACAGTTTTCTAGAAAATGAGTATTTGATGGAAACTTGTTAATGAATTAAGTTGTAATCTATCATATTAATTTTTTAGTAAATTTTTTAAACCTTTTTATACCATCCACTTATATACAGGGTTGCCAGACGGGCTTGATTTGGCTTTTAGTAAGTGTCAAGCTTTTTTAACAAGTGTCAAGAACTAAGCCAAAGCGTCATTTGTCAAGCTAAAATCAAATTTTACATAATTTTCAACTAAATTATCAGGAAAAATCAAGAAAAAATTATTTTAAAAATCTTTAAATGTAATTGAAAAAAATTAAAAATTATTTTCAAAAATATTAATGTTTTCACCACTTGTCGTCCAATGTCACTTTTATTTCACAAATAACAAGCGAGAAAAGTAATTTATTGAACTAACTTTTTCTATGTCATTGCAGTTGTGCGATAAATGTGCCACTTTTACCAAATGACTGATTCTAGTAAAACATTCAGTAAAAAGCATGTTTCTTAAACTCTACTAAATAGTTTGCAATAACAGCAAAAAAAGCTTAAAGTTTACTCGAAATTTGATTCCAATTTTTTTTATTATGATTACTAAACAAAATGCCAAAAGCTAGATGACTGAAATCAGCAAAAAATTTAAGTCTTAATCAAAATTTACAAAACTTTTGTATAACGGAATTATTATTTGCTGAAATTAACAAACTTTTGTTGCTAATTCTTTGTAGAAAAGCGACTTATTTTTTTTAAGTCTATCTTTATAACTATCTAAGGCTGAATTACTCAATGCTCCGTTATAAAATAACTCTCCGTTAAATTTAACTTTTTCATACAAATTTTGACATAAGGCTCCGTTAAATCGGCAGTTAGCAGCTAACTTTTCATTGAGTAATCCGCCCTAAGTCCCACAAAATTTGTTTTGTAACCTCTTTAATTGCGTTTTGGATTATAAAAAGTTCATTAAGCACGAAACAACATTTTCTTAGTAAATTTATATTTTTTTATTTGAAAATTACCGATTTTTTAATCCTGAATTTTTTGATGACCAGTTCAAAAGATATCGAATTTTTAAAAATTGGTAGTTTGTTCCTTTACTCAAACTTCTTTTAATCATAACTTCTTCAATAATGCTCCAAATTTAATCTTTTTTTTCAAAATTTTTGTTTTTTTACGTACTTTTAAAAAAAAAATCCCAAAAAATTCTTAAAAGCGCTTTAGTATGCGATTTTTAAGTTTTAAAATTTAAACATCTATCGATTCTACAAATTTTTTGCCCAGGAGGATCATGGGATAACGATTATTACTATTTTTAAATTTTTTGAAAAAATTTTATTGTAATTTTCCAATCTTAAAATCATTTCTACTGCTCCAATGGTGCGTCATAGAGGGATCCTTTATAAGGCAGACCCCCATTAATTTTAACGTCTTAACATTTCCTTGGAACAAACTAATACCCTATCTTCAATTTCTAAGGGGGCCCCCACACAAAACGACATTTTTTAAAATCTGCTCCAACCGCTCTAGCTGCCCTAATAGTGCCCTTAGAGCAACAAAATGTATGACCGACCCACAATATTTTTTCTTCAAACATTTTCTCTGCAACATTTTTTTAAAACATACCTACGCCCTATCGCCACTCCCTAAGTAGGCTCCCATACAAATAACAGTTGGAGCAAATTTTATAAAAATGTAATTTTGTATGGGAGCCTACTTAGGGAGTTGAGATAGGGCATAGGTTTATTTTGAAAAAATGTTTTAGGGTAAAAATAAATGGGGGTCGGTCTCACTAATGACCCCTCTCGGACGCACCATTGGACCGATAGAAGCTGATTAAATAAAACAAATTTACAAAAAATAAAAAAAAATGTATGGGACCGCCTTAAAAATTAGAGATAGAGGGTAGGTGAATTCAGAGAAAATGTTTGGACTAAAAAAATATTGTGGGTCGATCATACATTTTGTTGCTCTAAGGGCACTATTAAGGCAGTTAGAGAGGTTGGAGCAGATTTTAAAAAATGTCGTTTTGTGTGGGAGCCCCCTTAGAAATAGGAGATAGGGTATTAATTTGTTCCAAAGAAATGTTAAGACGTAAAAATTAATGGGGGTCGGTCTTATAAAGGACCCCTCTATGACGCACCATTGGAGCAGTAGAAATGATTTTAAAAATTACAATAAAATTTTTTCAAAAAATTTTAAAAAATAGTAATAATCGTTATCCCACGATCCTCCTGGGCAAAAATTTTGTAGAATCGATAGATGGTTTATACAAAAAAATTTCAAAAAAATCGAAGAGTACAAACATTTTCAAAAATGAGATTTAAATTTTAAAACTTAAAAATCGCATACTAGAGCGCTTTTAAGAATTTTTTGGGATTTTTTTTTTAAAAGTACGTAAAAAACAAAAAAAAAATTGAAATTTGGACCATTATTGAAGAAGTTATGATTAAAAGAAGTTTGAGTAAAGGAACAAACTACTGATTTTTTAAAATTTTATATCTTTTGAACGGGTCATCAAAAAAATCTGAAAATTTACCACGAAGGAGTTTTCGAGGGGGGTGAAATAAAGCCATAGGCAATAAGGCCATATGGCCTTATTTCTCAATTCAATGGGAAATAAGGCCATATGGCTTTATTACCAACACGATTGAGCAATAAAGTCATATTGATTTTGCAACCAAAGTGGAAATAAAGCCATATCAGTTCAAAATGTGGAAATATATTTCCCCGTAAATCCTGCTACCCAAAAAAAAAAAATATTTAGCGAATCCGCTAAATTAATTTATGGAGTTTGTAATCCCTAAGTCCGGCCAAAGGCCGGCTACGCAGAAATTTTTTTTTTTTTTTTTGACTATCTTTAAATTAAAAAACCACATATACCACGAACCTCGGAACTTAGAGTTGGCTAGAGGCACCAATTTTTTATTGGCAGGGTTTTTAATTTAAAGATTGTTTAACAAAAAAAGTTTTTCTGTGTAGCCGGCCTCTGGCCGGGCTTAGGGATTACAAAATCCATGCATTAAACCGACCCTCTCCGCAAAGTAAAGTTTCCGGTAGCAGGCCTTTTCGCTATCAAATTTGTTATGCCTCAAAAAGGCCTGATAACCAAAATAGCTTTGGTTTGCAGAGAGGGTGGGTTTAATGCATGGAGTTTGTAATCCCTAAGCCCGGCCGAAGGCCGGCTACGCAGAAAAACTTTTTTGTTAAACAATCTTAAAATTAAAAATCCTGCTATTTAGTGGAAACATTTTTCCACATTTTCCCCTACACTCTCCGGAAATTAATGACGAATACTTTTATAAATTTTCAAATGAGTAATAAAGCCATATATGGCTTTATTTCCAACAGCGGTTGGTAATAAGGCCATATGGCTTTATTTCTCAACTCATTGGGAAATAAGGCCATATGGCCTTATTGCCTATGGCTTTATTTCACCCCCCCGTTTTCGAAGGGTACTAAAAACTGTAAACAAATTGGGAAAATCTAAAAAAAAAGTTTTTCAAAGCGTCCAGTTTGACATGGAATGCCCCATATATATTATTGATCAGTGATCGATTTTAAGACAATTTTGCGATGTCCGTCTGTCTGTGGAAATGGTGATCATTGTCAAATTATTAAACAGATATCATCATCGCATATTTATTTGTAGTTGCTCTAAGCTGTTTGGTATTGCATTTGAGCAAAATCGGTTTAGCGGTTCAAAAGTTATGAAAGAAAATGTAAGGACACTTCGAAAATGTTGGTCATTCAACATAACCTAAAAATACAAAATGCTTTAATTCGTCTGCTGGTTGACGCATGTGTACAGAATTGATCACCGAATGGTATTTAAACAAATTTTTTCGCGGGTTTTTTTCCCAAACTTTTTTTTATTTTTTTTTTGTATTTTTAGAATTTTAGAATTTTTTACATTGTGGAGGGTATCAATTAGGGGTTTTCCCGGGACGGGAATTCCCGGGAAATCCCGGTATTCGAATTTCCCGCTTTCCCGGGATTTTTTTTGCGAGATCCCGGGAAATTAAAAATACTGGAAAAAGCGGTAAAATCTACTGAATTTAGCTGAAAAATCTGCTGATTTTAACAGAAAAATCTACTGATTTTAGCATACAAATCTGCTGATTTCAGAAGAACAATCTAAGCATCTAAAATGTATTTTATTGATGTAAAAAAGACTTAAAAAGATTTTAATCATAAAGCTTTTTTGAACTTTTACGAAAATGATTATTATTATACTTTCAAGAAAATTTTCTAAGTTTTTTTCAAACTCCTTTTAGTTATGCCGTTTTTCAAAAAAAATTTTAATTTTTTTTAATCTTTGAAAAAAAAAACTTAAAACATTTTGTTGAAAACAAGATAACTATAAAAATTAGCAAAATAATCATTTAATTTCTGTTATTTTTTAGAACTAAATGACAGAGGATTCAGTTAAAATATCCATTTCAGCAGAATAATATGCTAAAAGTTTGGTAATTCAAACTGAAAGTTGTTTCGACAGAGTTGTACTTCTGAGTGTTTTAAATTGGAAAAAAATCAGTCGATGTTAAGACCAAGCTCTCATAAAAACGTTTATAAAACATAATTCCAAATTATCAAGGAATCGGTCCATTTTTAATACAAATTCCCATACACTCAAAAAAAATCTATAATGTTAGCAAAAAAAGCTTGTAAACCTACAAGAAAATTTGCTGATTTTGAACCCACAATTTTTTTGGTAAAGTTAGCAAAAATGTTTTGCCATAAATTAGTTAACTGAAATTATTTTTATTTCAACTTAGTTCATACACATTTGAGGACCCCATTGGGTTCGGACTCGATAGGTCCAGACCCCGATGGGCCTAGACCTAGTTGGGTTCCTTAAAAATCGTCATAGTTTTTGATGCAAAATTTGTGTCCGTTTCGCTCTACCTTGCTTAGTTTTTGAGATACGTGATTTTAGGGGACCACCGGGGTTTTGAGAATTACAAAACTCGATAACTTCAAACAACGTGTTGAGAGCTACAAAAATGCTTTTGGACTTTTTGTTGTGTCGGCAATATTTACCGAAATATGAGCATTTTAAAATTTTCGGGAATGCTAACTTTTTTGGATCCAAAGTTAGGACCCATTAGGGTCCACACATGTGAAGACGACCGGCAATACAATAGCCCGAGAACCAAAAATGGCCTCCATTTTGCTCTATCTGGCTTAGTTTCCAAGATAGCGCCATTTTAAGTTTTCTGAAAATAAAAAAAAAATTACCATTTATTTTCGCTAATATTAGCAAAAAAGCTTGTAAAAATTTGGTCAACTCAATTTTAAATTTAGCAAAAAAATTGGTACAAATTTTGTTTAAAATTGCTAATGCGCTAAATGAAGTTTACAAGATATTTTTGCTAACATGCTAATCTCAACTAAAAATTTGCTAAAAGCTTGCTAACTAGCGTTAGCAAAAAAAAAAATTAGTAAATCTACTAACGTATTTTTTTTGAGTGTAGGGCCTCTGTTCTGTCTTTCACAACTTTTCAAATCACATGAAAATTTCCGAATCACGTGAAATCAAGTTTAGTGTTTTGTTGATCACGTTTTCATTTGAAGATGAAATCGAATAAATAAAACTTTAAAAATTATGAGCAAAAAAGTCCATTCGTTTTACTTTCACCAAATTTTATTTATGTGAAACAAAACGAAAAAGAAATTCGTATGTGAAATCTAGAACACCAAAAAATTTCGGAAATTTTCATTTAACATTTTCTATGTGAATTACTTTTTTGGAACAGTGGCCTAGATTCAATTTTTTTTTGCAAAAAAATAAATTATTAGGCTCTCCAATAAACTTTGAAAATTGAATGCTCAACAATACAAAAAAAAAAAAACACGTCTCTGAAATGTTAACAGCGATAAAAGGACATTATAGACTTTAATACCAAATTTTGCTTGTGGAAATCCATGGCTTCCTGGTACTGCGCAATAACTCCCAATTGAAATAAGTCCCAATGAAATAATTCCCAATAAAATAAGTTCCAAGAAAAATGAATTAACTCCACACTTTAAAAAATGAAATAACTCCCAAAGAAAAAATGAAATACTTATGTCCCAATATTTGGGAGTTATTTAAAATCAAAATAATAACTCCCAAATAAATGAAAGAACTCCCAATGAAATAAGTGCCAAAGAAAATGAAATAAGTTCCCATTGTTTTTTTGTAATAAAGGTTTTCTGCGTAGCCCGCCTTCGGCCGGGCCTAGGGATTACATACTCCATGCATTAAACCCACCCTCTCTGCAAACAAAAGCTATTTGGGTTATCAGGCCTTTTCGAGGCAAATTTGATAGCGTTAAGGCTTTGAAAATTGAATGCTCAACAATACAAAAAAAAAAAACACGTCTCTGAAATGTTAACAGCGATAAAAGGACATTATAGACTTTAATACCAAATTTTGCTTGTGGAAATCCATGGCTTCCTGGTACTGCGCAATAACTCCCAATTGAAATAAGTCCCAATGAAATAATTCCCAATAAAATAAGTTCCAAGAAAAATGAATTAACTCCACACTTTAAAAAATGAAATAACTCCCAAAGAAAAAATGAAATACTTATGTCCCAATATTTGGGAGTTATTTAAAATCAAAATAATAACTCCCAAATAAATGAAAGAACTCCCAATGAAATAAGTGCCAAAGAAAATGAAATAAGTTCCCATTGTTTTTTTGTAATAAAGGTTTTCTGCGTAGCCGGCCTTCGGCCGGGCCTAGGGATTACATACTCCATGCATTAAACCCACCCTCTCTGCAAACAAAAGCTATTTGGGTTATCAGGCCTTTTCGAGGCAAATTTGATAGCGTTAAGGCATGCTACCCTAGAAAACTTTACTTTGCGGAGAGGGTGGGTTTAATGCATGGATTTTGTAATCCCTAAGCCCGGCCCATGGCCGGCTACGCAGAAAAAATTTTAAGCAAAAAAAACAATTGCACAGAGGTGTATATTGTTTTCATTTAAAATGAAATAAGGCCCACCATTGATGAAATAACTCCCAATGCTTAACAAGAAATGAAATAACTCCCAATCTGTTTTTTGTTGGGGTTTTTTTCATTTGGAAGTTATTTCATAATGAAATAAATCCCAACAAAATTTGTGCAATAAGTCCCACTTCACTGGGACTAATTTCATAATGAAGTAAGTCCCAAATCGTATGTAAAATTTTTGGGAGTTGTTTCATTTATTTTTTGGGAGTTATTTCATTTGGGAGTTATTGCGCAGTACCAAAGAAAACGTCATTAGTTTTGTAATGTTCGTTATTTTTTTTTTTTTGCAAATACACAATCATTTTGTTTTCTTTATACACACACACAGATCTTGGCAGAGCATTGTGGCAGAGCATAGATACAAACTCAATATCGTCGCTGCGCCTAAAAATGGAGTCATGTTGGGGCAAGTGTTCAGGAGAGCAAAAAAACTGTTTATTTTCGTCCCTTCGCGATTTTTTTAAAAGTTTGTTCTATAAAAAATTCTAGTACCGATATGCTATCCATATACTACAAAAAAAGTATGAAAAATTTAACGGTTTTCCAGAGGTGCAGAAATTTTCAAAAAACCTACACATAACTCCTATTTTAAGTACTTTTTGGAACACAATTTAAATAAAATGAAAATAGTTTTTCCACATAACTCCTTTTGTTTATGAAATCATTCTTATTGTTAATTTCTTTTCGAGAGGAACAAAAACTAAATAAAGTTTGTTGGTGGTTTAAAGCGACATTAGTTAGACAAGGTCCTTGAAATTTTGATATTTTAAAGCTCTTCATTAAAACAACAGATTTTTCGCAAAACTGGTGATGATTTTTTGTTTTTTCTTGTAACTATTCAAAAGCTTCAACATAAATTGACATCTGTGAAAGATTCTGTACTTTAGATACTAAAATTTTCCGCCGTCAAATGATTTAATTGCTTTCACAAGGCTTGATTACCTGCCATTTAGGATTTAGATAACAGCATGAAAATATGCAAGTATTTTCCAAAAATCTTGACAAATTCATTCAAAATACTTAGATGCTATGTGTGAACCTCATATTACTAAAATAATGGTCCATTTTGTCACTTTTTGTTACTTTTTTATCAAAAAAGTTATGTGTAGCTTAACACATAACTTCTTTTCAGGCCTTTTTTAGTTTGACGAACACATAGCTCCTTTTATTAACTTTTGAACCAATCAAGATATCAAAAAACGTTTTAGTGAGTAAACGTATGACCAATATGGGATCATAAAGATGTAAAAAAAAAAAATTAAAAAACTACACATGACTCCATTTTTAGGCGAAGCGACGATATGTTAAAGCAGAATATTACACAAAATGGATTTTAAGTCTTATTATATGTTTATATACTTTAGCTCAGTGGCTAGAGACTAAGCTTCACAAACAACTAGTTTTGTGTTCGAATCTCTGTGAAGATAAGTTAAAAATAAATAAATTTTCAAAAATAGAATATTGTAAATAAATAAAAATAAAATGATATAATGTAAATAAAAATGAAATAATAATAGAATTGAACATTAAATTTTTTTTTTCATAGCCTATGAACTTTTTCGTTGGTATCTGGTTTCTATGAATTTGTTTTATAGATTCTATTAAGGGCACTATTGGCTCACTTCTAATGATTTTTTCATAGAATCAATGTATGTTTTCATAGCCGCAAAAATTCTTTCAGCGTAGGACCATTATTTTATGATATATAATTCCCTTTTAAAATTCAGGAAAAATAAAAATTTTAAATCTTCATAATTTTATCTACAATATTGTTTTTATAGGTTTTTTCGTACGACTTACGGTTTCCAAGTACAAAAATGGTAAAAAAAAATGTCAAAAGTCAATATTGTCAAAAAACGATTTTTTTAAACTCCCATACACCCAGAAAAGTTTTACAGTAACTATTTGCGATTATTTAAAAAGTTTTTATTTAAAGTTGTTTTAAACGTTTTATTTTTTTGTTTTTCAACAAAACTAAAATATTGAATGATTTATACAGTTGTTAAAAAAATAAACTACAAAATTTACGGAAAAACATTTTTATCAGTTAAATTATTTGTGACTGATTATTTGTGACTGATTTTTAGTCTGTTATTCAAAAAAAAAATATTTTAACTCCACAAAATAAAAAGTTGTAAACCGTTAAAATAACTGAAATATCATTTGTTTTTACAGAATGTCTAGTCATTTATTAACGTTTAAAAATAACTGAAAAAGTATGTTGTTTCAAATGAAATATAAGTAGTCCGTTTTCAAAAAGGAAAAACGATTGTTTTAAACATTTTTTCAGTTTAATTTACTTACAAAATATTTTGTGTGCACCTTCCAAAGTATTGATCAAAAAAAATTGGTTTTAATCGTTTTTAAAGCTCTATCAAATAACCAAAAATTAACAAAATCGCTGAACCGACAGTTAAATTTCCCATAGATTTGATCATATTTTGTTGGCTCTATCTAATGTGATCAAAAAATTAGACAAATATTAAAATATTACAAATCGCTGATTTATAAAAATTTTCTTCAAGAAGTATCAAGTTCAATAAACCCATTAAATATTAAAAAAAAGATTCACACAAATATTTTAAACCAGATTTTATGAAGTATCAATATAATGTTTAAAAAAAATATGTATAATTAACTGAAAAAAATATTTCCCACTTAATAATTCTGTAGTGTAAATTACCCAAAAAAAAACATTCAAGAGATCTAAAGATGAAACCACTTTAAAACGTCTTTAATTTAAATGCATACATAAAAATTAAGACTGAACATTTAAATACAAATATGAATGTATTAATTTAAAAGAATTCAAACAACTCCTTTTTTCAAAAGAATTATAAAAAAAAAAAATAAAAGATCATGACTTTTGTAAACATTGCATGACACGGAAGAAAGAAAATTATTACCGTTGAATATGAAAGATACAATACAGATGAACAGATATTTTTCGATATTATTTTTCTATTATAAAAATAGAGAATTAAAGAATTAAAAATAACCCAAACTAAATCATAAACCAGGCAACTGAACACAAAATAGAAATTAACTAAATAAACAATTCAATATTACCATTTCGGCTTAATACTCGATTGTGTTTATGTTTTGGAAGAAGGCAGCCCTATGAATTTTCTAAAAGATTTCCAAAAAGATTTATATTTGTTTAGAGTACATTATCTATTTTAAGTGATCCAAGAATATGTTAATATCCTCTATATTGAAAAGAAAACGATCGATTGTATAAACATATTACGATGGGTGAACATATGAGGTAATCCTAATAAACTGTTTTGGCATAATATGTTACAACTATTAGGATTTTCAGATGTTTAGAAATCAACCATGCGCATGTGGCACGGTAATTTTTTATCAATGTTTTTAGGCTGGTGTCTAATTTTAAAAAAGTTGCAGGACGCCACCTCAGTTTGACTATATAAGCTAACAATTAACGAAAAAGAAAACAAGAATTACTATTTTCATTTTCTTAAAACCAAAAATTTTAATAACTTGGGTTTGTAACTTGGATAATTATTCACCTCGTGGTGAATAAACAGGTTTTCACCAGCTGGTGATTAAAAAGTAACATAATTATTTTTCAACAAAAAAAATCTTTTTCATCAAATTTATTTTTTTTTTCATCAAATTTTTTTTTTTTTATCAATTTTTTTTTCCACCAAATTTTATTTTATACCCTCCAACCACAGTATGGGGGTATACTCACTTTGTCATTCCGTTTGTAACGCGTCGAAATATCGGTCGGGGACCCCATAAAGTATATATATGGACATTTCCATTTAACTTTTGATTTTAAGATTTAAAAAAATATTAAAATTTTTTTTGAAGGCACATCAACATCGTTTAGTACGCATATAAACATGCATTTAGTAAGTTCAAATCCATTCGCGTGAAGAACTTTCAGCTGACGGCGCGAAAGTTATGGCGGTTTAAAGATTTTAATTAAAAACAAAAAATCTCAAAATTACAATTATTATTAGAATTTAACAAAATCAACGTTAATTAATGTTTCATACTTTCCCCAATAAAAACTGGATAAATTAAGTCCATTTACGTGGATATAGAATCAGATTATTACGATAAAAGTTTGTTTTAAAAAGTTGCTCTATTAATGCTTGATAACCTAACCTAACCTAATGCTTGATATGCAATTTATGCGAAACCTAATGACAATGGACCAAATTAAAGGTCATATTCGGATTAAGCACCATCAAATTAGTTAAGAAACTTGTGCATTATGCAAAATTGTGAATTTTTAAAAGTGATGCAATTTCTGATTAATGAAATTTTGAAAGATACATAAAATCCACAATCTTCAAAATTTATTAATGCCGCTCAGTTTTGAGATAAAGCTTTAGAAGTACCAGCAATTGCCATTCATAGAAATGAATTTCTATTAGCGGTTTGGGTGTGCCCTGGCGGTTTATCTGGAGACAAAATTGACACGTTTTCAGCGCACAGTTACATTAAGTCCGAATTTTTGCACACGATCCATAATATGCACTACAAGCAATCGTCTGACGGGTATATTTTAAATCTAAATTCTTTTCGCGTGAAAATACAAGCAAAAGTTTAAATCGTGAAATGTCAGATTTTTCCAAAAATTTTTGCTAATCAAAATTTTAACACGCTATATCGATTTTATTATAAAAACTCAAAAAATATTTGGATCACGCGATGTGCTGGCCACTTTTAAGAAATATTGCGAATGTGCCGCGCAAAAAAGTGGATTTTTGATGACTTTCACCTTTGTCTAGCTAGTACTCCGCTCCTATTGAGGGCACATTGATGAGACCGGTTTTAAACTGTAGGGAATTATGACAGCTGTCA
The DNA here is from genome assembly GCA_963921195.1 of Pegoplata infirma. Classification (NCBI taxonomy): domain Eukaryota; kingdom Metazoa; phylum Arthropoda; class Insecta; order Diptera; family Anthomyiidae; genus Pegoplata; species Pegoplata infirma. The sequence goes on from OY992536.1 coordinate 208,543,636, forward strand.
TTCTTTGTATTAGCTTTTGAAAAGTATGAAGCGGCGCAAATTTCCTGATCAAAAAACGACGAAAAATTGAAAATGAAGAAATTTTAACTTCAAACCGTTACCACCAAATAACTTTTTTATTATTGATGGCACATCAAATTCATAAATACGTCTTTTTTGAACAAGTATAGGGACCATATATTTTAAATCTTCGGAGAATACGTTAGACGGCGCAAGTTCAATAGGCCAAAGAGTACATATTTTTTATGAAATTTCAATCGACTTTTCCACATTTCGTAAGTTTGATTGTCGCTAACTACCGCAAATTAAGATTTTTTGCCTTAAGTGTTTGTAAGCTAATTGCATTAGAAGTCCTTTAATCATTTCTTTCAGTAGATAGCCATTTGAATGCAATTAAAAAAAAGTTTTTGCCAAAAAACCAAAATTTTAAAGAAATGAAAAGTTAAATGGAAATGTCCATATATATTATTGATCTAAGATCGATTCTAAGACATTCTGTGAATGTCCGTCTGTCCGTTCGTCCATCCGTCTGTCTGTAGATAATACTATGCAGTCCAAAATAAAACAGCTAGACCCTGAAGTTTGGCATAAATTTGTCTCATGTTCATAGGCAGGTTAAGTTCGTGAATGGGCAAAATCGGGCCAGGGGGAAAAAATTTCCCCCTAGAAGAACTGAACAAACATCTAAAAAATACACTTTTTTACATGGTTTTTTGCATTTTTGTTAAATAAATAAATTTGGTATATTTATCGCGATGGGAAGGTGGTCTCAAAGTCCCCCACAGAACCCCTTCAACCCCCCCCCCCCCCCCAAAAAAAAATGCCCCTAAAATTTTTTTTTTAACCACATTTTGGAGGGTATAAAAGACTGGGCACAGCCGAATTCAACACTTTCACTTGTTTTTCATCAATTTTTTTTTTTGTTTTCATATTTTTTTTTTTTGTATCAAACTTTCTTTTTATAATTTTTTTTTTCATCAATTTTTTTTTTTTTGCATCAATTTTTTTTTCATCTATTTTTTTTTCATTAATTTTTTTCATCAAATATTTTTCTTTTCATCATATATTTTTCTTTTCATCAATTTTTTTTTTCAATTTCTTTTTCCACCAATTTTTTTTTTCCATGAGATTTTTTTTTTATCAATTTTTTTTTTTCATCAAACTTTTTTTTCATAAAATTTTTTTTTCATCAAACTTTTTTTTTTCATATTTTTTTTTTTTTATCAAATTTTTTTTTGCCATTTTTTTTCGTCAATTCTTTTTCATCAGATTTTTTTCATCTTATTTTTATTTTTCATAAATTTTTTTTTTCATCAATTTTTTGTTCATAAAATTTTTTTTTCATAAAATTTTTTTTTTATCATATTTTTTTCATCAATTTTTTTTCATCAAATATGATAAAATGATAAAAAATCAAATTTTTTATTGTCAATTTTTTCTCATCAAAAAATTTGTTATTGTCAATTTTGGTAAATGAGTGCATTAATTAAGTGCAAAAAAGTTTTTTTTACATTTTGGAGAGTATAAATGATTCGGCACTGAAGAATTTAACACTCTTACTTGTTTTTTTTTTTTGCACATTTCGCTTCTTTACTTGTATAGTGTCACAACTCAAAATATTTGATTTTGCAGAAAACACGTTTAAAGTTTACTATTGAAACTGGTTTCTAATTGAGAAAGGCCGGTACATAGAAAATGTAATAATGGCGTGTACTCTTCTCAATTTCTCATTTTTTGAAAGTCGATATAAAAAAAAACATTTTGTACAGAAATAAAATTAAAATCTGATTTTAAATATATTTTATTTTTCTCTGGTAAGGCTGTGTGACTTTTTTAAAATTTGTGTAAAACTTCAATCGATTCTACAAATTTTTTGCCCAGTAGGATCGTGTGATAACGATTATTACTATTTATTAAAATTTTTTGAAAAAAAACTATTGTAATTTTTTAATCTTAAAATCATTTCTACTCCAATGGTGCGTTATAGTGGGAACATTTCCACGGCCGACCCCCATTAATTTTTACGTCTTAACATTTCTTCGGAACAAACTAATACCATATATCCAATTTCTAAGGGGGATTCCACACAGAATGACATTTTTTTAAATTTGCTCCAACCGCTCTAACTGCCCTAAGAGTGCCCTTAGAGCAATCAAATGTATGAGCAACCCAAAATATCTTTGAAGTCCAAACATTTTCCCTGAACACACCTACCCTCTATCTTTAACTATTAAGGCGGTCTCCATACATAAAAAAAAAAAACTGTGATGTTAGCAAAAAAAGCTTGTAAACCTACAAGAAAATTTGCTGATTTTGAACCCACAATATTTTTGATAAAGTTAGCAAAAATGTTTTGCCAAAAATTAGTTAACTGAAATTTTTTTAATTTCAACTTAGTTCATACACATTTGAGGACCCCATTGGGTTCGGACCCGAAAGGTCCAGACCCCGATGGGTCCAGACCTATTGGGTTCCTTAAAGATCGTCATAGTTTTTGATCCAAAATTTGTGTCCGTTTCGCTCTACCTTGCTTAGTTTTTGAGATACGTGATTTTAACTTCAAAAATATTACTCGGAGAGCTATTGATTATTTTGCAGTCTTGTTCTACGTGTTGAGAGCTACAAAAATGCTTTTGGACTTTTTGTTGTGTCGGCAACATTTACCGACATTTACCTAATGTGTGTGGACCCCATTAGGGTCCACACACATTAGGGTCCGAGAACCAAAAATGGCCTCCATTTTGCTCTATCTGGCTTAGTTTCCAAAAAAGCGCCATTTTAAGTTTTCTGAAAATAAAAAAAAATTACAATTTATTTTTGCTAATATTAGCAAAAAAGCTTGTAAAAATTTGGTCAACTCAATTTTAAATTTAGCAAAAAAAAATTATTCAAATTTTGTTTAAAATTGCTAATGCGCTAAATGAAGTTTACAAGATATTTTTGCTAACATGCTAATTTCAGCAAAAAATTTGCTAAAAGTTAGCTAACCAGCATTAGCAAAAAAAATTAGTAAATCTGCTAATGTATTATTTTGAGTGTAAATTTTTTTTATTTTTTGTAAATTTGTTTATTTAATCAGCTTCTACCTTCCTTATTAATGTAAGTTGTTATAATTGGGCTATTCGCTTTGCAACTCTATTCGTGATATTGGTCGATTTTATTTCGAGCTAACGATAAATGCATGACAAATTGTGTTGTTGAATAAAAAATCAATTATTTTCTTTGTCAATACAATTCAGTTATTTGTTAATACAACAACGGTTTTATTGAAAATCTGCATAATATTTAACTTTTTTCCTTGTTGAGTGAATTGAATTTTGCAAAATCTTAAAGTTCTGTTTTTTTAAATATTTAAAAAATGTATAAAATTCCCAGTCTGCTTTAGGTTTTTTGGTGTGGAATTTCTTGTATATGCATCATAAATAAACTCTAAATACAAAGCCAATGAACTTTTCATTTGGTATAGAGAAAAACTGATCTAATTCAATGTCGATAAACAAAATATTAAGAAATTTGTATTGCAAACTATAAGTTCTTCTTCTCTCGTCTGTAAGCATTTCAATGGGATTTTAATCGTATGCACACACTTTGTAAACATTTGAATCGTCAGACTGCCACCCACACTTCCGTTTTAAATCATTGGTTGTATGTGGGTGAATTGAAAAGTATCTTAAACTTTATAAAAATTCACTCAAAAAATTATGTCATTAACTGTTTGTAGTTTTTTAAAAAAAAAAATATTACGTTTTATCGTTTTTAAAAGAAAAAACATTTGTTCATGTTCAGTTTTTTTAATGACTATTTCTGTTCTTTGTTTCAAAAATAACAACATTAAAAATAAAGACTTTCATTAGCATTTAATTTTTTAAAATCATTTATTTTTGTTCTGTAAGTAAAAATAAGGGATTCTTCTTTAATTTTTAGTGATATGTGTACGACATTTTTTTTAATTGTTGGCATTTTTTAAAAAGAAGTCATTAGTTTTTACCAAATTGTGTGCGTTATTGTTTTGTAGAAAAAAAATTCAAAAAATTATTTATAGAAATATAAAAACATGTTTGTATCAAGTGACTTTGGCACGATGGGTAGTGTGTCAGGCCAGAATGTAGTTGATTGTGGGATCAAATCCCAAAAAAATGTTTTTTTTTTTAATAAAATTTAATAGATAAATTGTGAAAATAACCTACGAAATCATTAATTTTGAATGTTTTCGTAGGTATTTTTTTTTTTAATTTGTTGGTAAAAATAACAGAACAATCATTAATTTTTAATGTTTTCGTAGGTTATTATACCCTCCACTCTAGTGATAGAGGGTATATATAAGTTTGTCATTCCGTTTGTAACACCTCGAAATATTGGTCTAGGACCCCATAAAGTATATATATTCATGATCCTCGATCGATTTTAAGACGATCAAGTGATGTCCGTCCGTCTGTCCATCTGTCTGTCTGTCTGTTGAAAACACGCTAACTTTTGAAAGAATTTACGGAGGCTCCTGAAGTTTGTCATATATGTTGGGCATTTACCTAGTCAGGTTGGTATTGTAATCCAGCGAAATCGGTCCAGTAGTTCAATAGTTATAAGCAAATGAGTGAATTTCGGCAAGGTTTTTTTGGAGTTTACAAGATAAAACACACGGTAACTTTCGAACGGCAATTCTGAGGGTGCTGAAGTGTGCCATATATATTTGCTGTTCCTCTGGTCTGCTTCGTTTTAAATTTCAGCCAAATCGGTCCAGTGGTTCAAAAGTTATTAGCAAAACCGTAAATTTCAGATTATTTATGTTTTAAAAATTTGTCAAAAAAATATTTTACAAGGTATTTTTGTCACTCAAAATATTTTTACACTAAAAAAAAAATACACTCAAAAAAAATTTTACACTCGAAAAAAAAATTTTACACTCAAAAAAAAATTAGTAAATTATTTTTTTTTTCAAAAATTAATAAAAAAGTTTTTTTACAAAAAATAAAAAAATGTTATTTTTTTCACGTTAGAAAATTTACTATCACTTAAAAAGGGCATTGTGGAGGGTATTAATAGATTCGGCCAAGTCGAATTTAACTTTTCTACTTGTTTTTTCGAATTTGTTGGTAAAAATAATGAAAGTGACGTTATTTTTTAATGTTTAATGTTATTTATTTTAAAATTTTTTTTTTGAACAGTAAAAATAAATACTGATGTTTGTTAAAACAAATGAATAATTACAGGGATGGTTTTCAAATGTTTTATCACTTGTTTTAAATATGTTTTTCATTTGTTTTTGCCTAAAAAATATTTTGAGTGTAGTTAAAAAATATAAAGCTTTTAAGCTGGGGACACCTTTTCTATCGCGAATATTTTTAGAAATGCATTTATTATGCTTGTTGCACTAAAATTATACAGTTTTATCACTATTAAAATTTTTTCTAATAGCCACATCGCTGGGGCCAATAGCAAGAGCTCGAACTTCTTCAAGCAAATAAGAAAACAAATATGTACGAAAATTATATTCGGTCAAGACTGTGACGGCTCGTACAACCTGACTCTATCTCCAATAGGACAGTGCTACCCTATGGTCCGGCCGTGCTCAGGGAAAATGGGGAGGATCCTGTCCCTTGAAGATAAGTTGCGAGTCGCTACAATAAAATTTGAAAAGGTAGTCTTGAATTACACTCCCAATGTCAACCAAACCAAAAACAAACTAAAAAGAGAGAAGGAAGAAGAAGAAACCTGGTATGTGAAATTGTAGGTCGAAAAAAAATCAGATGGAAGTTTTCTTTTCGATGTCTACACCCTCCCAACCTTGCTATCGTTGGACCACTTTCTGATAGCCCTCATTTTGTCCAACTGCCTACCCTAAACTTTCGTGGAATTAAGAAAAAAAAAATTTTAATTAAACATTATAAAAACGCACATTTATTTAACGATAAATTTAAAATAAATTATAAAAACCATGTTTAATATATTATATATGCAAAATTTTAGAAAATGAATGTAACTAAAAAAAATACTTAAATACTATAAAAATTATTTGAGTGTAAAATGTTGTGTGTTGGAAGTTCGAACTTAACTGTTCGATACAACTTTAGACATATTTGTCCATTGAAAAGTTAAAACATTTATAAAACAAAATTGAAATTGGATTACTCCAAGAAAAAAAATTATAAAAGTATTAAAGAAAATATTTAAATGTATGAAATTTAATGAAATTGAAACGGAAAAGATGCTTAATTGATCTTTAACATGTAGTGTGTGTGTGTTAATTGTATTTTGTGTATAGATAAATAAGAACCAAAATTTTAAAATAACTCACCAAAATTCTTTTCCAGCGATGACAGAAGGCCTTTTGTCTGCTACTCGTAGAATTTTATCGCGAATTGTATTTAAAACTGTAGGATTAGCTCTCGTTTGAAATTTTCTTTTAGTTGGAAAGTGTATTTAAGTTTGAGAGAGAAGTTTAGTATGAAAGTGTATGATGTTGTATGTATGTTAGTGTTTGTACGAACGTGGAATGAATGAAGTTGAATGTAGTAAAACTAAAATTGTTTAAAAAAAACCCCCCTTATAACCTACTCAAACTCTGATTTTAAAAGTACAAAAAAAAAATTAAACAATAAACAATAAACCAAAAAAAATAAAAACAAAAAAAAAAATAATAATCTGTCAAATTTTTGTTGATGCAGATGATGATTTACTGTAAAACCGTGAACAAATGTGAATGTCCGGCTTGAAATTTCAATTTATAATACTGAAGTTTGATTTTACGATAATTTATCCTTTGGGCCTTTTACTATACCAATTTGTCAGATAAATAATTGATCGTGTGGCCACCAGCAGAAAGTTAAAAGCCTGGCGGTACTTGTGGCACACAGCCCACGTATTCTTTTCGCAAGTTAACTGTTGTTGGTTATGTTAATAACACGTATAGATGCACTTTGCATAAAATAATCAGCGTGGAAAATACTTCTTTATAGCCCACGATTGGGTCTATTGCCACTAAAACAAATATAAGGACAATTTAGCAAAATTTGCAACCGAAATCTATATTTTTGTATTCTCACCTTAGCTTACTTTTACCATTATATTCCCCCACTAACGAGATTATATTTTTATCAGCTTTTGAACAATTTCAATATACGCCAAGGCGATTTAAAAATATTGGAATTTAATTTGAATTTTCGTTTTTAATTTATTTTTATAAAAATTTTATGTTGTTTATTCAAACTTTGAAATTGAAATAAAATTTCCTGAGAAATTAATTTTTTTTTGAAATTTATTTCCCAGAAATTATTTTTATTTGACAAAAATTTCAAAATTTTACTTGTTCCTACAGTAAACCCTCCTTAAATTTTACTCAATATAATTTCCAACCCAAAACCTTGTGAGGTACCCTCACAAGACCGACCATAAACCCTACACCAGTGTTTTCCGGAAAATGAGCTCCAAGTTCAAACATGGACCGATTGGATATTTTTTCACTAGATCTTTAAATAATGTAGAACACACACACAAACCAAATTTAAGTGATTTGTCTTATTTTTCGATTTGACTGAATGTCGGTCGAAGTTTTTATGTGGAAACTAAGTCAGGTGCGGATTCACGGGAAAAAGAAAAGAAAAGGAGGGGGAAAAGAAGAGTGAAAATGTTGTTATCTTAGAAATTAAAAAAAAATTAATTTTCCATTTGTTATTTTTTCTGTTAGTACAGATCGAGCACGGGCTCTAATTCTATTTGTTATAAGGATTTGAGTTGAAAAATGTAGAAGAAAAATGGGTCAAAAAATGGCGGAAAAATCGTTTTTTGGATTTTTCAACCATTTCCTTTTAAGAAACTATATGATGTTTTCATATGAGAAGAAAGGTTTTTTTAAAGCCTATCCAATGGTGGCATAACCTTTTAAAAATTCGGTTTCTTTAAATATTTTTTTCAGGAAAATGTGTAAATTTTGGGGGGTACTTATGTGAAGACATAGACCTACGATATCCATATGGATAATAAATAATCTTTATTAAATTTAAGTCGACCCGTATTTTTGCGCTAGATGATATTCCTGTTAGTTCGGAAGTTATCAAAATTTTCCCGAAGGTCCACATGGTTTCATAAGGGGACTACGAAATTTTTAAACACCGATATGGCCGATAAGCCGAGACACCCCAACCTTAAAATCGTCTCTTTAATATATATTTTAAGTTTCAGGCAAATCGGTTCATAAGGGTTGAGATACTTCCCTTGTAAGACTTTTTCTAGAGAAAAATTGTCGCAGAATTTGAGACTATTTTTTTTTTTTATCTCAAAATCTGAAACGTTTTTATAGAAAAAATGATTCAGAATTTGATTTTTCTAAAGGAAAAATGTCTCAAAATCTGAGAATTTTTGTATGGAAATAATGTGTCAGGATCTTAGACATTTTCTATATGTCTCAGAATCTGATACTTTTTCTAAAACTTTTTAAAAATCGTACAGAACCTGAGTCTACTTATAGTATATAAAAAATGTCTCAGAAAATATTTTAGAATATTAGACTTTTTCTACGAAAAATGTCTTAGAAAACGATACTTTTGAGGTAGGAAAAATGTATTACACTCAAAAAAAAAAAACTGTAATGTTAGCAAAAAAAGCTTGTAAACCTACAAGAAAATTTGCTGATTTTGAACCCACAATTTTTTTGCTAAAGTTAGCAAAAATGTTTTGCCAATAATTAGTTGACTAAATATTTTTTTTTTAACTTAGTTTATACACATCTGAGGACCCCATTGGGTTCGGACCCGATAGGTCCAGACCCCGATGGGCCTAGACCTAGTTGGGTTCCTTAAAAATCGTCATAGTTTTTGATCCAAAATTTGTGTCCGTTTCGCTCTACCTTGCTTAGTTTTTGAGATACGTGATTATAGGGGACTACTGGGGTCTTGAGAATTAAAAAACTCGATAACTTCAGAAATATTACTCGGAGAGCTTTTGACTATTTTGCGGTCTTGTTCTACGTGTTGAGAGCTACAAAAACGCTTTTGGACTTTTTGTTGTGTCAGCAATATTTACCGAGATATGAGCATTTTAAAATTTTCGGGAATGCTAACTTTTTTGGATCCAAAGTTAGGGCCCATTAGGGTCCACACATGTGAAGAGGACCGGCGATACAATGGAGATTCTAAGAACCAAAAATGGCCTCCATTTTTCTCTATCTGGCTTAGTTTCCGAGATAGTGCCATTTTAAGTTTTCTGAAAATAAAAAAAAATTTACCATTTATTTTGCTAATATTAGCAAAAAATCTTGTAAAAATGTAGTCAACTCAATTTCAAATTTAGCAAAAGAAATTAGTTCAAAGTTTGTTTTAAATTGCTAATGTGCTAAATGAAGTTTACAAGAATTTTTTGCTAACATGCTAATCTCAACTAAAAATTTGCTAAAAGTTAGCTAACTAGCGTTAGCAAAAAAAAATTAGTAAATCTAGTAACGTATTTTTTTGAGTGTAGAATCTCGGAAATCCATTAAAAAAAATAACAAAAAAAATGTCTACCAAATATATTTTTGAAAATATGTATGCAAAATTTGGATACGACATATACACCGTTGGATACAAATTAGGGTGGCCAAAACTCAACAAACGTCAAAAAATAAATGATGGCATCGTAACTAACATTTTTAGCCAAATTGCAGCACTCAACGACGATTAGAATTGGGTGCTGACATTCGTTTACAACCTCCGAAGAAATCTAAAAAAAAAATATCTTTCATTTAAATTGTCAATTAACCCACGTATAAAAAAGAAAACAATTGTTCAATCGATGATCAATATATACACAAATGTTCGTTTGTACATTGATGGCATGCTACTGTAATAAGTCTTGAAAGGAATTCTTGGTATCCAGTCAATATCCTCCTATAATTTCTTCATCGTAACGACATTGACACATGTTGCCTTGTAGCTATACGACTCTACTCCAATCACCACAAACAACTGCAGCATCAGCATTAATTTAATTTTCTTAAATAAATACAATTTTATTCGTTTTTGTGGTATCAACATAATGATCACACTGATGTGTGGTTAAACGCTCACTCACATTTAAAATACTCTTGGTGTGAAGACCTGAAACTCTATGGATTCTAGAGTTATTCCTTGCTATAGAAGAGATCTTATTCTTTCGGTAATGCTGCTGGGTAGATGTTTTTGTTGTTTTTTGGATGTCTTTTGTTTGCGTCTGGCAGGCATGTGTGACGTTGTGTTAAACAGATTCCCATTAGTGTCTTTATAAAAATAAGCCAAGTGACAGCTATAAAGTGCGAAAAATACCAAAGGCATAGACCATGACATTGCATGTTTTATTATTTGTTATTTTTATGTGTATGTATTGTATTGGAAAAAAAAGGGAATACCTTCACGAGAAGCATATTCTATATTTAATTATTAATACCTTGTTCTAGTTATTTGAACAAATGATTAAAATATAATTTATTACATTTTTAAATGCGTTTACTAAATTTTAATTTATAATGGTGATTTTGAGCTCAAATTCATTTCTCACTCAATTTATCTCAACATATTTTTAATGATTTTTAAATCTTATGACATGGAAAACAAAGATATGACTTGTAGCAATATTCTTTTTGCATGTTTGGTTTTAAACTTTTCGTGTTAATCCCTTAAATTCTCGAATTTCTTCATTCTTTAAAATTTTCCAAAATTAACGCCTAAAAAACTTGCTTTTAGTAGATTATAAAAACATCCCTAACACTGCGAATAGTGGACAAAAACATCTTTGTGATATGGCCATCATGTTAAAAATAGCATTTGTTTTTTTATATTGCAACATCATGTTGCAAGATGATTTAAAAGTCCATACTTTAGTATATGGGTGAAATAAAAAAATGCCAGTGTTTTTGAGCCAAAATTGTACAAACAAAAAATTTAAATTTTTGGTGAATTTTTTTATTAAAATCGAACGGTGCCCTGGAGAGGATTTAAATAAAATTTTGGTGTTACTCCAAATTTTAGGCGGATTATGTTTTTAGACTATAAAAGAAGGAATATGAGCCAAAAAAGAAAAAAAAGTACTAGGCGCTTTTTTTTTGGCGGGCAAAAAAAAAAAAAAATTACAAAAAGAGAAAAAAGAATTTATTCTTTAAAATGCATTAAAATTGTTTTATGCAGATGTAAATTCATCACATATTCACTTATCAGTGAGATTTAAATATATATGTGACATATTTTTTTCAGATATGAGACTTAAAAGAATAATTTCACTATTTAGTGATACTAAATGAAATTTCTTTTTTAATTTAATGAAAATTTGAACTCTTGGAGTTATTTCACATTTAAGACTGATCCTGTTTCTAGATTTTGAGGGAGGGGAGTTACACCAACAATACAGACAAAATTTTCAAAGCATTTTTGGGGAAATAAAAAAAATAAAAAAGGATATTTAGCGCATCCATAAGATTGACAATAAACAAATAGTCCCAACCACTTTCTTCATCTCTTTTCAAACTATTTATATTGTTTTACTCTTTCTTAGGCACTTCAAACACATTCTTCAATGGTTTTTACTATCGTTTTCTGTTTCTAGATTTTGAAGGAGGGAAGTTACATCAACAATACAAACAAAATTTTCAAAGCATTTTTGGCGAAATAAAAAAAAAAAATAAAAAAGGATATTTAGCGCATCCATAAGATTGACAATAAACAAATAGTCCCAACCACTTTCTTCATCTCTTTTCAAACTATTTATATTGTTTTACTCTTTCTTAGGCACTTCAAACACATTTTTCAATGGTTTTTACTATCGTTTTCTGATTTTTTTAGTTTTGAAAAAACATTTTTAACAAAAAAGAATAAATTCTTTTAAAATGATATGACTCACTTATGTCTATATTGAGGGAACTTTGAGTTTTGCTGTCCGTCTGAGTAGTATACTGAAAACTTTTAAGAACTTACATTTTTAAATAATTTACAAGGACATATTTCATTTAGTTTCAATTAATAGTGAAATTATTCTTTTAAGTCTCATATCTGGAAAAATATGTTACATGTATATTTAAATATCACTGATAAGTAAATATGTGATGAATTTACAACTGTATAAATAAATTTTAATGCATTTAAAAGAATAAATTATTTTTTGTTTTTTAAAAATTCTTCTTTTTGCCCGCCAAAAAAAAAGCGCCTAGTACTTTGTTTTCTTTTTTGGCTCATTTTTTTTCTTTTATCGTCTAAAAACATAATCCACTTAACCCTGCTGTTAGGTGTAACGTGGCAAATGGCCAAACTGGCCTCATTGCTACTAACATAATTATTCCTTATAATTTTTGGCTTAATATTTGTATATTTTACATAATATTAAAGCTTTATCATAATTCAACTATTTCTGCCGCATTTCGCGTAACTTCTAATCCATCACTTGCACCCTAATTTTAGGATAGCTTTATAATTAAGTGTCTCCCTTATAATTTTAGTCTTTTCTACTATTTTTTACTTTTGTCATATAAACATACGAATCCCAACAAGAAACGCCACCTTAATAAAATAACCCCATACAAACGCCACCCTAATACATCATTTTTTTATATATATATATGTGTGTGTGTGTATACACAAAATCATTTGACCAATAGCAGTACTGGGTGAGTTATTTTTAGTTGTTTTCTTGTTTTGGTTGATCTTACGAGCAATTCTCGTTTAGTTAAATAAACCATAGTCTTAAGTAGTTTAGTTTGAGACACAAACGGGCAAGTTGAGATTAGACGAAAGTCTTTTTATCAATCACTACAGAGACTCGTACATCAGTCGAGATACTGTGGGCCTTAAATAAAGGGCAGTGATAGATAATTTTTGTGAGGGCAGCCTAGGTTGCACTCTAATAAATAAATTCTCGTGCCTTCGGGTACAGTGTTCTTCTCGTGCCTTCGGGTACAGTGTTCTTCTCGTGCCTTCGGGTACAGTGTTCTTCTCGTGCCTTCGGGTAGTGTGTTCTTCTCGTGCCTTCGGGTACAGTGTTCTTCTCGTGCCTTCGGGTAGTGTGTTCTTCTCGTGCCTTCGGGTACAGTGTTCTTCTCGTGCCTTCCGGTACAGTGTTCTTCTCGTGCCTTCGGGTAGTGTGTTCTTCTCGTGCCTTCGGGTACAGTGTTCTTCTCGTGCCTTCGGGTACAGTGTTCTTCTCGTGCCTTCGGGTAGTGTGTTCTTCTCGTGCCTTCGGGTACAGTGTTCTTCTCGTGCCTTCGGGTAGTGTGTTCTTCTCGTGCCTTCGGGTACAGTGTTCTTCTCGTGCCTTCGGGTAGTGTGTTCTTCTCGTGCCTTCGGGTACAGTGCTCTTCTCGTGCCTTCGGGTAGTGTGTTCTTCTCGTGCCTTCGGCTACAGTGCTCTTCTCGTGCCTTCGGGTAGTGTGTTCTTCTCGTGCCTTCGGGTACAGTGCTCTTCTCGTGCCTTCGGGTAGTGTGTTCTTCTCGTGCCTTCGGGTACAGTGCTCTTCTCGTGCCTTCGGGTACAGTGTTCTTCTCGTGCCTTCGGGTAGTGTGTTCTTCTCGTGCCTTCGGGTACAGTGTTCTTCTCGTGCCTTCGGGTACTGTGTTCTTCTCGTGCCTTCGGGTACTGTGTTCTCCTGCTGCTTCATTTCATCACCGTCATCATATTCACTGAGCTGCGACCTGCCAGTGTGCCAGTTACCGTCTATAGTACTGAGCTGTGACCTGCCAGTCCAACGCTAGACACCATCGTAATTCTGCTTTGTCGCCGATAGTACTGAGCTGTGACCTACCAGTCCAACGCTAGACACCATCGTAATTCTGCTTGTCGCCGATAGTACTGAGCTGTGACCTGCCAGTCCAACGCCAATTACCATCGTGCATCGATTTCCGACCGCCAGCCGACACCGTGTATCTGCTTGCTACCGTTCCTAGAGTTAATAACCTTGTACCGATCTCCTGTATCCCGATTTAGTAAACCTTGAATTGTCCAGTCATCAAGTAGAGCGATCGTGCCAGTGTCGTACTTGTCACACAGCGTCATCCGTATCATAGCGACGAACCGAGTGAATAAATATAGTGGAGAAGAAGGAGTGTTGTTCGTGATATAATACAAATACACTAAACATATTGTATTTACATTTATTTTAAATAAAAGATTAATTTGTAAGCCCCAGAAAGGGTTAACCAACGTCTTTTCACTCAAGGTTTTGTGGGTCCTAGAGTATACTGCCTTGGCCGCGACTGAACTACCTCAGCCAAGTCAAAAACCACGTTACAAATGGCGCCCGAGCAGGGACTCGATTCTGATCCGAATTGCGGAAAATCCGAAACCACCGCCAACGAGGAAGTATCGAGCCAGAAAAACGACAACAACACAAATAAATCCTCATCCACCAGCCAAAGTCTAAATGCTGTATCACTCCGTTGGATCTACCTTCTTCGTAAAGAACAATTGGTAGATTATTGCCGAAAGTCCAAACTCCCGACATCGGGTTTCACCGTTGAACACTTGCGGGAAAAATTAAGCGAGCATGTTCGAACTCGACGACTACGGGCTTCCTCAGAAAATATCTTACAAGATTTAGAAGACGAAGTAAAGTCTGCAGAAAATGTCATTATCCCAGAAGAATTTTCTTTACCCGAATCTCCTTCGACCAACCAACCGAATAGGAAACTTTCAAATGTCGAAATAATGGCGATAGTTAACGAATGGGACCTTAAATTTAGAGGTGGCGAAAACGATCTGGTTGAATTCCTCGAGCGTTTCGAAGAGTTGGCCGAATGCTACAACATCGCATTAGATCGTCTACTCCCGTTTTTATTAGGAGTGTTGGAGGGCAACGCCCTAAAATGGTACCGTGTAAAGCGTAAAAATATCACAACCTGGTGCGCTTTCCGTCACGAAGCAGAAAACTTCTTTTTACCGAAGAATTACATGTCTCAGCTGGAAAACTCTTTTTATAATCGTAGGCAATTCGCGAGGGAACGAGCAAAAGAATATGTACTTAATATGCTCACGCTTGCTCGGCTACACCCGAAGCTACGAAATGAAGACCACCTCGATCGAATATACGACGGCCTTCGCACAGAATACCGCCACTATATTCGACCTAACGATTTCACGAACCTCGACGAACTCACTGCCCTGTCTGATCAATATGAGGCCTTACGAAGAGAGGAACGACCACCAGTAGCACATATGATCACTGAACCGAATTACAGCAGGCAAAACAGGTGTTGGCAATGTAAGGCTGAGGGTCACGTTCGTTGGCGCTGTCCCAATCCAGCAAAACTCTTTTGTTCATACTGCGGGAAAGATGGTACCTTAAGCCGAACGTGTGGTTGTCGGCCTTTATCACAGATCGCTGTTAAAACGGTCGTGAAAAATAACGATGGCCGATACTGCATCCCAGCAAAAATACACTCACTTACCGAGCGGCCATTCACCTCCGAAAAAGAGAATGGTGAAGTTACAAAGCATCATATCAAGTTTTTAGTCGACGACCGAATAGAGGTTACTCCGATGGCATTTCAACATAAAACACCAGAAATTTTATATTGTCATCGCAAGTCACACAAACAAACTTCAGCAAAACGTCACGTCTCTAGTACCAGTAAACAACATAGATCTGCTCAACAACTGTCAACTCGCATCCCAAAGCCTGCAAAACATCCGGAAATTCGATCAGAGCGACCATCACCTCCCGCGAAACATCAAACCAGCAACCACCGATCAATGAGTCGAATACCGCAGCGTCTACGCTGGCGAAATTTCCGATTTCGGTCAGACCAGCCATCCCATCAAACAACCGCGTTGGGGGGGGGGGGAATTCATCACCCAGAGCATCGCTCTCCGAAGTAAGGGGGGGATGTAACGTGGCAAATGGCCAAACTGGCCTCATTGCTACTAACATAATTATTCCTTATAATTTTTGGCTTAATATTTGTATATTTTACATAATATTAAAGCTTTATCATAATTCAACTATTTCTGCCGCATTTCGCGTAACTTCTAATCCATCACTTGCACCCTAATTTTAGGATAGCTTTATAATTAAGTGTCTCCCTTATAATTTTAGTCTTTTCTACTATTTTTTACTTTTGTCATATAAACATACGAATCCCAACAAGAAACGCCACCTTAATAAAATAACCCCATACAAACGCCACCCTAATACATCATTTTTTTATATATATATGTGTGTGTGTGTATACACAAAATCATTTGACCAATAGCAGTACTGGGTGAGTTATTTTTAGTTGTTTTCTTGTTTTGGTTGATCTTACGAGCAATTCTCGTTTAGTTAAATAAACCATAGTCTTAAGTAGTTTAGTTTGAGACACAAACGGGCAAGTTGAGATTAGACGAAAGTCTTTTTATCAATCACTACAGAGACTCGTACATCAGTCGAGATACTGTGGGCCTTAAATAAAGGGCAGTGATAGATAATTTTTGTGAGGGCAGCCTAGGTTGCACTCTAATAAATAAATTCTCGTGCCTTCGGGTACAGTGTTCTTCTCGTGCCTTCGGGTACAGTGTTCTTCTCGTGCCTTCGGGTACAGTGTTCTTCTCGTGCCTTCGGGTAGTGTGTTCTTCTCGTGCCTTCGGGTACAGTGTTCTTCTCGTGCCTTCGGGTAGTGTGTTCTTCTCGTGCCTTCGGGTACAGTGTTCTTCTCGTGCCTTCTGGTACAGTGTTCTTCTCGTGCCTTCGGGTAGTGTGTTCTTCTCGTGCCTTCGGGTACAGTGTTCTTCTCGTGCCTTCGGGTACAGTGTTCTTCTCGTGCCTTCGGGTAGTGTGTTCTTCTCGTGCCTTCGGGTACAGTGTTCTTCTCGTGCCTTCGGGTAGTGTGTTCTTCTCGTGCCTTCGGGTACAGTGTTCTTCTCGTGCCTTCGGGTAGTGTGTTCTTCTCGTGCCTTCGGGTACAGTGCTCTTCTCGTGCCTTCGGGTAGTGTGTTCTTCTCGTGCCTTCGGGTACAGTGCTCTTCTCGTGCCTTCGGGTAGTGTGTTCTTCTCGTGCCTTCGGGTACAGTGCTCTTCTCGTGCCTTCGGGTAGTGTGTTCTTCTCGTGCCTTCGGGTACAGTGCTCTTCTCGTGCCTTCGGGTACAGTGTTCTTCTCGTGCCTTCGGGTAGTGTGTTCTTCTCGTGCCTTCGGGTACAGTGTTCTTCTCGTGCCTTCGGGTACTGTGTTCTTCTCGTGCCTTCGGGTACTGTGTTCTCCTGCTGCTTCATTTCATCACCGTCATCATATTCACTGAGCTGCGACCTGCCAGTGTGCCAGTTACCGTCTATAGTACTGAGCTGTGACCTGCCAGTCCAACGCTAGACACCATCGTAATTCTGCTTTGTCGCCGATAGTACTGAGCTGTGACCTACCAGTCCAACGCTAGACACCATCGTAATTCTGCTTGTCGCCGATAGTACTGAGCTGTGACCTGCCAGTCCAACGCCAATTACCATCGTGCATCGATTTCCGACCGCCAGCCGACACCGTGTATCTGCTTGCTACCGTTCCTAGAGTTAATAACCTTGTACCGATCTCCTGTATCCCGATTTAGTAAACCTTGAATTGTCCAGTCATCAAGTAGAGCGATCGTGCCAGTGTCGTACTTGTCACACAGCGTCATCCGTATCATAGCGACGAACCGAGTGAATAAATATAGTGGAGAAGAAGGAGTGTTGTTCGTGATATAATACAAATACACTAAACATATTGTATTTACATTTATTTTAAATAAAAGATTAATTTGTAAGCCCCAGAAAGGGTTAACCAACGTCTTTTCACTCAAGGTTTTGTGGGTCCTAGAGTATACTGCCTTGGCCGCGACTGAACTACCTCAGCCAAGTCAAAAACCACGTTACATAGGTTAGAAAAAACTTACGGATGTTAGGTTAGTGGACCATCTGGTCCATACTTAATATTCAAACAAAATAACAATTTAATATTATATTTGTATATATTTTGGATCATTTCTACCTAAATACGATTATTTTAAGCTTAACTCAACGTTAGAGATGGGTGCGTGAGTGAATTTTTGGTCACGCTCACGCAAGAAATATTATAATCGCTCATGAATCACTCACTTGATTTTTTTCTTTACTCACGCTCACTTACTACTCACGTCAGTAAAACTAAAATAAGTTACGATCTTGCGTGACTCACGTGATTCATAATTACGCTCACCCCAATTCACGCAATATTCACTTACAAATACACAATTTTAAGGAAATTAAAAAAAAAAAAAATTTTCATATATTAGCAGACCGTTAATTTGAATTTTAACTGATTGCTAAACAAAAAATAAAAATAAAACTATAAATGAAACTGAAAACAATACAAAAAAATTATATTGAATCACGCAAGAAAAATGGCACTCACGCAAAAATTAGGCTCGATTTCTAATCACTTACACGTAAAAGTTTTGGAATCACACTCACTCAAGCATGATTCTCGTAATTAACTAGACTTTCGCTCGAGCGTGAGTCACGCGTGATTCACGAAAACCACGCAACTCACGTGACCAGCACCCATCTCTACTCAACACAGCTAATGTTAACATTTGTTGAAGGATTCCCTTTTTTTCATATACTTTACTTTAGAGATTGTTTTTTATTGCAATTCAACAAAAGGTACATATAACTAACATGTTTTTTTGTTTTTTCCTATAATTTCTAATGACTCATCTCATGAAGGTGGCGTGGATATTGCTGATCAAATGGTTGGTTCCTACAGCACGAAACGCGCAAGAAATCGATGGTCTAACGTTGTATTTGCAAACATACTTGATATACCAGCAAAACCTTGAACATGGTAACGGTTATGTAATGCATTACAATGTAATGCATAGCTGGGAAATAGCGATAGGGAAAAAATGCATATTTTTGTTTTTTTTTGCTATGCATTACATGGCCGTCACCATTTTAAAAGTTTTGCCGGAATACCCGCTTTGAATGCGTGCATCCTATTTTCTAAAATCAACGTTTCATGGGCTCCGGCTATCGAAATCGCAGGAGAAAATATACAATGGACCAAATGGTCCCTTAACCTAAGATACACTCAAAAAAATACGTAAGCAGTTTTACTAATTTTTTTTTGCTAACGCTAGTTAGCTAACTTTTAGCTAATTTTTAGTTGAGATTAGCATGTTAGCAAAAAATTCTTGTAAACTTCATTTAGCACATTAGCAATTTTAAACAAACTTTGAACTAATTTCTTTTGCTAAATTTGAAATTGAGTTGACTACATTTTTACAAGATTTTTTGCTAATATTAGCAAAATAAATGGTAAATTTTTTTTTATTTTCAGAAAACTTAAAATGGCGCTATCTCGGAAACTAAGCCAGATAGAGCAAAATGGAGGCCATTTTTGGTTCTCGGGCTCTCATAGTATCGCCGGTCCTCTTTACATGTGTGGACCCTAATGGGCCCTAACTTTGGATCCAAAAAAGTTAGCATTCTCGAAAATTTTAAAATGCTCATATCTCGGTAAATATTGCCTACACAACAAAAAGTCCAAAAGCGTTTTTGTAGCTCTCAACACGTAGAACAACACCGCATAGTCAAAAGCTCTCCGAGTAGTATTTTTGAAGTTATCGAGTTTTTTAATTCTCAAGACCCCAGTGGTCCCCTATAATCACGTATCTCAAAAACTAAGCAAGGTAGAGCGAAACGGACACAAATTTTGGATCAAAAACCATGACGATTTTTAAGGAACCCAACTAGGTCAAGGCCCATCGGGTCTGGACCTATCGGGTCCGAACCCAATGGGGTCCTCAGATGTGTATAAACTAACAAGCGAAGTCTCCCTAGTGTCACCCGCGGATCTTTATGGAATTGGTTTTATTTTGTAGATCAGAAAAAATAAAGGGACAGGTATTTTTTTTTAGCGGCCCAAATTCATATTTAGGGTAAAAAGGGTAAAAAGGAGGGGGGAAGACAAGGCCATTTTTCAGTTTTTTTCGATTATCTCCTATATTATGCATGGAAACCTAGTCATGTTACATACCAAATGAAAGGTCTTTGGTGCTAAGAACGTATCCAAACATGCACAACTTTTCGTCATATTGAGTAAAATACCAAAATTTTAGGACTTTTTTGTTAATAAGTCGAAAAATATTAACTTCTTTGGCCCGTTGTTAGCACCACGAGATAGGTATTTTTAATACCTTTAATCTGATACCACACATGCCTAGATTAGTTTTGTTCAAATAGGCGTAAATCGTAAAAAACTAAAAAATGCCAATTTCCCCCCATACAAATCGACCCCCCCTAAAAATGAGTTTGGGCCGCTAAAAAAAAACATGTGTCGAATTAATTTTTGTTCTTAACAACATATCCAAATTTCAAGAAGATCGGAGGGTGACACCAGTGAGACTTCCCTTGTAAGTTCAAAAAAAAAATATTTAGTTAACTAATTATTGGCAAAACATTTTTGCTAACTTTAGCAAAAAAATTGTGGGTTCAAAATCAGCAAACTTTCTTGTAGGATTACAAGCTTTTTTTGCTAACATTACAGTTTTTTTTTTTTTGAGTGTACGTAACTTTTTATTTTTCTCAGTCCTGCACAGAAAAAAATATGGAGGAAACAAATTTGAGTAATCACTTGTTTAATTTTTTTAAAAAAATTTGAGTAATTTTTTAATTGACGCAATTAAAAATTTACTCAAAAATTGAAAATAAAATTTGAGTAAATAATTTAATACAAATTTAATATTTTTTTTTATTTATTTTTTTTTCTCTTGGTGTTTTGAATTCTCATTTAGTTTATTGTTTTTTGTATATGTATATGAAAGTTTGAAATCATCTTTATAAAATTTTACTTTGTCTTGAAGACATAAGTATATTTGGTAAAGTTTGTAAAAGCAATTTTTTTGGAAAAAAAATTAGAAACTTTTTAAACTTTTTAAAAAAATAGTTTGATACATTTTGAGTAAATTTTTACTTGACACAATTAAAAAGTTACTTAAAAATATTAAAAAATTTTAAGTAAAGATTTAATTGTGTGAATTAATAATTTACTCAAATTTTTTATTAAGCATTTAATAATTTTTTATTAAAAGTTTACTCAATACTATTAAATCGTTTACTGGTGGAAAATTGAGTAATTTTTTACTCAATAGTATTAAAAATTTACTCAAAATTTTTTTTTATTTTTTTCTGTGTGGTTTAAGTCAGAACCTAGATTTTTTGTAAATAACATTGTTTTATAAAAAGACCCCATGAGCAAAAAATCTAAGCCAGTATATATCACCGTTCAAAAGTTATAAAGGAAACAATCCAAAAATTGGACCAAATGGGCTTAACCTAACAGCAGGGTTAAAAATCGGAGTAACACCAAAACTTTATTTAAATCCTATCCAAGGCACCGTGATCGATATGTTACATCACTACTAATATACATAACTACACTCAAAATAATTCTACAGTAAAAGGTTTAGTAAGTGATTTTGTACCAAAATCTACTAATTATTTACTAATTTTAGTATCTTCAAAGTACTAAAATTAGTAATTTTTACTGGTTTTCAATAATTTTAGTAAAAAATTTTAGTATTGGTTACCAATTTCTGCACTAGGTCCTTTTGGACTAACATTTAGTTAATTTTTTAGTATTGAATACCCACGTTTTTTTTTTGGGTATATTAAAAATCTCTACTACAAATTGTTTCAAACAAATTTTATTGTAATTTAAAAAACTTATTTATGTAATTACTAACAATTTTTGTAATTAGGATTTTTTTCTTGTTTTTGTTATTAAAGATTTTACAATTATTTTTTTTTAACAGGATTTTTTTTAAGGAAATGTAAAATAAATTAATTATTATATCTGTTGAAATGAGTTTTTTTATTTTTTGAATGACTAGTGTTAATATTTACATCGGTTTTAACAACTACATAAAGTTTTTTATTGCTATCTGCAAAAAAAAAAAAAGTTGAAGGAGTTTACAGAGACGAGTTTACATTTCGTCACTTTTTGGCCATTTTCTCAAAAACTATTTGTCGGAAATTGATACGTCAAAATATGATAATATTTTAGATACACGCTAAGTAGTTTTGTTGTAAACGTGGAGACGGAGTTTACAGCATTTTTCGATTTTTCAGGTATGATTTAGCTTTTCATACCGGAAAATTAATATGCAATGAAAAAACTTGAAACCAATGGTGCACAAGGAGCATAGGGGCCCTATGCTCCTTATAGGAGCTCCGGGAACATATATATATATATAATGGTGCACAATGATACTTTATAGCCCCGCGTTAAATAAATGGGGCAATAACATATTATTTTTCTAAACATAATACGTCAAAAACAACAAAATTGTCGGGTTCCACAATGTCTAAAAAAGTTTCGAAAAATCGTTACACAATTGAAGCCGTGTCTACATGGGTAAAAGAGATAGTTACGACTATATAAAAAAATTAGGGGGCCCCTGTAGGTTAGCTGGTAGCGTGCTAGCCTATGAAACAGGGGGTCGTGGGTTCGATTCCCACAAAAACCCTTGGTCGATTTCGCTACAACGAGACGACGGTCATTGTTATCAGTTCTCTTTTAGGTTTAAATTATTAAAAATAATGTGTAATTAAATTGGAAAAATAAATAAAAACTGATCATTGGATCAAATTATTATTATTATATTATTATTATTATTATTTTTATATTATATAAAAAAAAAAATTTAGAACGTCAACATTCCCTCTTTTAAAATGTAGTCAATTACGCAGGCACACAAAATAAAAAAAGTGTCCAGACCCAGAGGGTAGACCCAGTTATTTCTAGGTTTTTGGGGTCGCTGAATCCGAATATGGCCATAAAAAATCATTTCAATTGCCAGTTTTTCCCCTACCGGCCCCCTATAACCCCCCGGAGGATTGACTTTTAACTGTTATACAAACTTAAAATTAATGTGCACTTTTATGTTCTATTGGCAGCTAAACCCTAAAATGACAACAAAAAAATTATGTGACCCTTCCCTCAACCCCTAGCATGCCCTTACAACCCCATGAAAGGGGATGAATTTTGAGTGTTCATAAAAAATCAAGATGTATATGGATTTCAATGTTTTTTGGACCGCGAAAACCGAATATGACTACAAAAAATGTATAATACCCCTCCCTCACCCCCTAGCAACCATTACTACGCCCTATAGGGAATTTAATTTTGAAATTTACCTTCATAATTATTTTAGTCTACATCCTACGTTTTATTGAAAATTTCAAAATTAAATCCCCTATAGGGCGTGATAATGTGTGCTAGGGAGTGAGGGAGGGGTATTATACATTTTTTGAAGTCATATTTGGTTTTAGTGGCCCAAAAAACGTAGAAATCCATATACATCTTGATTTTTTATGAACACTCAAAATTCATCCCCTTTCATGGGGTTGTAAAGGCATGCTAGGGGTTGAGTGAAGGGTCACATAATTTTTTTGTTGTCATTTTAGGGTTTAGCTGCCAATAAAACATAAAAGTGCACATTAATTTTAAGTTTGTGTAACAGTTAAAAGTCAATCCTCCGGGGGGTTATAGGGGGCCGGTAGGGGAAAAACTGGCAATTGAAATGATTTTTTATGGCCATATTCGGATTCAGCGACCCCAAAAACCTAGAAATAACTGGGTCTACCCTCTGGGTCTGGACACTTTTTTTATTTTGTGTGCCTGTGTTATTAAGCGCTTAGTTTATTGGTTTTTAAGATATAACCGGTTAAAGTTTAAAATCTTTTTATTAAAAAAAAACATAAAATTTTAATTCAGGTTGCGTTGTAAGCTTAGATATACATAAATACAGTGTCTATAAAATGTTATTACAAAAATAAAAATGATCTTAAAAAATTTTAATAATTGCTTTAATACAAAAAAATAATCTCATAAAAAATTTTTAAAAATAGCTAAAAATACTAAAAAATATTTAAAAAAAAACTAAAATTTGTACAAAATATGACCTAAAAATATGCATTTATAGCAAAATAATAGCAAAATATGCACAAATATGCACTAACGAATCGATGCCATTTTAATGCAAATTCTTTGATTCGCAAAGATATTTTGTTTATGCTGTTCTATGACCAAAAGGAAAAAACATCCATTTGCATGAAAGTCCTCTCCTTGGTTATGTAGTACGGCAATATATATGACGTTGTACAAAAGAAAATATGTATATACTTTAACCAATGTATGAGATATTACACAATTACATGGTTTGGTTGACATTTTTTGATTTCACCCATATAATAAAGAATTTTAACTTCAATAGACACAAAACACGCACTTTTTTTACTTCACCACCTTAGATTTTTACAACATTTGGTACATATATTCTCCAAATGATTAAGGACAAATTCCTATTTTTCTTTTTGCATTTTTTTAGATATTTCTACTTTTAATTTATAAAAGTATTTCGCGTTTTATCGCTGTTTAAAGTTGGGATTTTTCAGTTAAACTATTAAAATGCGTAAATTTTAGAAGATCATATCTATTGAAAGCGTTATTCGATTGTTATTAATTCGTCATATTAAAACTCACATCTTCTACTTTATGAAGCTCCCCACATAAATAGATGTTCTTTTATAAAAAACATAACAAAACATAAAAAAAATGTCCTTGATTAGCAAATATCTCAAAATGCATATGTTCCATGTTCTTTATATTGATTTCACAGATAACTTAAAAGATAAAGTCATATATCTTATTTGGCTGTAGGCAAAATCGCCCAAACAACAAATTTTAACAAAAAAAATTTTCGCCTGCGACCGTTTCATCACACCTCCATGCATTTTTTTTTTTCTATTTAATCATTATTTATGTTACACACTTAATATTTTTTACATCAATTACCTACTTTTAGCTTTTTCAGACCATATTATCAAGAAGACGATATGTCAAAAATATTAATAGCGATAGTTAACAAAAAGTCATGTCTTAAAATTTGTTCTTTTTTCTTAAAAGTTTCGGCCGGGCTTAGGGATTACAAACTCCATGCCTTAAACCCACCCTCTCCACAAAATAAAACTTTTTTGGGTAATATGTGTTGTGGGGAAAACGTGTTTTCGATAAATTCTTTTTTTTTTAGGTCATTTTTCATTCTTTATTGGGCTTTTTTCGTAAATTTTGGGCGAAATTTCATATATTTCTTTTTGGGTAATTTTTCATATTTTTTGGGCGATTTTGCATTTGGGCGAATTTTCATAAAATTTTTTTGCGCGATTTTGCCTACAGCCATCTTATTTTAAAGGGGTTCTGTCATACATTTTTCGCGATTTGCTAGAAAACTATTCCTTCGATTCAAAAACGAACTTCACTATTGGAATCAGCATACCTGAGTTATATAAAAATTATGGTCAGAAGTCGTGGCACAAAGAGGTTTGAGTTTTTTTTTAATTATTCAAAAAAAATTGCATATACAATTAAACGGTTTTTTAGTAAAATACAGACAACTAATGATATGCGTGGGTACAAGGGGGGAAAGGGGAAATTTCCCCCTCAGTCCAAATTTAAAAAAGAAAAAAAAAGGAAAAACAAGAAAAAAGAAAAAAGAAAGAAAAAAGAAGAAAAAGAAAGAAAAACGGGAAAAAAGAGAAGAAAAATAAAACTTTCTAAAGGAAATTTAAAAAGGAAAAACATTTGAAATCCGAAAATTATTCTTAGCAAAAAATCTTAGAATTTTTAAAGGAAAAATCTAAACATTTTTATAGGGAATAATGTGACTAAATCTGAAAATTTTTGGTAAAAAATATCTGTCAATCTATAGAAAATGTTAAGAATCTGATACTTTTTCTATAGAAAAGATGTCTCAGAATCAGAGACTTTTTCTATAGAAAAGATGTCTTAGAATCTGAGACTTTTTCTATAGAAAAGATGTCTCAGAATGTGAGACTTTTTCTACAGAAATAATGTCTCAGAATCTGAGACTTTTTCTATAGAAAAGATGTCTCAGAATCTGAGAATTTTTCTATAGAAAAGATGTCTCAGAATCTGAGGCTTTTTCTATAGAAAAGATGTCTCAGAATCTGAGACTTTTTCTATAGAAAAGATGTCTCAGAATGTGAGACTTTTTCTATAGAGAAAATGTCTAAGAATCTGAGACATTTTTAGAATAGAAAATCTCTTAGATTCTGAGACATTTTTCCCATAGGAAAGTCGCAGATTCTTAGACACTTTTTCTATGGGAAAAATATCTGTGACTTTTTCTATGGGAAAAATATCTGTGACTTTTTCTATAGAAAAAATGTTTCAGAATCGGTGACTTTTCCTATAGAAAAAATGTCTCAGAATCTGAGACATTTTCTTCACGAAAAATGTCTCATAATCTGAGACTTTTTCTATAGGAAAAATGTTTCAGAATCTGAGACTTTTTCTATAGGAAAAATGTCTAAGAATCTGAGACTTTTGTATAGGAAAAATGTCTGAGATTCTGAGACTTTTTCTTTACGAAAAATGTCTCAGAATCTGAGAATTTTTCTATGGGAAAAATGTCTAAGAATCTGAGACTTTTTTATATGAAAAATGTCTCAGAGTATGAGACTTTTTCTATAGGAAAAATGTCTCAAAATATAAGATTTTTTCTTTATGAAAAATTAGGCTTTTTCTATAGGAAAAATCTTTCAGAATCTGAGACTTTTTCAGAATCTGAGACTTTTCTATAGGAAAAATGTCGCAGAATCTAAGATTTTTTCTATACGAAAAATGGGGAAAATGCCCCGAAATCTTAAACTTTTACTGTAGAAAAATTTAATTTGAGACTTGTTTACAATAAAAAGGTCGCATAATCTGAGACTCTTTTTATTGGAAAAAGGTCTCAGATCCTCTGAATTTCAGACTTATTTTATAGGAAAAGCTCTCAGAATCTAAGACTTTTTCGAAAGGAAAAAGTCTCAAAATCTCAGACTTTTTCTGTTGATAAAAAGGCTCAGAAGTTGAAGGTTATTCTATTAGAATATGGTTTCAGATTCTGAAACTATTTCGATAGGAAAAAGTTCTTCGAGTCTTTGACTTTTTCTATAGGAATAAGATCTTAGAATCTCAGACTTATTCTGTAGGAAAAAATTCTCAGAGTCTGAGACTTTTTTTATAGGAAACAGGTCTCAGAATTAATACTTTTTCTATAGGAAAAAGGTCACAAAGTCTGAGACTTTTTCTTTAGAAAAAAGTGCCAGAATCTTAGACTTTTTCTATATAAGAAAAATGCCTCAGAATCTAAGAATTCTATAGGAAAGGGTCTCAGAATCTCCGACTTTTTCTAAAGGAAAAAGCCTCAGAGTCTGAAACTTATTCTATACACTCAAAAAATTATGAAGGTAAATTCCAGTGAATATTCACTTAAAACAAATGAACTTTTATTTAAAAACCATTCCAGTGTTTTTTCTTTTAAAATAAAAACACAATACAGTCAATTTTAAATGTTAATTTAATGACTAACCAAAACATTAAAAAACTAGTGAATATTCAGTTATTTTGTATTGAAAAACAGTAAAACTATAGAAGAAATTTTTTACTGCCGAAATTAAATGTAACAGAAAATTAGTTTTTAATACAGTAAATTATTTTTTTAAACTACAGAAACAGTAGAAAATAAGAAGTCCATAATAAAATTAATGATTTTTCTTTTAAAATAACTTTACTGATTACTTTTAAAATAACCAAGGATGGGTACCAATTCGATAAAAGTATTGGTATTGGTATTGGTTTTTAAAATTATATTAGTATTGGTATAGGTATTGGTTTTCATTTTTTGTTGAATTGGTATAGGTTTCGGTATTGGTTTTGAATTATTTAGGTATTGGGTATTGGTATTGGTTTTAGCCTTGAATCGGTATCGGTTTTTAATAAGTATTGGTATTTATCTTAAATCGGTTTTGGAATTTGTATGCAAAAGGTTTTGTCGTTAATATTACACTCAAAAAATTATGTTAGTAAAATCAACTGAAAATGTCAGTTAAAATAACTACTTTGTAAGTTGTTTTGGGGTCAACTACTTTTTCAGTTAAATCAACTAACACTGTTAGTTATTTTAACTGACAAAAAACAACTGACTTATGTAGTAAAAACTACTAACATTTGTAGTCAAAACAACTAAAATGTAGTAAAAATTAAATAACACTGTGCAACAAATTTTGGGTCATCGCTTTGAGCCTCAATGCCTTCAACACCATATTAAAGTAGACTATCAAATGGACAAATTCACCAAAGGGTTTTGCTAAGTCAGTTCGGATTTCTTTTTTATAGCCCACTGAAGTTTTCATTTTTTTATCAAAGGAGTTTCGAAAACGTTAAAAATACTATAATAAAAACTCTTCTGAGCTTCAAAATGTGATTTGATGTCTTCAGTGAAATTGTATGGCGGTTCTTTTCTTAGAACATTTTAACCCTATAACTGCCATTTTAAGGGGTCATTTTAGTCCTTTTTTAATAGCTAAACACAGAAGTCTAATAAAACGTCCATTTAGAGGGTTAAAATGTTCTACAAATATTTTCCTCATAAAATTTCACTAGGAGTTGTCAAGGGTTCAAAGTTTGTGCCACATGCGAAAAATGCTTAAAAAGGGTCAAGTATACATAATCAATGTTTGTTACATCAATATATATATTTTTTTTTTCAAAAAAATTTTCAAAAAAATAAAATTGAAGACCAATTTTTTTTTTTCAAAAAGTTGTGAAAATAAAAAAACGAAAATTTATTTTTTTTGGAAAAAAAAACTTTAAAAACTTTTTAAATATAAAGAAAAATAAAACTAACTACTTTAAATAACTGTTACTACATCACAGTACTTTTTTGTTAGTTGTTCAAAAAAACGACTTAAAATAACTAACAGAAATAGTTGTTTGATATTTTTTATACAAAAACAACTAACTTTGTAGTTGAAAACAACTGACTACTGTAAAATATACAAATAACTAGCATGTAGTAACTTACATAATTTTCTGAGTGTAATTAATTTAACGTACGTCGTCTTTCTGTCCGCCCCTTAATGGAGAAAAATATACGTTTATATGCAATTTTTAACCGAGTTTAATTTTGATTTTAAGCCATCGATCGGACATGGTGGATTTTTGAATAATGATTTTTTTTATGTTTCTTATATTAAGTAGAGATGGGCTCATGAGCAGATTAGAGCGTGATTCACGCGTGAGTGTGACTGAATTCAATATTATTCACGTGATTGTGAGTGGAGAAAAAAATTGAGTGAGTGTGCGTGAGTAAGATTTTTGCGTGGGTAAGATTTTTGCGTGAGTGAGTGTGCGTGAGTCGATTTTTGTAAAATTTCTCTGAACTTTAAATTTTGCTTAAAATTTTGAAATATTTTTCAAAATTTTAGTTTTTGAAATTTTTTTGTATAAATAAGAGTTTTGTGAGCCAACGTGAGTGTGAGCGAAGCTTGCGTGAGTGCACGTGAGTGTGACTTGTGTTAAATTTACTCACTTGATTGTGAGTGAGTGTGAGTAGAAAAAATATGCTCGTGAGTGAGTGTGCGTGATTGAAAAATTCCTGTCGTGAGCGTGAGTGAGTCAAAAATCACTCACGCGCCCATCTCTAATATTAAGGGTATTTGAACCCCTTATTAATGATGTAAATAGCATTTGTTATATTATTAATTTAGTTTTTATAACCAAATTTAAATTCAAACAGCCTCACCACAAGTCCTCAAAAAATCTATAAAATCGACTTTTAAATATATTTTTAATAATCGAATTTATATTTAAAATTTTAACTCCTAAGTCGTAGAAAGTGTTGCCATGTTAGCGTAAAACGGACTAAAAACCGCTGTGTTTTCTCCTAAAATCGCTTAGTTTTTCCCCATTTTTTCTTGTAAAACTCTACTGTCGAGTCTGTATTTAGTCTGTGCCCATACTGTAGTTGGAGGGTATAAAAATTAAAAGCCTAAAATAATAAAATGCAAAGTTTTCGTTTTTTTTTTTTAAACAATTTCTGTGCTGATGAACATTGCATTTAATGCACATATAAATTGCTGTGGCCAAGGAGAGATATTTTTAATTGCAGAAAGTTGAGACTTAACATTCGTTATAAAATATACCTGATATTCATCCTTTTCATACATAAATATTTTTTAGAAAAGGTGATCAAAATAGGTTATCGTGGAGGCCCCTTTTTCGATTTTAGATCTTTTAGTAATTGCGATTACACGGATAATAGTTTTCTTATATGGGATTCAAACTTACGACCTTAAGCAAGTTGTTTATCAAAACACCAGTAATACCATATTCGCATTCATTTAAACTAGTTTAATTATGTGTCTTCCCCATTCAGTTTTAAACACTTTATCTGTCTAAATAAAACGGTGGTTTATTTTGACGTTTAAATTGTATGGGGAAAACCAATAAACTACCCAGGCAGAAAAATGCGAACGGGAGAGCGCTGGCAAAGTACCTTTTATGGTCGATTGTGTGCTGGGAAAGCATCACAGTTTAGTACTCTCCCAGCGTCCAAAATGATAACCACGGTAAACGGTATGCCGTTGATATTTTAAAGCGCCTTGTGGTACAGGGTATAACGAGTTTATGCTTATGTTTGAAACTGCCCGAAATAATGATCCTAGATTAACTTTTTAGCAAAAGTCCCGAAAAAAGTGATGTATTAATCCGAAACGTGTTGTTTTCCAAAGGGATAGACCCAGTGGCATTTCACATGTGATGTATCCGGAGTTTAAGACACTTCCTCACAAAAGAAACGTGTTTTAATATAAAAGGTGTCAAGTTTGTGATAGGCATTGTGTCTAAGTGACATATCACGAGAGCTATCAAGGACCCATTACAAATACTGCAGGGAAATGAAAAATATTCCAATTGATTTGAAAATTAATAAATTTTAATTACAAATTATACTTTGAACGGATTTAAATAGAAAACATTGGCAAAGCGCTTCCATAGCAATTTTTTATACTACCTTATACACAAAAAATAAAGTGCTTTGCCGAAACTTTTTTTGTGAAACGGTTTGCAGTTTCTGCCTGGGTAGTTAAAAATGAATGCGAACATCGTTTTGCAGAATAAAAACGTAATGGATACAGAACAAAGATTTTTTTAAACATGTAGCCCTTAAACTCTCAAAAGTAGCAAGTGTGAACCGCACACTAAAATAAAATAAATTCGTATATAATATGACTGTTCCCGGCACAGTGTGGTGTTGTGACATAAAATTTTGTAACGACTGCTTGATTGGAATTTCCAAAAAAGGACATTAGTATTTTTTTTTACAACCCAAAGAACAGTGCAGTGACATTTAATGTATATCAAATATAAACAATGTTTGCAAAAGAAAAAATTTCATCACAGAAAAGGTCTAAATTTTTTAAGATCTACTTTTATTAGGGGTCATAAAAATCTAGTTTGGTTAAAAAGAAGTAAAAAAAAATATTATTTTTTATGTTTTTATGGCTTCTTTTATTCAAGTAGCTAACTCCTTTTTGTTTTATGACATTGTATGCAAACGATTACTGGTCGATGTAACATCTTTTGTGAACATCTTTAGCAATTCGTTAGTCAGGTAAAACCAAATTTCAATTATCAATATCAAAAATTTATCACAGAAAAGGTCGTAATTTTTTAAGATCTACTTTTATTAGGGGTCATAAATTGGGTTAAAAATAAGGATATGGTACGTGACAAAAAAAAAATTGTTTTATGTTTTTATGGCTTTTAAAATTCAAGTAGCTAACTCCTTTTTGTTATATGACATTGCACGCAACGATTACTGATCGATGTAACATCTTTTGTGAACATCTTTAGCAATTCGTTAGTCAGGTAAAACCCAATAATGTGATGTAAAGAAAATGTTTGAATTCATAATTAAAACAAACGAAAATAAGAATACAAAAAACCGATACGGAAGTAGAAAAAAATGAATTGGTATTGGTTTTTTATTGGTATTGGTTTTGAAGAATAAAAGTATTGGTTTTTAATTGGTATTGGTAGTGGGGAATCAGTATTGGTTTTTTATCGGTATTGGTATCGCACAAATAAAGGTATTGGTTTTTAATTGGTATTGGTTTTCAATTTGAATTGGTATTAACGGGTATTGGTATCGAAAAGGTATTGGTACCCATCATTGAAAATAACCTACAAACAGTTAATGATATAATTTTCTTAGTGTAGTAAAAAAAGTCTCAAAAACTGATACTTTTTCCATTGAAAAAGTTGTCAGAATCTAAAATGTTTTCTATATGAATCAAGTCTAAGAATCTTAAAACTTTTTATAGGAAAAATATCCCAAAAACGCTTTATGGTATGAGATATTTATACCCTACACCACACTGTGGTACAGGGTATAATGAGTTTGTGCTGATGTTTGTAACTACCCGAAATATTGGTCCTAGACCCACCTTTAAGTATACCGATCGACTCAGAATCACTTTTTGAGTCGATTTAGCGATGTCCGTCCGTCCGTCCGTCCGTCCGTCCGTCCGTCCGTCCGTCTGTCCGTCCGTCCGTCCGTCTGTCTGTCTGTCCATGTAAACGGTGTAAACACGATACAGGTCGCAATTTTTGATCAATTGACTTGAAATTTGAAACTTAAGTCTCTCTTGGCCCAAGGACGAAGCCTATTGAAATTGGAAAAAATCGGTCCATATTTAGACCAAGCCTCCATACAAAGGTCCTCTTTAGTTTTGGCTCAAATGACTCTAATAACCGTATTATAGAAGGTATCGTTTTGAAATTTGGAAGGTAAACATGTTTTATCTTCACAAATCATCATTCCGAATTTCAAAGAAATCGGACCAGTTCTTCTTGTAGCCCCCATACAAACCACCTTCCCGATTTTCGCATAAATGTCTCAAAAGTCATGAAAATAGAAAATGTTTAATTAAAATTTTGTTTGTGTATGTTTAACGCGTACTTAAATAACCTTATCAAACATGATAATCATCGGACCAGTTTTGGACTCAGGCCCCTTGTGAAAATTTCGCCCGATATTCAGTTAAAGCGGTTTATTGTCAATAAATAGAAGCCTATTTCACTCAAATTTGATTTGTGAGTGTTTTTTACACTTATTAAAGATTTTACAACATATAGATCTAATCGGTCCATGAGATCCATTTTTCGGGAAACTCTGGTGTAGGGTATTATATGGTCGGTCTTGACCGACTATAACTTTCTTACTTGTTTCTGTAGTAAACGGTTTAAAAAGCTGTGACTTTTTCTGTGGAAAAAAGTTCTTAGAATCCAAAAAAATAGTCTCAGATTCTTAAAAATCGGCTGTAGTGATTTGACAAAATCTACTCAATTTTACGATTTTATACCGTTCCCACTGTTTCACTACTATTTTTTTAATCACTATTTTTTTGCCAAAAAAATATTCCTTTTTTTCTTATTCGACGAAAAAAAATTTCCCCCCAAACTCAAAAGCTGTACCTGCCACTGCACTGAACCCATTTCTGTCCCAATCTGATTTTTTTATGTTGTAGAGGACACTTCAAGTGATCTGTGAAAACAAAATTAAGAAAATGGAAGATATGCATTTTGAGATATTCGGTAATCAAGGACATTTTTAAAAATTTTTAATAATTTTTGTGAAATAACATCTACTTAATTGTTTACAATCATATTGTAGACGAGGTAAGCTTTAATGTGATATCAAGTTTATGACAATCGTACAACGCGTTCAATTGATATGATCTTTTAAATTCATGTATTTTTATAGATTTACTGAAGAATCACATCTTTAAACAGCGATAAAACGTGAACTACATCTAATTTAGCAAAAAAGAAGAAAAGGAGTTGTTAAGAATCATCTGGAGAATAGTTTTACCAAATTTAAAAAGTTTTAAAGGACGCATTATAAAGTTGTGTGTCTATCCTCTTTATTGTGCGTCCCTCTAATTCTTTTTAAACTTAAAACTAAAGTGTAAATCACGTAGTCATTTAAAGTCATAAAAATATCTTAATACTTTACATTGCATAGTTTTTCTTCTCAACTATTTACACAAAAAATTTAAAAAGACATTTATTTGATTTTTATTGATTTAAATACGTAATTGGTAAGAAACTACCGTCAATCTTTATGGTCTATAAAAGTAGTTTTTTTCTCATTTTATTTTAGTAGACGAATTAATTTTACAAAAAAAAAAAAACTTTATATTTTATGATGCCATTTCAACATACACAAATACACAACCCCAAACACGATTTAAAACTTTTAACACCTATTCCTGGATTGACACAGGATATTTTTTTATGATTTTGATTTGAATTGATTTAAAACTCCTCTTGCTTTTATTAATTCAGTTTGACACAACAAAATTCAGTCATAATTTCTAACTTGTAAATAAAGTATCAAGTGCATATGACCATTATATCAACCTACAACCCACAGAAAATAAAATTTTGTAAATATGTATATTTAGTATTTCAATATTTTACAAAAAAAAAATCACATCATCCGTTGAGGCAGCAAACAAAATCAGCGAGCCAGAAAAAAATAAAATAACATCTACTGGGTATTAAAAAAAAAATATGCAACCAGAGATGCATGCAACTTTTATAATTAGAAACATGCAACAAACATAAATTGCAACAAAATACCAGAAATTGTTTATAGTTTTGACCATTAAAAAGCTTTACAATTTCATTTATATGAATTCAAATCATCACTATTATCATTATTCAACTTGCGCCATCATCAATGGGAATAATTATTTTTATGACAATTTCCGAAATAAAATAGGAAAAAATACATAAATGAAATAGTATTCATTTATGTATGCGAAGGAAATAAATTCCTAAAATACTTATTTTAATTGTATAATTAAAAATATTAGGGAGGAATAGCTGTTTGAACTAGTCCTTGGTCAGGTTTGAACCAGTGTAGGTATTTCAGAACTTTCAATTAGTATTGAATTGAAGTCTAAAAAGAGACAAACTAGATTAAAAAAGATCAACCAACAATTTTATTTTAATATTTTTAAGTTTTCAGTAATTTTTAAAACACCAATCAATAATGCAATCCATGTAACTTCCTACTTTTTTTTGTAATTGCCAGTTTTGACATTAATATCATCCCTGAGGCAAAAGTGACCAGTCGAGCAATGGTCCTAGAGCGGTACTTTACGAAAGAGATATGGATATATACAGGGCGGGGGGCACGTGACCGCTGTATACGAAATCAAGTCCTTGGTTTATGGAAAAATCGTAGAGTTGCATTACAGTGGAGTCCCTAAAGTATTATTTTATAGGTTTTTTTACCTTCAACAGCAAATATCTCGAAACCGGTACTTACTAAAAAAATTTGGATGACAGATCAGGAAAGAGAATAGCAATATCATTATGGATCAGTTTGATGTTTTAGTGGAAAGTTTATGGTGTCGAATATTGTTTTTAAAGAATAGTATATTTCATTTATTTTTATATAAATACTCTTGATTTTAAGCTAAACAAATTTTTTAATACCCAAGTTCCTTCTACACATTTTCTATAACAAAATTCTTAAATTCTGAGATCTTTTTTTTTTCTTATACAAAATTCTCAGATTCTAAAAAGTTTTTCTTTACAAAAATTTTCTGATTCTTAAATTATTTTTATATAAAAAAAGTTTAGATTTTAAGAAAAATCCTCACATGATACCTGGGAATCAGTGTTGCCAGTTTGCGGGTTCTTAAATTATTTTTATATAAAAAAGTTTAGATTTTGAGAAAAATCCTCACATGAATCAGTGTTGCCAGTTTGCGGGTTCCCCCCCCCCCCCAGATTTAGGGGTTTTTTCTCATTTGGGGTTTTTTTTTAGGGGGTAAACATTTTTATTATTTTTATTGGGTTTTTTTTAGGGGTTTTTGTAAAAATGTTTAGGGGTATTTAAAAAATATTTTTCATTGCATTATTTTACAAATATTGGCACGAACCAAAGAAACCCAAAAAGTTTATTTAAACAAAAGTTTCATTGTAAATTTCAAATACAAGTTAACATAAAAACAAATACAATTTGTATGGAAACAGAATTTAAAGTCGATTTTATATTTATTTTATAAGGTAAACGACGCAAAATATTAACAACATACTCTGTATCTCAGGGATGAGATGTGGGAATTTCGATTTTGTATCAAACGTGATTTTGATAATTGCTCTTCTGACCTCCAAAGAGAATTGTTTTTATACAATACTGCGTAAAAAATCGAAGGTTTTCGGCTCGCTGATTGCAAATCTGTACTCCAAATTTTTCCACCACGTCTAGAATTTCAGTTATTCGCGGTTTAAAATAAAAAAAACGCAATTTCGGTTTTTTGAAAGCCTGCCCAGCACCCATTGGATGAAAAAAATTTGGTATAAAGCATAAGAGTCGAATGGAATTATGATCTAAAATTTGATAAAAAATTATGAATTTATTGCACTATTGTTGGCGAAACACGCATAAAAAACACTGTAAAAATTAGAAAAAGCACCATTTCTAAAACATGATGATCAATCTGTTCTGTGATAAGCTAAAAATTTAGGCAAAAGTCTATTCTTTCTAATAGACTATTTAATCCGTCAACGATATCTTTCGGTTTTTACAAAAAAATTACAGAATACTTAAATTTGTAAAATATTTTTTTTTTAGTTTTTCAATAAAAATATCAAAAATTTATCAGTATGATTTTAAAACTCAAGTGTAACCTACATAACCGCAATAACTTAAAAAAAATTGTATACTATGTTGGAGACCATATTCTACTTTTGCACTTTATTCCAAAAAAATTCAAAATCGCTATTTTCGCATTTTCACCTGTGAACAACTTAAGATTTAAATGTGAAAAGTTTGGAGAACAGATTTAAAATCAGGAGAACAAATACTATATTAGAGTTCAAGAATCAAGAAATCCGTATTTTAAATGGATAAACAAATTTACTACAGGATGGGTTTCTTATTAAAAATTTTTTAAACATACTAAAATTATTCTTAAAAACATTTTAAATTGTTTTTGGACTACATACGTTTTACTATAAAATATCGAACTCCCCAATGTAATTTAAAATTCAAAAGAATTATTCCTTAAACAGAATAACGTGACTTGCAACAAAATCGCAAAGAAATATTTCCATTTGTAGCTGATTTTGTATAGTACAAATAAAGATAATAATGTGCTGGATACTTCCGATGACATCAAACAATTTACAAAATTTTGAATTGTGTAAGTTTTTTTAGTTTAAAATTTTAAGGGGTTTTATTTACAAAATCGCTTAAATCTAGGGGTTTTTTAACAATTTGTGAGGCTGAACAAAAAATTATATTTTGATTTAATTTCATAAATTTCACGAAAACTAAATTTTTTTAATTTAAAATTTTTTAGGGTTTTTTATTGAAAATAGTGGTAGGGGTTTTTGAAAAATTTTTAAGGGGAAGAAAAAAGTGCCTGGCAACACTGCTGGGAATAAGATTAAATCTAAAAGCGCGACCACCAGAAATGTTTTTTTATGAAAATGTTTTTGGGATATCTATTGCAACAAAAAAATTTAATTTTCGATTAAGCTCTTTTTGCAAAAATCTGGTCTAAAAAATATAATTTAAAATTTTATAAATTTAATTTCAAATAACGACTATAAGTCGCCCTATGTGGCAATAATCAGTATCTTTGGAAATATGTCAACACCTAACATTTGTGTCCAAAAT
This sequence comes from Pegoplata infirma, assembly GCA_963921195.1. NCBI lineage: Eukaryota > Metazoa > Arthropoda > Insecta > Diptera > Anthomyiidae > Pegoplata > Pegoplata infirma. Next base: position 208,581,158 of record OY992536.1, read on the forward strand.
ATAGACCATGTCTGGCAAGGTTGCAAAATAAGTACTTAGATCAGAATTGATGAAGGAGAGGAAGAAGAATAATGATTACTAGAAATAGAATTTATTAACACAAGTTACAATAACAATTCTTCTGTTAGAATAAACAACAGCTACAACCAAACACGAATTGAAAAATCATAATTTAGTTGATACTTGCTTAACTGCCTACTTGGCGTATCGGTCTAGAGTGATTGTACGTTGCAAGCAGTCAGGCGCGGATCCAGGAATTTCATTTTTTAGTTTTGACGTTTATTTGGTACGGATGTGTTTTGTTTCGGTGTCCGGATAAATGCAAAAAAATAATTAAAAGAATCGGATTTAAATTTTAAATTTGATCAAACCGCATAGTATGGTCTCGCCACTTCACATACGTACTCGTTTTTTAGTGATCGCTTTTAAAAATTGTTACAAATTTTTGATTTAAAAGAAAAATAAATTTCTACCATAAATTTATATTTATACTGACAGAGACAGTAAATAAAATCATAAACAGCTGATCGGTATTCAATACGTGCTTGACAGCTAACACCATCTATTGGTAACTACTAACGCCATCTATTGGCCAATAGCAACATTAAAACGAAAATAAAAATAAATACAAACAGTGAATAATCAGCTGATCTGATTTAATTAAAAATACAGCGCCATCTAGTGCTTAGTAGTAATACTAAAAATATTACACCATTTACATTGTAATTTAAACTGCACTAAATAATAATAAAAAAAAAAACATGAGTGTAGAAAACCCCCCTCCTGGAGGGGGTACTCCTTTGCGAGGAAATAGGAGTTCCATTGTATTAACAGAAAATGCATCGCTAAAACAAGAAATTATGAGCCTAAAGGCAATAATTGAAAAACTAACCAACGAAGTTAAAACACTAAGATTTGAAAAAGATTTTTTACAAATGCCGTCAACGAGCTCGAAAAATAATAGCAACAGGTTTGAAATCCTTCAAATTGAAGAACCGTTAGAAACTCATGCAGAATATTGTACCGATGAGGAAGAATTAGAGCGCGAAACGAACTGGATTCTCAAAAAATCCAAAAAAAATAATAAAAAAAATTGCACACCCTCTTTGCAAGAACAACAAAAACCTTTAAATCAACAACAGCCGTTACAGGATACCCAAACAACTGGACCTCAACCTGTAAGATTTAAACCACCACCACCTATAAATATTACTGGTGTAGCCACTTTTGATGAAGTCAAGAAATATGTTGACTTAGCAACTATAAATGATTACAAATTTACATCCTTAAACAACAACGTATGGAAAATTAATGTTTCTAATTCAGATAGTTACAGATCCCTTACTAAAACACTAGATGAACAAAATATAAAATGGCATACATATCAAAACAAAAATGAACGCCCCCACCAGGTTATGGCTAGAGGTCTTCATCATACATGTTCCACCGTGGATATTATTGCTGATCTCCAAAACAAATGATTTAATGCCACAGATGCTGTAAACATAAAGAAAAAAGAACGTATTGACACTAATGGTGTCATATCATACAATTACAGAGGCCTCCCTCTATTCAGAATTTATTTTCAAAACACAGATGATATAAACAATATATACAAAATCTCCAGCATACTCAATATAAAAGTAAAAATAGAAGCTGTTAAAAAAGCTTCCAACAAAATACCCCAATGCATAAACTGCCAAGGTTTTAATCACACTCACAATTATTGTTCTCATGACCCTCGATGTGTTAAATGCGCAGGTAAGCACTTAACTACGAACTGCGAAATATCGAAAAACACGACTCCCAAATGTGTTAACTGTCATGGAAACCATCCGGCTAGCTACAGGGGATGTGAAGTCGCCAAGGAATTGCAAAAAATTCGTAATAAAGCTCGAATAAACAAAAATTCACCAGTATTACCAAATCCAGAAATAAACCACCAACCACAACAACCGCCAATACAACAACAACAACTACCTCAAACTCTTACCTATGCCCAATCAGCAAATCTTGAAAGAAATATGCAACAACAACAGCAAACTCAAACTGGTACCTATGACCAAACGGCTAGCAAAACCAACCGTAACAATTATAGAAACAAGAGTTCCCAAAATAACATTGTGCGTAAAACTGATAGAAACACTAATGAAGACCCAACTCAGAACAGTAATATCCTTAATGAAATTCTTATAAATATACAAAACATAAATCTTAGATTAGATAATATCGAATCTAAAGTTTTTAGTCGAACCCAATATCATCATCATGCTTAATAACTTAAAAGTTGCAATATGGAATAGTAACGGCCTTGCAAAAAATCTGCCGGAAATTGAAATATTTTTATACGAAAAAAAAATCGACATACTGCTTATTTCAGAAACCCATTTCACAAAGTCATCCTATGCCTTTGTCAAAGGATATAAGTGTTATAATGCTATTCATCCCGCTGGAAGAGCAAGAGGAGGAGCTTCTGTTATAGTAAAAGATAATATTAAACACTATGAAGATATCAAAATTGAAGATGATATGTTTCAGTTAGCCACAATTACAGTTCAATTTAAGACCAGAGAGTATAAAATTTGTGCCTTATACTCTCCACCAAAGCACAAAATAACACAAAATCAATACATGAATTTGTTTAATGCCCTTGGAAGCTTCTTTATTGTTGGAGGAGATTTTAATGCCAAAAATAAGTATTGGGGATCAAGATTAACTACGCCGAAAGGAATACAGCTATTTAAAGCAGCAAAGACCCTTAAATGTGATTTTTACTCCGCAAAAGAGCCTACATACTGGCCTGCAAATATTAATTCATCGCCTGATTTAATTGATTTCTTTGTTGCAAAGGGAATTGCTAAACATTATGTTTTTCTTGAAAACCATTATGGTCTCCCATCTGATCACTCCGCAGTTGTTCTAACTATTAGTGAAAATATAATAGAAAAGACGTCTAGCACTGTTTTGGCAAACAGCAAAACAAATTGGCATTTATTCAGATATCTGCTTAATAAAAATATCAACTTAAACGTTCCACTTAAAACTAAAAATCATATTGAAGATGAACTAGACCTCCTAACCAGTGCCATACAATGTGCTGCTTGGGACAGCACACCTGTAAAAACCTCTACAAGCATTGTAGAAACATATCCAGAGGAAGTTAAAGAATTAGTGACGAAGAAAAGACAAGCAAGAAAAAAATGGCAAAATGAAAGGACAGACTCTAACAAATCAGCTCTTAATAGTTTATGTAATGAACTCAAACGTTTAATAAAACATACAAAAAATCAAAGTGTTTCTGCTTATCTGAAAAACTTGTCATCATCTAAAGATAGCAATTACAGTTTATGGAAGGCAACAAAAAAACTAGACCAACCAAGCCCACAAATGCCACCAATTAGAAATCCCAATAACACGTGGGCCAAAAGTTCAGAAGAAAAGGCAACTGCATTTGCTAATAATCTGGAAGAAACATTTAAACCACTACCTAGACAAACAAATATGGAAAATACTACCAAGATAAACAAAATAGATGAGCATATTATTGCACCAATTTCAATCAACGAACTTAAAAATGCTATTAAAAATGACTTAAGTGAAAAAAAAGCACCAGGGTACGACCTAGTTACTGGTAAGGTTGTAAAAAATCTCACTGATAAAGCATTAAAAAAACTTCTTTTTATAATAATCGCATGCTTTCGATTAATGTATGTGCCCCTACAATGGAAAGTGGCAGAAATCATAATGATTAATAAGCCAGGTAAACCACCAAACCAAGTAACATCGTATCGTCCCATATCATTACTACCAGTTATCTCAAAAATATTTGAAAAACTTTTTCTAAAAAGGTTACAACCCATTATCAATGAAAGAAACCTTATACCTGAATATCAATTTGGATTCAGAGAAGGTCACTCTACCATTGAGCAAGTACATCGAATAACAGACGTAGCGGAAAAAGCAATTGAAAGTAAGCATGTATGCTCAGCAATGTTCCTTGACGTGAGTCAAGCATTTGACCGCGTATGGCATCAGGGACTGTTACATAAATTACATAATTTTCTTCCGAGGCAATTCTTTGAAATTCTCAAATCATATTTAACGCAAAGACACTTTCGTGTCAGGCAGGATAACGAATATTCTGAATTAAAAAAAAATTGAAGCTGGAGTACCTCAAGGAAGTGTGCTTGGCCCAATTCTTTATCTACTCTACACCAGAGACCTCCCAGTCCCATCTACAGCAACACTAGCAACATTTGCAGATGACACAGCTATTATATCATGTGGGAAAACAGTGCAAAATGTGACATTTAAGCTACAAAGTTCTCTTCATTCAATAGTTTCATGGTTAAAAACGTGGAGAATGAAACTCAACGAAAATAAGTCAATACACATGTATTTCACTAATAAAAACATAACATACCTACCCATTTACATAAACAATATACCAGTGCCTTTCTCTAACTCCGCCAAATACTTGGGAATGACACTCGATACAAAAATCAAATGGAAGGAGCACGTAAAAAAGAAAAGAATTGAAATGAACCTAAAATTTAACCAAATGTACTGGCTACTTGGACCAAACTCAGAGTTGTCCATTTTCAATAAACTACTTATATACACTCAAAAAAATACGTTAGTAGATTTACTAATTTTTTTTTGCTAATGCTAGTTAGCTAACTTTTAGCAAATTTTTAGTTGAGATTAGCATGTTAGCAAAAAATTCTTGTAAACTTCATTTAGCACATTAGCAATTTTAAACAAACTTTGAACTAATTTCTTTTGCTAAATTTGAAATTGAGTTGACAACATTTTTACAAGATTTTTTGCTAACATTAGCAAAAATAAATGGTAATTTTTTTTTTTATTTTCAGAAAACTTAAAATGGCGCTATCTCGGAAACTAAGCCAGATAGAGCAAAATGGAGGGCATTTTTGGTTCTTAGAATCTCCATACTTTCGCGGGTCCTCTTCACATGTGAGGACCCTAATGGGACCTAACTTTGGATCCAAAAAAGTTAGCATTCCCGAAAATTTTAAAATGCTCATATCTCGGTAAATATTGCCGACACAACAAAAAGTCCAAAAGAATTTTTGTAGCTCTCAACACGTAGAACAAGACCGCAAAATAACCAAAAGCTCTCCGAGTAATATTTTTGAAGTTATCGAGTTTTTTAATTCTCAAGACCCCAGTGATCCCCTAAAATCACGTATCTCAAAAACTAAGCAAGGTAGAGCGAAACGGACACAAATTTTGGATCAAAAACTATGACGATTTTTAAGGAACCCAACTAGGTCTAGGCCCATCGGGGTCTGGACCTATTGGGTCCGAACCCAATGGGGTCCTCAAATGTGTATGAACTAAGTTGAAATAAAAATTATTTCAGTTAACTAATTTTTAGCAAAACGTTTTTGCTAACTTTAGCAAAAAGATTGTGGGTTCAAAATCAGCAAATTTTCTTGTAGGTTTACAAGCTTTTTTTGCTAACATTACAGTTTTTTTTTTTGAGTGTACAATCAAATCATCAAACCTATCTGGATGTATGGAATACAGCTCTGGGGCTGTGCTACAAGAAACAACATAGAAAGTATTCAAAAAGTTCAAAATAAGATTCTTCGTAAAATTACAAATGCACCCTGGTATGTTCGAAATGACGACCTGCATAGAGACCTCAAAATAAACTCCATTTTTGAAGAAATAAGGCTACAAGCGCAAAAGCATGCCTTAAAGCTCCAGGATCACTCCAACTTAGACCTCAACAGAATTTTCCAAGCTCCTAACACTATCAGGAGACTTCAAAGGATTCTCCCAATGGATCTGGCTAGATAATCATAATCTAAAATTTAATTTGAAAGTGTAACAGCTGTGTTACGTCTTTCATCCTGTTATATAAGTTAGCAAAATATTACTTAATGGGTTATACTTTACTCATTTGTAATCAATTTTAATAATAAAAAAAAAAAAAAAAAAATTTGGGGGGGGAGATTTTTTTTTTACCAAAAAAATAATAAAGTTTGTTTTGAAGGGGGGGGGGGTGGTAGTGTGTTAATTTTTGTTAATATTTAATATTGCTTAGCAAATTAATGATCAAGAAAAAGCATTTGGAATTAGGGTAACTTTTTTTACTCAAAATTGTCAGTCGTATTTACTTCCAAAATAGGATCATTTTGATAGTCTTACAAACGTGATTATTCACAGATATGACTGTCATAAGCCAATGTTTATGATTGAACAGTCATAACATCAAATATTTTTCTATTCAAAAAAAATTTTAAAAAATTTAATTTCATTTGCAAATTTTATTGATATTATGACTTTTCAGTCATAAAAATTGGCTTATGACAGTCAAAGCTAGTCACAACTGTGAATAGACACATAAAATTTTATATACAAATTTTTAATTTTCGAAAACATTAATAACATTAAGCATTAATATTCCGAAAAAAAATTAATTAAGTATTAGATTATTATGCATATACCCTTCACAAAATATCTCAGATGTTGAAACACTAAGATAATTATGTCACTAACTGTTTGTAGGTTATTTTAAAAAGTAATCAGTAAAGTCATTTTAAAAGAAAAATCACTTATTTTATAAAGGATTTAATATTTTTACTGTTTCTGTAGTTTAAAAAAAAAATAATTTACTGTATTAAAAACGAATTTTCTGTTACATTTAATTTCGGCAGTAAAAAATTTCTTCTATAGTTTTACTGTTTTTCAATACAAAATAACTGAATATTCACTAGTTTTTTAATGTTTTGGTTAGTCATTAAATTAACATTTAAAATTGACTGTAATGTGTTTTTATTTTAAATGAAAAAACAGTGGAATGGTTTTTAAATAAAATTTCATTTGTTTTAAGTGAATATTCACTGGAATTTACCTACATAATTTTTTGAGTGAACAATTTTACTGCAAAAAAAAACTCTTAGATTCTTAAATATTTTTCATATAAAAAAATAACCCTTTTAAAAATGGTTCAGATTCTGAAAACCTTTATTATAGAAAATGTCTCAGATTTTTAAAATTTTCTATAGAAATAATCTGAGATTTTGAGACATTCTTTCTGTAAAAAAAAATCCAAATTCTGATTTATTTTTCTTATAAAAAACCTATGAAATAATTCCCATATTTCAAAGTTGTTCTCAGATTCTAAGAACTTTTTCGTATACCAAAATTTGCAGATCCTGAAACATAATTTGTAAAAGAAAATTATCAGATAATAAAAAATTATCAGTTTTTAAAATATTTTATGAAGAAATTTTGAATCAATTTTCTTAAAATACGAAAAATGTTACGGTTTTAATGCCATCTAGATTCTGAAACATTTTCACATAAAAAATTTTTTATTATTATTAGACACATTTCAAAAGAAAAATTTACATTTTCAGACTCTAAGACATTTTTCCTTTAGAAATGTTATTCAATTCTGCGAAATTTTTTTCTGAAAAAATCTTGGTATGTTCTGAAACATTCTTTCAAAGGAAAAATTCTCAGATGCTGTGGGATGTTTTCTATAGAAAGGTTTTAAAACATTTTTCCTAAAATTTAAGATAGTTTTACAATAAAAAAATTTTTACATTTAGAGTCAAATAAGTATCCAAACAGTTTCAAAAAATAAAGTCTGGAATTTCGAAAAATTTTTCTATAAAAATATTCAGATAATAATTTTTTCTTAGAGAATGATAACTCTTTTCCCGAGTAAAAATTTTTATATTGCACCATATCTATTTAGATCTGGAAAAATATATAATCAGATCTTATTAGATCCGGAAATTGACCTGATCTAATTATATCAGTTCTGATATAAACTGATCAATTTATATCTCGTTGGATCCGACATTTGGCCCATATATATTCTGATCTTATTAGATCTGACTTGACCAGAATTGATATTGTAGCATATGGGAATAATATTGATTTTTCAAAATTTCTATTGTTAAGGAGAAATAATAATTACATTTTTATTTAAAATGTTAATAAATAAATTTTATTCAGTATTATTTATGATAAAATTTTTAACAAATAATAACAGTTAAAAAAGTATTAGTAGCAAAAAAAAGATCGCTATTGAAAAATTAAAAGTATGAATTTGTGTATCAAAAAGGTTACTCTCGAAGATAAACAAATCTTAAGGCTTATTTAGTCTTAAGGTAAATTAAGGTTTTAGTATGAGGAAAAAAGTGAGCAATGCCTAGTAAAGGTGGGCATAATACTAGTTTTTTGGAACTTGTCAAGTAACTTTACCAGAGTTTTTCCAATTTAATTTTGGTAATTTCAAAATTATTCATTAAAGGTAAAGAAATTGTAATAGGAAACCCTGATAATGTTGCTTGAAAAGTTAAAAATAAAGTTAGTACTTAGAGAGTGCTTACACACCGTTTTTGCTTGCGCGCAATAAAATCTTGCAACTTTTTTTTGTGGACAACCGGGGAGAGAAGCTGAACACGTCGCCAAAAAAATCACCTCTGACATACTGCTGACCAGGGGTAACTCATGAATAGTAGTGTCAGTAATAACGAAGTCGTTATTAATAGATGGCAATCTCTTTTTGGAAAGTATTTGGGAACGATTTGGGAATAACGAAAAATAAACATTGAAAAATTTAAAAATGATGAATGAAAATTATTGTTGTGTCACTACAAAATAGAAAAATACATAATAAAATAAAGAAATTAATTTAATTAAATCAAAACAACCAGCAAAATTAAACGAAAATAAAAGGTAAACAAAATTTCCAGCTTTCCCAGATACCATTTGTAAAACTAACACCACCTTTAAACGTCATAAAGAATTGACTATTGCATAGTCTTTATATATTTAAGTTTTTGCTGCTGACTCTCCCTTTATAAAATTGCTGACATCTCCATACAATTTTTCAAAATGTCCCCAATGACATGTCAGCGGTTGTTTAAACAAATTTGGCCAACGACTCTGGTGGACACAGCTGACCAACAGGTGTTATGTCATTTTGGATATTTTGAAAAATTGGATGAAGATGTCAGCGATTTAATATAGGAAGAGTCAGCAGTATGTCAGGAGTGATTTTTTTTGCCAACTGGGTTGCTTTTCACCCCCGTTTGCCACAAAATTTGCAATATTTTATTTCGAGCAAAAAAATTCAGAATATAATTACCCTCTTGTTGACAGTTCGAATGTTAATCTTGAAAATACCCAAAATCTTGAATAACCTCAAGACTAAATAAGCCTTTAAATTTTTTCAAAAACAAATCCGAATTCTTGTGAAATTTGGAGTTAAAATACCACATAAACAACATCCGTGGATATTTGAAAAATTGACACTTTTAATTTAATTTGAAATAAAGGGTTTCCTTTTCAGGTTTTTTTAATTTAAGAAAAAATGTATAGGCTAATTGGTTCAATCATCTACAATCTTCATGGTTCAATCTTCATCTTCCAATTAAACAGCATTTCAGTATTAAAAAAATCTACAAATTGGGAAAAAAAAATAATATTATTTATTCTTTATTTTCATGCTTATTGCCAAAATACTTACATCAACGTAAAAATGCTGAATACCATTGAATTTTTCCATATTTTTAAATAAATAATGACAATTTTTTTTTTTTACAAAATAATAAATTTTGTATTTTTTTTTTTGTTTTTATTTTGTTTGGCAGAAAATTCGAGTTATTAATTTTTTTATTTTGTATTTTCCTTTTTAATTTGGTTTATCAAAACAAACAAAAGAAGATTTTGAAAATAGAGGGTGTTTATTTAAAATCGAATTCTAAAAGAAGCTTAGTTGTGTGATTATGTTTACAGTTGGTATGGATATAAATCTTGCTTTAGTGGCAGATATGATAGAAGACATAACCAGATATAATACAAGATATCGTTATATATAGCATCAGATCTAACATATCTGGTTAGATATGATTTGATCTTGTATAAGATATAAATATATATAATCATATCTTGTTAGATATAATTATATCTAATCATTTTTACTCGGGTTGTCATTTAAGTTTTTCAAATGCAATTTCTTTCATTCTGAAAGATTTTAAGGATTTAAAAAAAATTTACTTCAGTACAAATAGCCTCTATTTGTTTACATCCTGGTCATTTTTCTTCAATCTTTGTTCCTTTCTCTTTTTCTTTTTTCTTTTCCTTTCTTTTCTTTTCTTTTCCTTTCCTTTTTTTCTTTTTTTTTCCTTTCTTTTTTTCCTTTCCTTTTCTTTCTTTTTTTTGAAATCATTTTGGGGGGGGATCCCCTGGATCCGCGCCTGCAAGCAGTTAATAGCAAAGTATTACAGATGATGGGTTCAATCCTTGTCGGCTGCGATCTTCTGTTAATAATTTTTACATAGAGAGTTCTATTGACTATAAACTGAATAAATTTGACATTAAAAGCTTTTCTGAAGATTATTATAACTGGATAATATGAAACTAGTAAAAAACTAACCAGGATGTCTTAAATTTTAGAAAAATTAAAATTTTTCTTTCACACTTTTCTTAATTCGAAACCATATATAACAAATCAAAAAAAAAATTATAATACATAATTATAATTAGAGCGTGAGCTCGACTGTTTTTACAGAAACAAGAATTTAAAAAAAAATTAATTAAACTATTCGTATTCCGGAACAATCACTAAAATGCCCATATAAATTAAAAATATGTGTATGTCGTTAATTAAAAATAAATTAATATTTAGTTAAATAAAAACTTAATACTATAAATTAAAAAATTTAATTAAAATTAAAAAAAATAATTAAAATTTTAAAAATATAACTTTAATTAAAAAAAAGTTGAAACAAATTAAAATTTTAATTGCATAAATTAAAAAAAAAAATAAAAATAATTCATTTTTTAAAAAATAAATAATTTTAAAAAAAAAATTTTTTTTTTTAATAAAAAAGTTAAAACAAAATATTTTTTAAACCTTACCAAATAAATTTATGTCGTAAAGGCATAGTCAGTGAGACAATTTTATAAAGTTAGGCATAAACCTTTTATATACACACAAATAAAACTATAAACAAAATGAGAATTCAAAAATCTATATGAGAAATAAAATACTTTCAACAAACTTTTATACTTTTGTATTTGTTTTTGTAAGTAAAACAATGCAAGAGATAAACACATACTCGCACACACGGAAAACAAACAAAATAAAACAAAACAAAAAAATAAGTAAAGCTAAAATTTTAATTAAACAATTAATTATATTTATTAAATATTTAATTAACATTAAACTAAAAAACAATTAAAATAATAATTAAAAAGTAGTTAAAAGTTGATTAAACAATTTATTATATTAATTAAAAATTTAATTGATATTAAATTAAAAAAAAAATTAAATTTTGAATAAAATATACGATATTATTTTCTGTGTAAAAACAGAAACACGTGAAAATTTTTAAATGACGTATTTAGAATCCAGAGATGTTCTTCGCAATGTTCTTAAAACTATTTGGATGGCTGATTTGGAATCAGAAAGTTCATTTAATGTCAAATCAAGTAATTTTTTTGCCTATTACGTAAGACTACGAATGGGGGGGGGGGGGGGTACTTCGAGTTAAATGGGTTGTGCCCCCCCCTTTTCAAATTCCTGGATAATACATATTTAAAAATATTTTTTCAGAGTTTTGACATCTTGAATTTTGGCAACCTTTAATATCTTTGAATTGTAGCTTAAAGTTTATATTTTGCATGAGTTTAAAGTCAAATTTGAGATTTTTTTTATATTTTGAATTTATGAAACAAATTTTTATTTTGTACTTCAACACAATGGCCCGTACCATAGAAAAATAAAAAGGCTATTTTAACAAAAGATTTTTTTTAAATTTCAAATTTTCTATACATTTTTGGAAAGTCGATTTTAAAAACAATTTGTATGAAAATAAAATTGAAAGCTCATTTTAAATTTATTTTATTTTCTTGTGGTAAGGCTGAATATTTTTTCAAATTTTCTCCTGTTTATCGAACACAGGAGATAAACTGCCAAAAAGTAAGCTATATTTGTTTTTTAATATTTGTTCATAAACTTTTGGCATAGAGACAATAAACCAAAATATTTTGTTTAGAAATGCCCTAAAATAGAACTTCACTTTATTTTAAATTTTTTTTTTATGGTTTCTTATAAAATTTTTGACAAGATTGGCTTGATAACTGGATATTGTCACGTGAGTGAATTTTAACGCACGCTAACTCACACCCACGCAAAAAATACATAATTTACTAGAGTTGTCAATTATTCGACTTTCAACTTTGTTCGAATAATTCAAATAATTGTTTTTCCTCGTTCGATCAAACGATTAAAGATCAAAATTTATTCGATTAATCGAAGAGAATAACGAATAAAAAAATTATTTTAAAAAATATTTTTTTTAACAAAAAAAATAAACAATTCATACAAAAAAACTTAAAATAAGAAAGTTTAAATTTTTATTAACGAAAAAATGCATAAAAAACTTAAAAATAATATAGTTAAAAGTTAAAAAAACTTAAAAATTGAAATCACTTTTAATTAATGGATGTCGATTTTAATACTTGTTGAGAAATAATTCAAATACAAATTATTATTTGAAGTATTCAGACAAAATATATCATAAATGATTTTAATTTTTGTCAAATAAGACAACTAAAGTTGTTTTTAAGAAATACTCTTTTAAAAATAAAAGTTGACTCAATTTTTTTGCTTTCAAACGATTTTTGGTTTTTGTTTTTATTAAATTAGATTTTGAAAACACTCCTTCGCTAATTATTGAAGTTTATCTAATTTTTCTGTTCTTTTTTCAGATTTTCCCAAATATACCATATCGTCTGATATATCGCTGAAGTCCATTTTATTTTCTGAATTTTTAATAGTTTGAATTGAATTATTTAACTCGCATAAAAGATTATTATTTTCATTACTAATAACTTCCTCTATTTCAATACTTTTATCTGAATTATTGTGATTACTTTCAACATAAAATATGGAGTATAATTCATTTGCGTATTCTTTTGTTTCGCTTTCTTATTTTAATACGTTTTCATTAATTCTTATTTTAATACGTTTAAGTCTGATGCAAAAGAATTATTAATTTTTTCTAAATTATTTATTAAAAACTTGATAACTCCCTCAAATTCTATAATGGATGTGCTATACAGGGCTATGGCTACAATATATTTTAACTTTCCTACATTTTGTATAAAATCTTTCAAAATTTATGAGAATAAATCAAATTGTAAGCATTTATTTAATTTTTTAATTAAAAAAATTGTTCGATTAATCGACATTAATTAATCGATTTATTCGTTATTCGAAAATCGTCATTTTTGAATTATTCGAACAAGAGTTGGGTTTTGTTTGATCGATTAATCGAATTATTCTTAATCGACTGACAACTCTATAATTTACTCAATCGTTTTTTTTTTCTTAAACTTACTCACTATTTTTTTTGTTTAAAAATAATTATGTTACGAAAAACGGTTCTATTCACTAACAGGTGAATTATTATCCAAGTTACATTTCGAAGTTACAAAACTTTTTGGTTTCAAGAAAATGAACACAGTTATTCTTATTTTCTTGTTTGTTAGTCGGTAGCTTATATAGTCAAACTGAGGTAGCGTCCTGCATCATTTTTAAAATTAGACACCAGCCTAAATACATTTGTAGTTCAAATCAACTAATACGGAATTATTTACGAACAACTAACATATCGCTCATTTACTTGTATAACGTCAAAACTCAGAAAACGTGATTTTTGAGTTAATGATACAGCATTATTTTTTACATCATGTTTTATATTGTGTCAAAAGTTCGAATTAATATCTTTACAACTAACCGTTTGATAAGAGAACAGGCCATTGTTACATTTTCAATGTACCGGCAATTTTCAATGAAAAACCAGTTTCAATTGTAAGCTTTAAACTCGATTTCTGAAAAATCAAATATTTTGAGTTATGACACAAGTAATCGAGCGATGTATGCTATGCCACTACAAATAAGTGGGGCTATAAAAATAATGTGACCTCCATCGATATATTGAAATTCAAAAGGAAACAGTAACCAAAAGTTTTAAAATGTCTGTCAAAAACTAAATTAACAAAAATTCGTACCACCCATTTTAATTATGAAATCATGAGATTTTTCAAAAAAAATTTTTTCGGTTGTTATGTTTAAATGAGGAAACTCTTATGTTTTAAATTGTAAAATATTTACTCCCTTATTTAGTTTAAACAGAACTAAATATTCAAACAAAAAAAAAACATTTTTGTTTGAAATACAGTATTTTTTTAATGTTTTTCCTAAAACTATAAAAAATCATTGGAAGTAATCTCCTTGTTTGCATTTGTTGGTGTTGGAAGACTACAATCACATTTGATATTTGTAAACAAGTGCGTGTGAAATGACGAATTCATAGATTTTTTTTATTTTTTTTTTTGTTCATAAAATTTTATTGTTCTTTTTTTTAAGAATTTTTTTTTTAAATAATTTACTAGCGCACAAATGTTGATTTGTAGGTTTCTGTTACATGTCTTTCAAAATATTTATATAGATTTTATTTTTATGTGAAATAGTATATTAACCCATTTTTCAAGGGAAATGCATAATAAGATGTGAAATAAAACTCATTTGTAAATACAAATGAAATAAACAGAAGAATACTAAAAAGCTATAATTAAACAGCAGAAAAAGATTATTGAAAACAAATTAAATTTTAAATAACATTTACATATGGAGGTTTTCATTTCAAACGTACTACAAAAAAAAATTGTTGGTTCGAAGTCAAACTAACAGAACTTATTGCCCTATATGAAACTAATAAATCGTGAAACAAAAGTTTTAGTTTTTTCGGAAAAGTGGACAATAAAGGTGTTGTCAAACATAGTAAAATTGAGCAATTTTTGCATGCTATCGTTTATATATAATTTTTTCTACAGGAAGTCAACACTTCCGAAATTTTCGAAACAAATTTATTTTATAGAATTTTGTATGTGCTACCGATTTACAATATTTGTTTTTAAAAAAAACAGAACTATGTCGGAATTTTCCAAATTTAACCTAAAAGTCGATGTAGCAAAAAATACTCCATTTTTTTTTTTTGTAAGCAATTTTAAGTGAAAGTTCATTAAATTCTCTACAAAATGTAAAATTTCAGAGAGCCGTTATTTTTAGTTTTCGAGAAATATGACTTTGATCTTTAAAGCATCGTAAAATATGGTAAAATTGAACAATTTTGGCATAAAATCGTTTTTTTTAATTTTTTCTCTTGTAACTCAACAATTCTGAAGTTACCGAAACCCGTCTATTTACTAGAGTTTTGTATATTCTATAGATTGGCATTATTTGCTTTTGAAAAAAAAAATCAACTGGTTTAGAAGTTTTAGAATATCTGGTAAAGATTGATTTTTTTAAAACCTGCCAGTTTATTTTTTTTAAATAGTATTATTTAATAAAAGTTCATTAAATTCTATACAAAATTTCAAACATTCAGAGAGGACTGTATTTCTGTGTATAGGTGTTCTTTCCACAGCAATTTTTTTCTAGAAAAAATAACGCTTTGTCATTGCATGCAAAACGTATCGACATATCGGTCGACGACCCCATTATGTTTATGTATTATTGATCCGTAAAGGTTTCTAAGACATGCTAGGGATATTCATCTACCTACGTGTCTGTGTTTGTCGATAAAAAAGTTTTAATGCAAAAAGATTATTGATAAAAAAATATTTGATGAAAAAAAATTTATAAAAAAAATATTGATGACAAAAAAAATATTGATATTGATGAAAAAAATATTGATGAAAAATAAAATAGTGTTGAAAAAAAATATGGATGAAAAAAATATATTGATGAAAAAAAATATTGATAAAAAAAAATATTTATGAAAAAAAAATATTGATGAAAAACAATGTATATTGATCAAAAAAAATATTGCTGAAAAAAAAAAACAAATATTGATGAAAAAAATGCTTATGAAAAAAAAAAATATTGATAAAAAATAAATATTGATAAAAAAATATTGATAAAAAAAAAAATATTGAAAAAAAAAATAGGTGGCGTCCAGCAACTTTTTTTAAATATACACCAGTCTAAAAACATTATTATCCCAGTCAACATTCTTCGGAGCACTCCAAGTGTATGACTCTTAAATTGATCTAAAAAATTATTATTTTTAGAACCATCATTTTTCGGAGTAAAAAGATTCAAAAATAAAACAATTTATTTGAGTTTTCAAATTCTTTTTCCAAAAACACTCAATTTTTGGATTCAATATAAAACCATCTTTTAAGAGTCCAAAAGGAGTCTTAAACACGAAGAAAATTGTTTCATACATATTTTTGTTCAAACTGACTCCTAAATGGTTTAAAATTTTAATATTTTTGAGCCATACAAAAAGACTCCAAAAATTTAGTGATTTTGGAGTCAACTAATATAATTTTCTTTCAAATAAGTTATAAGTCAAAAAAAATATATTTTCTTTCAAGACGCTTTTTGTGAAAAGCATTAAAAATGGGGAATTTTTCAAAATAAAAACATACTCAAGATCGAAGAACATACTCAAGATCGAATCCCGCCAATGGATTGTTGTGCAGAGCAGAGAACAATAAAGATTTGTTGCAATTTTTTTAATATTTTTATTTATGTAAACATACATTTGGTGTTTTTATTATGTAGATGTATTCTTAGATTTTATAATGATTTTTAAATAAACAGATCTCGAGATTAACGGATTTTATTTTTATTAATAAAAAAAAAAACAAATATACCACCCAGAAAGGCACCCTTTTTTATAGGAACCCAAAATGACTCCAAACAGACTCAACTTATAGAAAAAAATTACCTTTTTTGAATCTTTTTTTGGAGTCGTTTTTGAGGCCAAAAAGAAGGCTCTTTTGGATGAACAACTTTCATACAATAATTTGAAATTTCTGTTATATTATTTGAGCCCATTTTGGAGTCTAAAGTGAGTCTGCTTGTTTGCTGGGATGTTAAAAAAATAAAAAATTGACGAAAATAAAACATCCCCAGCTAGCATACTCATTTTAGACTTCAAAATGGGCTCCAAAAATTTAACAAGAATTTCAAATTATTGTACGAAAGTAGTTCATCCAAAGTAGCCCTCTTTTTGGCCTCAAAAACGACTCCAAAAAAAGATTCAAAAAGCGGAAATTTTTCGTACTTTGGAGCCTATTTGGAGTCAATTTGGAGTCTATTAAAAAAGTGTAGTTTTTTGGATTTTTTTGCTGTTTTGATTTTAAAATAAAAAAATGCGAAAATTTTTGTATATTTTGAATATCTTTATTTATCTAACAAAAATTCTAAACTAAAAAACATTTTTAATTGTACATACACATACCCAGCAAAAAAAGTGCGGAGTACTTCTATTTGGAGTGCTTTAAAACTAAAACAAATGTAATGAAATACAACAAAAATAACAAAAAACACAAGAAAAAAACACACAAACAGTTTTTTCTACTCCATAAAAAGTTGTTATTCAGCACTTAAATCATTACCTTCCGCGACACTCCCATACAAAAGTAAGTAGATATTCAGTAGATAAGAAGTACTCCGAGCTTTCAAACAACTTCCAACTACTTCCACGGAGTAGTTCTTTTCTACTGAATATCTACTTACATTTGTATGGAGGTGTCGCGATAGGTAATGAGTTAAGTGCTGAATATCTATGTATTCTGGAGTAGAAAAAACTGTTTGTGTGTTTTTGTCTTGTGTTTTTTGTTATTTTTGTTGTATTTCGTTACATTTGTTATAGTTTTAAAGCACTCCACTCAGAAGTGGTATACTTTTTTTGCAGGGTAATAATTAAAAAAACGCAACCACTTCCAATAGCAATGATATTTTTCCTCTGACCTCCTCAAACAGCAATTTGGCGTTCCGTCATTCTTCATTCTTGTACTCTTTATTCTTTACAATCTTCCTATTATTCCCGTTTATAATGGTATTTGCATAAAAAAGAAAGTTTTGAAGAAATTTATTTTCTGACATATAATTTATTTTGAAAGAAAAAATGTTTTTAGGCTCCAAAAGAAACAATTTTTTTGAGCCTTTTTGGATGGCTCAAAAAATTATATAATTTTTTAACTTACATATATCAGTCAGTTTGGACTGATTTTTTTGACGAAACATTTTCCAAATTATTTAAGGGCTCTTTTAGATTCAAATCACAAGGTTCAATATTGAATCCAAAAATTAAGTGTTTTTGGAAAAAATATTTGAAAACTTAAATAGAAAGTGTTATTTTTAAATATTTTTAGATTCCAAAAAATGAGGGCTCCAAAAACAATAATTTTTTAGATTAATTTAAGAGTCCTTAATTAGGAGTGCTCCGATTAATTTAAAAACAAAAAAAAAATATTTGAAAAAAAATAAATGTTGATGAAAAAAATTATGAAGAAAAAAAAATTGATTACAAAAAAATTTCATGAAAAAAAGATTTATGGAAAAAAATTGGAAAAAAATTTGGAAAAATGGATGAAAAAAATGCGTCCGAATTTTGTACTCTTGCCCTAAACATTAAATCATGATAATGTTTTGTGGAAGATTTCGGTGTACTTGCCAAAGCAAAGTTTTTTTTAGAAAAAATAATGTTATATTACTTTGCTATTCCATGCAAAACGAATTGAAATATCAGTCAAGGACCCCATTAAGTTTATATATTATTGACCCATTTCTAAGACACTTTAGCTATATTCATTCGTCCATCTGTCTGTAGAAAGCAATATGCAGTCCAAACCAAAAGAAGCCTAACATTTGGTAAATGAGTGCAAAAATAAGTGTAAAAAAGTGTTTTTACATTCCGGAGAGTATAAAAGATTCGGCACCGAAGAATTTAACACTCTCACTTGTTTTATGTACATTTGATAAACAAATGGAACATTTTTGTGTGAAATGTTTAGACTTGTTGAAAAAGTAGTTTTGGTAAAAAAAAGGGGAAAAATAATTTTTGGTAAAAAAAAATTTTGATAAAAAAAAATCTGAAAAAGAAAAATTTGATGAACAGCGATGCTGATAGAAATATTAGAAAAAATAAATATATTTAAATAAAAACTTCATAAAAAATTTTTGAATTTTTATTTTATATATAAAACCCTAACCTCAAGCCAAAATAAACTCATCAAATAAAAAATTTGTTTAAAAAAAAATTTTTTGATCAAAAGAAAAATTTTTTGATGTAAAAAAAATTGATGAACAAAAAATTTTTGATGAGAAAAAAAAATTGATTAAAAAATTTTTTGATGTAATAAAAAATGTATGAAAAAAAAAATTGTTGAAAAAAAAAATTATACCAAAAAAATTATGAACATAAATTTATAAAGAAAAAAATTTAATCAAAAAAAAATTTGATGAAAAAAAATTTGATTTTAAAAAAAAATATTGTTGAAAAAAAAAATTGACGAAAAAAAAAAATTATGAAAAAAAAATATTAATTCGTTAATTGTTAGCTTATATATTCAAACTGAGGTGGCGTCCTGCAACTTTTTTAAAATTAGACACCAGCCTAAAAACATTATCATGTTAAAAATTTTAATAAAAAAATTAATAAAAATCCATTATGTTTCATTCGAGCTCGGGCTCTAATTACATTTGTTATAAGGATTCAAGTTAAAAAAATGCAGAAGAAAAACTGAATTTCCAAAATTATAGACATTTCTGGTAATCCCATTATGGCATCAAACTCTCCAGTTAGTGTTATCATCAGTAGGATTTTAAATGTCGGTTTGTCTTGTTATTTCCATGTTTTTTATATATGTGAATATTTATAGTTTCTGCAGAATAAATTTAAACAGTTTCCCACACTACAATTCTAGTTCTATTTCTTTGTAAAAATCTGTGACTTTTTCAAACTAAAATAGGTCTTAAAAATAGGAGTCTGAGACTTTTTCTATAGAAAAAAGATCTAAAAATCTCAGACTTTTTCTGTAGAAAAAAAGTCACTGAATTTGAAACTTTTCTGTTTGAAAAATGTCTCAGAATCTGAGATTTTTTCTGTAGGAAAAATGTCTCAGAATCGGAGACTCCTAATAGAAAAAATGTCTCAGAATCGGACACTTTTTATAGGAAAAATGTCTCAGAATCTGAGACGTTTTTAGTGGTGCTAACAACGTGCCAAAAAGTTATTATTTTTTGACTTATTAACAAAAAAGTCCTAATTTTTCAGTATTTTACTCAATATGTCAAATTTTTTTGCATATTTAGACACATTTTTTATACACTTGGATAGGTTTTCGATATGCCTTTCATTTGGTATATAGTATGGTTTCTTTACATAATATAGGAGGTAAACAAAAAAATGAAAAATTAATGTTTCTTCCCTCCTCATTTGCGCCCCTAAATATGAATTTGGGCCGCTAAAAGGAAATACGTGTCCCTTTACTTTTCCTGCTCTATAAAATAAAGCCATAAAAATTTTAATAGACTTCCATTGTAAGAGAAAAATTATTCCTCGGGAAGTTAAATATTTATAAAAAACAAATTGAAATATTTTCATATCTCTCATACTTTTTGAGATAAGCTTAAAATGCCAACTTTTTGACGTTTGACCCAGATTTTTTCAAAAAAGGCTCTGGCGATGATTTTGATTTTCGCCTACATATAGTAGTACGGAACCCCAAATTCATAATCAAGATAGATATTTACAGTATTCTCAAATTAAGATTAAATTTAGTTGTGCCGAGGCGTGTACCCAAACTTTTTAATTGAAACCATAAATCTCAACAATTTTATTACGAACCATTTAATATTATATTTATTTCAGCATGTTTTTATACATATTTACGTATACGAATCATAACTAACAATTATCATTATAATTCAAGTTGAGCTATAATCATATATTTTTTTATAAAGTAATTTTCCATGAAATAACTTAAAGTTACATTATATTATTTATTAAAAAATGTTATTCAATTAGTTGTAATTGACTATGAAAGATATCATTGGTGTCGAAAACTATTCATCGATTATAGACCAACAAACTAACCAACTACGAAACCAACAATTGCAAACATACACTGGAAATTTTTTGAGTAAAGACACGTTTGCTAATAAATTTAAAAGAAACGGAAACCTTAAAAACCAGATGATCAAAAAGCTATTCTTAGACTTGTAACTGATCATTGGTCCACTGGTCATAGAATTGGTCCAAAGGGTCAAAAGATCCCGACTACACTGTTCAACACGGATTTGTGTCCTACCATTATACTCGCAAAATTCAACAAAAATTTATTAGAGTGTAGACAATTAGTTCAACTTGGCTCATTTGTCAGTTTTAATTTCATTGAAATTGATTGAAAACTTTTTTTAGCTTTTAGCGTGAAAATATGTTTTCTTTGATTTTTTCTGTAAGTACAGATCGAGCACGGGCTCTAATTATATTTGTTATAAGGGTTCAAGTTGAAAAAATGCAGAAGAAAAATTGAATTTCTAAAAATTATAGACATTTCTGGTATTTCCCATACCGGTTTCAAACACCCCAGTTAGTGTCATCATCAGTAGGATTTTAAATGTCGGTTTGTCTTGTTAATGAAAACTGTTTTTTATATATGTGAATATTTATAGTTTCTACAGAATAAATTTTGACAGTTTCCAACACTACAATTCTATTTCTAGCAATCTCAACCTCACTTCATACTTTCTTTCAACTTTTTTGTCTCTTACATTATTTCGCAAGGGTTACCAACATGATCTGGAATTGCAGACACAAATGAAGGAATTTGCATTTTCAATTTCGGAGACGTGCCTAATGGCGACATATTTTGTCAGTAATTTTATTTGATTTTTCTGTAAGTACAGATCGAGCACGGGCTCTAATTATATTTGTTATAAGGGTTCAAGTTAAAAAAATTCAGAAGAAAAATTGAATTTCTAAAAATTATAGACATTTCTGGTATTTCCCATACCGGTTTCAAACACCCCAGTTAGTGTCATCATCAGTAGGATTTTAAATGTCGGTTTGTCTTGTTAATGAAAACTCTTTTTTATATATGTGAATATTTATAGTTTCTTCAGAATAAATTTTGACAGTTTCCAACACTACAATTCTATTTCTAGCAATCTCAACCTCACTTCATACTTTCTTTCAACTTTTTTGTCTCTTACATTATTTCGCAAGGGTTACCAACATGATCTGGAATTGCAGACACAAATGAAGGAATTTGCATTTTCAATTTCGGAGACGTGCCTAATGGCGACATATTTTGTCAGTAATTTTATTTGATTTTTTCTGTAAGTACAGATCGAGCACGGGCTCTAATTATATTTGTTATAAGGGTTCAAGTTGAAAAAATGCAGAAGAAAAATTGAATTTCTAAAAATTATAGACATTTCTGGTATTTCCCATACCGGTTTCAAACACCCCAGTTAGTGTCATCATCAGTAGGATTTTAAATGTATTTTATGAATTTATGTTTTCTTTTATTTAACCCAAGATGTACAGATGGGGGGATTAAGTGATTTAAGGGATCAAGTGTACTAAGGTTTCCCTACACTAAAAAAAAACCTTGTAAAATTACAAAAAAACTTGTAGCGTTTTTTTTTTACCTCCCATATGACAAAATTCCTAGTAATTTTACAAGCTTTTTACTAATAATCTTGTTATTATACAAGGATTCTAACAATAAAATTGTAATTTTACAAATTTTTTGACACGATAAAATTTACAAGATTTTTTGCTACCTCCTATTTTACGAAAATTCCCTAGTAATTTTACAAGCTTGTTACCAATAATTTTTTAATTTTACTTACAATTTAATTGTAAGTTTAAAGATTTTTTGGCGCAAATAAAATTACAAGAAATTTCCGAGAATTAACTAGATTTTTTTTTTGTAAAATTATCTTGAAAATTTATAAAAATAAAAAAAAATTTAAATTTCGATCCAAATTTGTTTGTTAAAAAACAAGGAAAACTGTCAAATATTGGTAAAATGGGATTACGAGACTTTTCCTAGTAATTTGACAAAGTTTTTTTTTGTGTGTAGGTATGTTGCTACATAAAATACATCTAAACAGATCTTGCAAATCCTAAGGCTGATAAATAAAATCCATAGATTCTGACAAAATCAAAAACATTACATTTTGAATATTCTGCAAAAAACTGTCTTATCCACCACACAATGCAGATATTTTCATGCTATCGGTACTTTAAAAAAGTGTATCTGCTAAAAAAAATTGGATTTTTGGACTTAGAAAATAAAAAAAAAATGTCTGCGAAATTTGTACTCTTGCCCAAACCATTGAATCATGATAATGTTTTGCTGCATTAATAGGTGTTCTTTCCAAACCAAAATTTTTCTAGAAAAATTAATCCTAATTTAATTTGTCATTCTATTCAAAACGCATCGAAATATCACTCGATATATTATATATTATTGATCCGTAAAGGTTTCTAAGACATTCTAGTGATATCTATCTATCTGCTTGATGAAAAAAAAATTACACAAATAAATATTGATGAAAAAAAATATAAAAAAAAAAATTTATGAAAAAAAATATTGATAAAAAAAAAAATAATGATGAAAAAAATATTGATGAAAAAAAAAAAAATATTGATGAAAAAAAATATTGTTGAAAACAAAAATATATTGATGAAAAAAAATTGTGACAAAAAAAAATTGATGAAAAAAATTTACGAAAAAAAAATATTGATGAAAAAAAACATTGATAAAAAAAAATATTGATGAAAAAAATATTGATGAAAAAAAAAAATATTGATGAAAAAAATATTGATGAAAAAAAATATTGATGAAAAAAAAATATTGATGAACAAAATATTGATGAAAAAAAAAATTGAAGAAAATATTGATGAAAAAAAAATACTGATGAAAAAATATTGATAAAAAAAATAATGATGAAAAAACTATTGATGAAAAGAGAACTATTGATGAAAAAAAACTATTGATGAAAAAAAAAATATTGATGAAAAAAAATATTGATGAAAAAAAAATATTGATGAAAAATATTGATAAAACAAAAAAACTTAACGAAAAATAATTATGTTACATTTTATTCACCAGCTGGCAAATATTTTTCCTATTCACCACGAGGTGAATTACTATCCAAATTACCAACTCAAGTTATAAAAATTATTGGTTTTAATTAAATTAAAACAGTAATTCTAATTTTCTTTTTTGTTAATCGTTAGCTTATATAGTCAAACTTAGGTGGCGTCCTGCAACTCCACCCTTTGCAAATATGTATAGATCTTATTGTGTAGAACATTAATTTGATATAACAATATTACATCAGTATATAATCAGAATCTATTATGACTAATCGATTATTTGATTAATCAGAATATCGATTAATCAAAACACTATTAATCGATTAATCGGACATTCCTATAAAATACCAATAAAATAAGGGGAAAATGGTGTAAATATACTCCTGAGACAAAGTTTTGGTTTTAAAGAAATTTATGGTGATTCCTTCCTTAAACCAAATTAACCCTCTGTCAGCCATTGCAAATTATGCTGTTTTTCAACAATTTAAATTTTTTATACCCTCCACTCTATTGATAGAGGGTATATATAAGTTTGTCATTCCGTTTGTAACACCTCGAAATATTGGTCTAGGACTCCATAAGGTACACCCAGAAAAGTTTTACAGTAACTATTTACGGTTATTCAAAAAGTTTTTAGTTAAAGTTGTTTTAAACGTTTTATCGTTTGTTTTTCAAGGAACTTAAAATATTGAACGATTTAAACAGTTGTTAAAAAAATGAACTACAAACTCTACGGAAAAATATTTTTATTAGTTAAATTATTTATGACTGATTATACCGTATAATTTTACAGAAGTACGGATTTTGTGGTTTGTTATTAAAAAAAAAAATATTTTTACTCCACAAAATAAAAAATTGTAAACAGTTAAAATAACGGAAATATCATTTGTTTTTACGGAATGTCTAGTCACTTAATAACGTTTAAAAATAACTGAAAAAGTCTGTTGTTTTAAATGTAATATAAGTACCCAGCAAAACTTAGATTACCAAATAAGGTATAAAATAAGGTGTAGGATCTCTTATTTTATACATTGCTGCATTGCACAGAGGGCCAGCATGATCCAATTCCGGCCAAAAGTCTTTATCGTTGTTGGATCCGTCTGAAAATGTGCTTCTATAGGAATTCGAGGTCGCTGATTTTAAAATTTAGCTAAAAACCAAAAAAATCAAAATGGCGGATCCAATATGGCGGACAATTTTTTTTTTAAAAATTGTCCGATTGAACTCAAATTTTGTTTTATGCGGGTCTTGGAGTTACTGAATAAGAATTGTTACTCCGAATTTTGAAAAACAAAATGGCGGACTAAACCTGCTTCTTAAAGATTAAAGAATGATCCAACTCCGGCCAAAAGTCTTTATCGTTGTTGGATCCCAAAATGTGCTTCCAAAGTATTTCGGGGTCACTGATCTCAAAATTTAACTAAAAACTAAAAAAATCAAAATGGCGCATCCAATATGGCGGACAAATTTTTTTAATATTTTTCCGATTTAACTCAAATTTTGTTTTATGGGGATATTGGAATTACTGAATCAGAATTACTGGCGTGAATTTTGAAAAACAAAATGGCGGACTAAATATGCTTAGTAAAGTTTGTTATAAGTAATTAAAAAACAGTTATATTCCTTTTCTTTGTTGAAGCTAGCTGAAAGTGTGACCTAGTAAATTTCCGGGTCTGTTATCTTAAAATCGAACTGATAAAATTTAATATGGCGGAAACAATATGGAGACTAGATTTGTTAACTTTGTCTGATCTAACTAAAAATTAGTTTTAAGAGTATTAAGAGTGTCTGAAGTTAAATCTACGCACATAATTTTTACATATATTTTTTTTTATTTTTGATATAAATATGGAAATGGTGTAAATGACTTATTTAGTCTCAGAAAAGCTTTTGGAAATGGTGACGACAAATTATTTACTTTTTTTCTTTATTTTGGAAATTCAATAAAAAATCTTTGGAAATGGTGTAACTAATTGGAAATGGTGTAACTGATATTTTCCATAATTCTACAAAAAAACTAGAAATGTAGATTCTTTTTTTTCCTACACTTCAGGCACTCTCTGACGATAAAAAAACTATTCAAGCCGTAAAGCATTATTTTGGGTTAAATTATTTTTTTAAAAACAAATCTCGGACCACTGCATATATAGCTGTAATTTCGCCATTTATCATTTCGAGCAAGTTTGGGCAACTTTTTTCGAAAGATATGGATCCATTCTATAACAAAAAAAATATAGACCGATTGTATCGAACTGAGGATCGCTGAGGATTTTTTCGGCGCGAGGTAAATATCTAAAAAATTATAACCTTTTTCACAAAAAACGCGAAATGCTGCCCGGCAAATGAGTTATATTTGTCCGTGTTATTTTCGTTACAAAGGCTTATATATAAGGTTGAACCACGCAAACAAAATGTTAAACATTAGCAATAGAAGTTTGGAAAAAAAATTAAAAAAGTATCTCAACTTTTAAAAAATTTTTACTAACTTTTTTAACTTTGAAGACCTGTCAAAGGAAAGGGTGTAATTGGATCATAAAGATAAGTTCAGAAAACCTGCTTCTATATATGCCCAACAAACTGGTAAACATTTATTTGAGAATTTACAAATAAGGACTTTTGGCCGGAAATCGATCTGTCTGGCCCTCTGTGCATTGATGATTTTAACAGGCGATGAGACTCAAAGTAATGCATCCACATTATCACAAAGAATACCAGTAAGGTATAAAATAAGTCATAAATTTATAACGAAGAATACGGTTAAGGTGTAAAATATATGATATTTTATAGGTTACGAGAAATGAAATAATATAACATACCAGAAGATAATATATAAGGTGTTACGAGTAGTGAAAAAGTAATTTTGTATTAAATTTACTCACGTGATTGTAAGTGAGTGTAAGTAGATAAAACATGCTCGTGAGTGTGTGTCATTAGAAATTTCCTGTCGTGAGCCCATCTCTAATTTAAACTCATGCATTTTTTTATAAAATATTTATTTTTTATGTTATAATTATATATAATTATAAATAATGCATTATTTCAAACTTTCAAATAATACATAATGTAACCATAAGTCATCCATGATTTAATGTTTAGAAATAATAAATATGAAATACATTTTTTCCAATAATCATGCATTACGTAGCAAATTATTAGTAATGCATTATTTTTCACTTGAAAATAATACGTTGTGGAACAAATGTTTGGTAAGACATCATAAAATAATGCTACAAATAAGTTATATGCATTACTTGGTAATGTGTTATATAATCACTACCCATTACCAAAGTTTTGCTGGGTAGTCCGTTTTTTAAAAGGAAAAACGATTGTTTTAAACGTTTTTTCAGTTTAATTTACTTACAAAATATTTTGAGTGTATATATATTCATGATCCTGGATCGATTTTGACAAGATATACCGATGTCCGTCCTTCTGTCCGTCCGTTCGTCTGTCTGTCAGTTGAAAACACGCTAACTTTTGAAAGACTTTACGGAGGCTTATGAAAATTGGTCATTTACCTGGTCAGTTGTTATGCAATATAGGCATTGCAATCCAGCCAAATCGGTCCATTGGTTCAAAAGTTATGAGCAAAAGAGTGCATTCCGGCAAGGGTTTTCTCGAATTTACGTGATATAAAACGCGCTAACTTTCAAACGACAATGCTGAGGGTGCTGAAGCTTGGGCTAGTTCGTATTAATTCTCAGCCGAATCGGTCCAGTGGTTCAAAATTTATTAGAAAAACCGTGAATTTTAGATTTGTTTCAACTTAACTTCTCGTGTTGAAAAACCCGAGCTTTAAAAAAAAAACTTTAAAAACATTGATAAGCCACAAAATTACTTTACAGAGTATTTTTGTCACTCAAAAATATTATTACAATAAAAAGAAATTTACACTCAAAAAATATAGTAATTTTTATACCCTCCAACTACAGTATGGGGGTATACTCACTTTGTCATTCCGTGTGTAACGCATCGAAATATCGGTCGGGGACCCCATAAAGTATATATATTATTGATCAGTGATCGATTCTAAGATATTCTAGCGACGTCCGTCCGTCCGTCTGTCCGTCCATCCGTCCGTCCGTCCGTCTGTAGTTAACACGATGCAGTCCAAAATAAAAGAGCTAGATCCCTCAAGTTTGGCACAAATATGTCTTGTGTTCCTAGGCAAGTTAAGTTCGGAAATTGGCCAAATCGGACCAGGGGGAAAAAAGTTCCCCCTTGAAGAACTAAACCAACCTCTAAAAAATACACTTTTTTACATGTTTTTTTGTATTTTTGTTAAGTAAATGAAACATTTGGTATATTTATCGCGATGGGAAGGTGCTCTCGACGTCCCCCACTGACCTTATCAACCCCCCCCCCCTCCCAAAAAAAAAGATACGCCCCTGACAAATTTTTGTTTTAATTTTTTTTTTACATTTTGGAGGGTATAAAAGATTCGGCACAGCCGAATTTAACACTCTCACTTGTTCTTTCTTTTTTTTGCAAAAATTACAAAATAGGTTTTTTATTAAAATAAAATATTTCTAATCAAAATTGTTAATTTTTTTCACGTTAAAAAATTTACTATTCTTAAAAAAAGGGCATTGTGGAGGGTATTAATAGATTCGGGCAAGTCGAATTTAACTTTTCTACTTGTTTTTTTTTTCAAAAAATTTAATCTTTAAAAAACAAAACTATGAAATTTTTTTGAAACAAGTTGTTTGTGTAAAATTAGAAAAAAATTCTGCTGATTTCTGTTATTTTTAAAAACAAAATGCGAATTTAGTTAAAATATCTGTTTTAACTGAAAAATCGTTGTCTTCTGAGTGTACATAAAGTGCTCATAATAATTTACTTTTTTGAGCAATTTTTATATGCTGGACCAACTTCCTTTCATATATTTTCATTTTAACCTTTTTAGTGCCTATTTGGTAGACTACATTTCTGAACACATAAATGGCCTTTCCTGCTCAAATTTACCTTAATCACATCTTGGCCGGTGTAAATGATTTGTAACTAGTGTAGAAACAAATTATGTGTTTTGTATTAACATGACAGGAATGTTATCGTTATAAATAACAACAATAACAACAACAAACAAAAACACAAACACTAAGTTGACCATAATACAAATCACTATACAATTACTTGCCACATCTGCTTTAGCTGAGATTTCTGGTTGTTACCATGAATACCAACCAATACATTACTACAGATATGATTTACTCAAATATCTTAAATATGAGATTGTTGGTAACGAAACACCCACTAATTAGCGAAGTAAGCCGCCACCGACGCCTATTCAACGAAATGTGTACAAAAATAAAATATTGCAAAAGTATTCGGTAATGCAAGGTAAATTAAATGTAACAAACTTTTTAGGTCTCTTAAATAAAAAATATACATTAAAGGGGGTTCTAGACAAGATGGATTTATTTTTTTTTTTTTTTTAATTTTCGTTTTTTTTATTCTAAAGGGGGTGGCATATTGTTTAGGGGTCTGGTGCCCATAGGCTCCATTGAGTTCAGACGTTCCTGGTGTGTGTGGGGGTTTTTATTTAAAAGAAAGTTAAACAAAATAAGATTTTCTGCGTAGCTGGCCTTCGGCCGGGCTTAGGGATTACAAACTCCATCCCTTATACGCTTGTGGGCAGGATCCCCCACCCTCCCTGCAAAATATTTTTTTTGTTAGCATGGTTTTCAATTTAAAGATTGTTTAACAAAACCAGTTTTCTGTGTAGCCGGCCTTTGACCGGGCTTAGGCATTGAAAACTCAATCCTTTAGACTCCTGAGGGCAAGATCTCCCACACTCTCTGGAAAATAATGACTAACATTTTCAAAAATTTTCAAATGAGTAACAAAGCCATATATGGCTTTATTTCCAACAGTGGTTTCGTAACTTTTACGAAAAACTATCTGTGACAATAAAAAATTTTCAAAAAAAAAAGATTTCCTTTTTCCTGGCAAGGACACCATGGATTTCAAAACACAAAAATTGTTATTAATGTTTGGAATGTCCTTTTGACGATTTTAAAATTTCAGGGAGGTGTTTTTTTGTGTTATCAATCAATAAATTTTCAAAGTTGGTGATAAAGCAAAATTTTTGATATTTTGCAAAATTTTTTAAAAAAAAAATCAAATGTTTGGCTCTCTAACAAAATTTGAAAATTGATTACTTAACAATACGAAAAATGTCTGCGAATTTTGTCATCTTACCCAAAACATTAAATTTTGATAATGTTGAGCTGAAGATTTGGGTGTACTGTAGACAGTGGAGGGTATAGCTTTTGTGTTTTGGTGGGAGAAAGTTGTAAAAAAAAAGTTTTTCATCGCTGTTAAAAAAAATAATATTAATTAAAAATAATAAAAATAAAATTCATTATTTATAAAAAAAATGAAAAAGTAAGTATCTGCTTCTAAAATATTTTTTTCTGCAGAAACATTTTTTTCGATTGAAAAATTATTAGATTCTGAGAAATACTATTTTATTCTTAAAAAATTGGATTTTAAGGATTTTTTTTTCAAAAAGTCTTAAATTTCCGCATTTTTTTTTTTTTTGTTTAAATTTTCCTTGCTGAGAAATTTTTTCTAAAGCAATAGTCTCAGATTCTAAAATATTTTTTCTATAGAAAAAGTCTTTCGGATCCTGAGTATTCTTTTTTCTGTAGAAAAAGTTTCTGATTTTTTCATTAGAACATCTTTCAGACTCAGGCATAATTTTTTTAAGAAAATGTCCCAGACTCTGATGCATATTTTTATTAGAAAATTTTCAGAAAGTTTCCTATTCTGAGGAATTTTTTGTATTTTTAATTTTTTTAATATTCTTTGTTGTTTTTTCTAAATAAAAGTCTTTTCCCAACAAATCTTTTGTTAATAAAATTAACCGTAACCGCAGGATTTTTATGCGGTTACGGTTTCGGTTAAATAGTGCGGTTAACCGCGGTTGCGGTTACGATTAAAGTCGCATTGCAAACCCTACTATTGATCCATTTCTAAGACAATCTAGCAATATACATCCGTCCGTCTTTCTGTGGGAAGCAAGATGCAGTCTAAACCAAAAGAGCTGTGAATTTGGTAAATGAATGCATTACTTAAGTGCTTTTGCGCATTTGTTAAACAAATGGAAAATTTTATGAATTGAGGGACTCAAAGCACAAGGGGTTCAAGTGACTTTTTTTTTAAATTGTGTTAACATATGGAATTAGTAGGTGAAGTTCACAGAAGTTCAGAGCACAAGAGGTGAATGTGGAATTCTCATCCAGTAGCGAGATATGGCGATTTTTTTTTAGCTCTTGTTATTAAAATACCTGTTTGCTTGGAGCACAAGGGGTATATTATTAAAATTTAATTTTTTACATTGGCAAGTGGTTGAATTCCGAGAAGTTCATGTAGAAATAGTTAAAAAATTTTGCAAGGGCATCTTACGTCGGTAACCCGCGGTAAAAATTAAAAAAATTGCGTTTTTCAATCAAAATTCATGTCAGAATTTTTTGACCAAATCCGGCTCAAAAATTAGGAATTGTTGCGTACTTTATAGGAAAAATATTTTAAAACTCCCAAAAAATTTTGGTCTCCAAATGCTGATTTTTAAACATAAAAATTATTTTTTTTATCCAAATGGGTCCCAAAAGTTGGAAAATGTAAAGCATATTAACTAAAAATATAAAAAAAAAAATATAAAAACACGATTTTGGTCCAAATATGCTGATTAGAGATTTTGGTCCACAGATGCTAGTCAGCATTTTTGGACCAAACCGTGCTTTTATTTTTTTTTTAATATTTTTTACATAAAATACTCATACACATTTTCCGGCTTTTAAGACCAGTTTGGTTAAAAATAATTTTTTATATTTGAAAATCAGCACCTAAATCGCTATTTTG
Organism: Pegoplata infirma; assembly: GCA_963921195.1. Lineage (NCBI taxonomy): Eukaryota > Metazoa > Arthropoda > Insecta > Diptera > Anthomyiidae > Pegoplata > Pegoplata infirma. The sequence goes on from OY992536.1 coordinate 208,613,002, forward strand.
GAATTTCTAAATATTTTTCCCATAAAGTATTCAAAAATTCCTAATTTTTGAGCCAGATTTGGTTAAATAATTCGAATATGAATTTTGGTCGAAAACGTAATTTTTTCAAACTTTTGAAATGCCGACTGAAGATAACCTTGTAAAAAATTTTCATACATTTTCCCACAATTAGCTACTCCGTGGCCATCGTGTGGCAGGTATTGCGACACGAAATTTGAAAATTAAGATTTGATGGAGATGAGCCCTACGATGTCATGGAATATGATTATGACGACTAGAAAATGTAACAAAGAACCATTAAAGATTTTCTTAATAAAATGTGAGTTTCCTTTTACGTATAACTAACATTATTTTGGGAAACAAGCACATCTATTTGAAATTGATAAAAAAGTTAGAGCACAAGGGGTATAAGTGCAACTAACTTACTTCAAAGGCAATTTTTGGGTGCTTGTATATGTAAACGATGGTACACTCAAAAAAAAAAAACTGTAAAGTTAGCAAAAAATTTAGTTAAATTTAACTAAAAAAACACCTGATTTTGAACCTACTAAATTTCTAGTTAATTTAACAAAAAATATTTAGTTAACTTTTCGTAGAATGAATGTAGCAAAAAAACTGTAATTTTAACTAAAAATTCAGCTGAAAATTTCGTAACATTTTTTATTAGTTGAATTCAGCTAAACTTTTTGTAAAAAATTTTAAGTTTGTTAAATATTAGTTTTAAACACTAACACTTCACTTATTTTTTCTTTTTTTTTCTCAACATTAAGTTCAGCTTAAGTAGAACTTATGAAATTTGCATAGGAGGCTACACAAGAAATGTTTAAAATTTTTCACTTGACAAAAATGTTACAAAAAATCAGCAAATTAATTAGTAAAAATTCGTAAACTCAGTTTTAAAGTCAACAAAAAAAATTAATTCAAAATTTGTACAAAACTAGTATTTTCGTAAATTGAACTTAATTAAAAAAAGTAGTTAAAACGCTGATTTTAACTAAAAATTTGTTAAAAAGCCAGTAAACTCGAGTTAACAAAAAAAAGTTTGTTAACTTTACAGTTTTATTTTTTTGAGTGTATTTTTTAACTTGTTAGATTAAAATACATCTCAGGATCTCTATCAACTAAAAAATAATATTCTAGATAGCATCTAACATTTTTTATTGCAATTTAACTTAAACCTCTTTTTTTTCTCATTATTAAATATAAGGCACTTGAACCCCTTGTGCTCTAACCCCCTCAATTATGAACAAAAAAAGAATTTGGCAAAAAAATTTTTGTTCATTTGATGAAAAAAATGTTTTTTTGTGAAAAAAATAAAATTTTGATGAAAAATAATATACACTCAAAAAAAAAACTGTAAAGTTAGCAAAAAATTTAGGTAAATTTAACTAAAAAATCACCTGATTTTGAACCTACTAAATTTCTAGTTAATTTAACTAAAAATATTTAGCTAACTTTTCGTAGAATAAATGTAGCAAAAAAGCCGTAACTTTAACTAAAAATTCAGCTGAAAATTTTGTAACATTTTTATGTACATATTAACAAAAAAAATTAGTTGAATTCAGCTAAATGTTTTGTTACTTTTTTGTAAAAAATTGTAAGTTTATTAAATATTGGTTTTAAACACTAACACTTCACTTATTTTTTTTTCTTTTTTTTTCAGAGCATTAAGTTCAGCTTAAGTAGAACTTATGAGATTTTCATAGGAGGCTACACAAGAAACAGATAAAAAATTTTCACTTAACAAATATGTTACGAGAAATCAACAAATTAATTAGTAAAAATTCGTAAACTCAGTTTAAAATTCAACAAAAAAAAATAATTGAAATTTTGTTCAAAACTAGTTTTTCCGTAAATTGAACTTAACTCAAAAAAAATAGTTAAAACGCTGATTTTAACTAAAAATTTACTAAAAAGCCAGAAAACTCGAGTTAACAAAAAAAAAATTTGTTAACTTTACAGTTTTATTTTTTTTTTTGAGTGTATGAAAAAAAAAAAATTTTTGATAAAAATAATTTGACGAAAAAAAAATTTAAGAAAAAAAATATGAAAAAAAAAATTGAGGAAAATAGGGGTAATGCAGTTTGAAAAGTAATCATTATCAAGTACATTACACTGTGCAACACGATTTTGTATCTTGGATGGGGCCAAACAAATTAAAGTATACCAACAGTAGAGCAAAACCCCTGAAGTGTTTTGAAAACTTAGCTCGAGTTCTTTTTATATGGCCCACTAAAATTTTTCGATTTTTTTTCAAAGGAGTTTTAAATACGTTAAACAATAAGTATTAAATCTAATTCTGAGGTAAATAAAGTAAATAAACATCTCGTCAGTATAATTTGATGGCGGTTCTTTTCTTAGAATATATTAACCCTATATCTCTCATTTTTAGGGTTTTTTTTTTAAATATTCTCATTGATCACCAATAAAATGTTCTATAAAATATTTCTGCGTAAAATTTCAATAGGGGTTGCCGAAGATCAAAAGTTCGTATGAAAAGTGCAGAATGCTTTAAGAAGTAAAAATATAAAGTAGCTTGGCGAACAAATTCATAGAATTTCGCACTCCTATGAATCAGAATACATTAATTAAATAGATTTTGACCTCCTAATTTCAAATCTGACTTCCCAATTTTTCTAGCACGTAAGATTTTTAAGATATTCGCGTTTGAATATTGGAAAATACGTTAATATAGCAGTTTTTGGGTCTCTACTGTAACTTATTCTTAAGTTGCTCATACAAAATATGTCAAGATTTAGTTTAAATGGTACCTCTTGATTCAAAATCTATCATCCAAATTTTTCAAGCATGTGCCGTTTTTGAATTATTGGCCTTTGAAAAACTCAAACTCCACTGTCACGCACTTATATTCTTTATAAATCACACTAAAGTTTTCAAACGCGAATATCTCAAAAATTTTGGATTGCAGTTTTGGAATCAGGAAATCAAGTCCTATGTTGTGAAAGCAACGTAAGAATACGCAACAGTGGACCCCGAAAAGTGCTAAAAATTTGGTTTGTTGAGTTTTTAACAGCAAATATCTCAAAAACGGTATGTGCTAGAAAAATTTGGATGGCAGATTTGTAATCAGGAGACCAAAATCTTTAAGAACCAGTAAGACATTTTGCTGGGAGCTTTTTGGTGTCGAACAGTCTAATTAAACTAATTATGATAATTTTAAATTTTCCTTTTTTAAACATTTTGCTTATATCGCACGAACTTTTGTTCTGCGATAACCCCTAGTAAAATTTGATGCAGAAAATGTTTGTAGAACATTTTAATCCTTTAAGCGCACGCCTTAATCGTGTTTTAAGAGGCTATTTGAAAAAAGGGCTAGAATCACCCCTAAAAATGGGAGATAGAGGCTATAAATGTTCTAAGAAAAGGATCGCCATCAAATTTCACTGAAGCAGTGGCGAAATGATTTCACAAATTTCAGGATTTGGTATCAAATAACAAGTACAATATTAAAAACTTCTTAAAAAATTGAAAAACATTAAGAATCTAAAATTTTTTGAAGAAAAATATTTTGAAACTGAAAATATTTCTGTTAAAAAAATCTCAAAATCTGAAAATTTTTTTTTGAATTTTCAACTTAAGATTCTAATGAAAAAATATCTTAGAACCTGAAGTTTTATGTACGCAATAAATGGACCAAATTGTAAGTAAAATGTAGTCCAATGCGACTTTGTCTTTTAGAAAAATGTCTTAGAACGAGACTATTTCTTAGAAAAAAAATGTCTCAGAATCTTACACTTTTCTAAAAAAAAATGTCTCAGAATCTAAAACTTTCTATAAGAAAAATGTCTGAGAATCTAAGACTTTTTCTATAGGAAAAAGTATCTGAAACTTTTTCTATAAAAAATTCTCAGAATCTAAGGCATTTCTATATGAAAAATATTTCAGAATCTGAGAACTTTCTATAGGAATAATGTCTCTGAATCTGAAAAATGTCTCAAAATCTGAAATTTTTTTTATATAAAAAATTCTTAGAATCTGAGGCTTTTCTATAAGAAAAATTTCTCAGAATTTTTCTTACAATCTAGGAAAATGTCTCAGAATCTTATATTTTTTTTTGGAAAATGTCTCAGAATGAACGAATTTTTCTTAAGGAAAAATGTCTCAAAATCACAAGCTGAGACTTTTTGTACAGAAAAATGCTCAAAATCTGAGACTTTTTCTATTGTAAAAATATCTTTTCTATAAGAATAATGTCTAAGAATCTGAGTATTTTTCTATGGGAAAAATATTTTAGAATCTGAGACTTTTTCTTTAGGAAAAATGTCTCAGGATCTGAGGCTATTTCTGTATGAAGAATGTTTCAGAATCTGACATTTTCCTATAGGTAAAATGTCTCAGAATCTGAGACTTGTTCTATAGGAAAATGTATAAGAATTTGAGACTTTTTCTATAGGAAAAGTGTTTAAGAATCTGAGACTTTTTCAAATCAGAATCTAAAAATTTTTCTGTAGAAAAAATGTCTGATAATCTGAGACATTTTCTATAGGAAAACTGTCGAAGAATCTGAGAATTTTTCTATAGGAATAATGTTTCAGAATTTGAAACTTTTTCTAAAGGAAAAATGTCTAAGAATCTAAGACTTTTTCTATAGGAAAAATGTCTAAGAATTTAAGACTTTTTCTATAGGAAAATTTTCTCAGAATCTGAGAATTTTTCTTTAGAAAAAAGGTTTTAGAATCTAAGACTTTTTTTATACTGTTTTCATTTTAAAAAGGTCTCAGAATCTGAATTATTTTTCTTATAGAAAAAGCGAAGATTTTCTCAGAAAATCATTTCTAAAGTGACTTTTTCCCGAGAAACGTTTTTCATTGGAAATATGATTTAGAGTCTTTGACTTTTTGTATAACAAAAACTGTCTTCACTGGAAATTGTCATAAAATCTTAGACTTTTCTTTAAAAGAAATCAGATTCTGATAATCTTCTTTGTAAAAATATATAAGCATCCGATACAATTTACACTTTCAAAAAATGCTAAGTCTCTCAAAAAATTTTAAAATATAAAAAAATCAAATTTTTTTCTCACAAAAGTTTTAAACTTACACAAAAATATGTAAATTTTTTGTAAAAAAAAAAAATGTTAGGCCCCCACCGAAATAAAATCCTGGATACGCCCCTGCACTGAAGACATCTATTTTCGTAATTCAGGGCAGAGGCAGATTTATAAAATTTTTTCGACTTATTTCACACGACTTTGATGAAAAACAATTTAATAGTATGTGATAATTTACAATTTTAATTTTTTAAGCATTTTGTACTTTTCGCACAATTTTTTGATCTTCGGCAACCCCTAGTGAAATTTAATGCAGATTTAAATGATAGTTTTAGTGCTGTTCTATGAGAATATTTAAAAAAGGACCAAAATGACCACTTAAAATGGGAAATAGAGGGTAAATTTGCCTTAAGAAAAGAAACGCATTTAATTTCACTGAAGACTTGTCTTAACGTTATTTGCCTCAGAACTAGATTTATTACTTTTTTTGACTTATTCACAACGCCTTTGAAAAAAATTCCAAAACTTCAGTGGGGCATAAAAAAATAACTTGAGCTAAGTTTTCAAAACTCTTCGGGGGTTTTGGTCTTCTATTGGTGTACTTTCATTTTTTTTGGTCCCGTTTAAGATACACTCAAATTTTTTGCCCAGTGTAATAAGTTATGATGTTTAGGTTAAAACCACCTTATAAAATATTTCGCTAACAATTGTAAAATGGGTAATAGCTGTGATAACTGAATTTTAATTCCGGGAATGTATACTTTATTAGGATCTTTAGACAAAAGCAAACCGTTTTTTCTGTGTACTTTTCCTACACAGGGTATGTTACTATGTAATAACCGAGTTTCAGCCAACATTTATATATTTTTGTTGTTCTTCCTTGAAAGATGGCAGTTATGGCGATGTTATTTATGTGTAACATTTAATGCACATTTAAGCGCAAAATCACAACAATTTTATTTATTTTTTTGGCTGTTGCTGTTACTTTAAGACAAGTCAACCGTACGACCAGGATATTTATACGAAAATAGTATACAATGTGGTCTGTACAATTTGGAATTTTCAAGTAATTTGTAGGCTTAGACGAGTATAATGTATATGACTAAAGGTGATGCTGCTGCTACATGCAAAAACAACATACAATTTATTTTTACTTACTACTACACTCGATACTTTGTGGACTCCTTGTTACCTGGTGACCACATGTTGGGCCTGTATCTATGTACGTCTGTCGGTATGTATATTAGGAACTGTATGTATCAACAAATGCCTGGGTATTAGCTTACAACACAATTGTCTGTGGTTTCAACAGAAGTTTTCAGAGTTTTTGTATAATCTTAATGTTTTGGGATACCTCAGTTTTCAGTTGCGCATTTAGGATTTATTTAACAAATAAATTTATTTTTACTTAAATTTCACGTATTTTAAATGTTTTAGTGATGGTCGGTGGTGTAGTAGTCAGTGGTGGTGTTAGTTTCTGAGTAGGCGTGATTGTGCAAATCATTTTATTTACAATACAATTCAAAAGAAAATTAGTTTATGCACTTCAACACTTTATGTTTGCAATATTATAAAATGATATCCCTGAGCACGTGTTCAAATTAAAGGGCGTTTATTTGATCTCCTTTATGTTGTTTTGTATTTATGTTAAGTAAAAATATGCATTTTATTTTTGATTACTTTATGATAATTTTATAAGGCTTGCTTAAGAGGTTGCTTACATTCAGAGTAATATTTGCTTTTAAGGTTGGTTAATTTTAGCTGGGCATTAATATCGGTCGTTTTATAAAGCGATAATGATAACACTACTAAACTACGAAAATGCGACTGGGACGCGAACATATACACTTGATAACAATAGTTCGGTACAATGGACTTTTTTATGTCTGAGCGCCATGGACTTGCCTAAAAATATACTTATTTTAGGCTTGTATAGTAGCTTATTCCAATGAAGTGCTCAGATCGACTATGAATAGCGCGGAAAAGTTAGCTTAAGTAAATACAAGCATTTTGAAACCAAAATGATCAAAATCGGCCCATGTCTTCTGTTCGCGCATCGCGGCTCAAAAATGGACATACTTAATTAAAAAATAAAAAAAAAATTAAAAAAATTAAAAATTTTTTGTAGCATTAATTAATAAATATTCAGATAATTTTTTTTTCGGATATCGATAACCCACCCAAACGTCAGTCCAAAAAAAAATTAAGAATTTTTTGTACAGTCCCTGAGATGTATTCAATGAAATCAAGTGGATAAACTAATATGTTTTGAAATTTTGTTTCATTAAATTTTTAAAATTGTGAAAAAGTAGTCTTGAGCATCATGCTAAAAACGTGCGTTTTTATACCCTCCAACTACAGAATGGGGGTATACTAACTTTGTCATTCCGTGTGTAACGCATAAAAATATCTGTCTTGGACCCCATAAAGTATATATATTTATGATCAGTGATCGATTCTAAGACATTCTAGCGTTGTCCGCCCGTCCGCCTGACCGTCTGTATTTAACACGATGCAGTACAAAATAGAATAGCTAGACTCCCGACATTTGGCACGAATATGTCTTATGTTCCTATTCAGGTTAAGTTCGTAAATGAGCAAAATCGGACCATGTGTTTTTGTTTAACTAATGCAACATTTTTATGCTACAAGAAGTTAAAAGTCCTGCATTTGGACCCTGAGAATTAGAAAATGTCGTTTTTTTTTTTTGGTCCGCCCCCCTTCTATGGGCATGGTTAGGTTAGGTTAGTGAGGATGACGCCAATCCCCAAAACCAAAAGTTTTAGGAATGACATCCATAGAGGCCAATATTTGGCCCATTATGATTCCTGCTATTGTTTCCTTCCTTCTCTCCATTCAAACACGCATTTTTACGTTTCCCACTTCGACGCTTTGATGAATGACATTAGTGGCCAAGGGTTTATACCTCGTAGGTCCTGAAGATCCTGAAAGACGTAGGAGCCTAAACATTTAAATCTTCTAAATCAGCGGTTACCAACCTTTTTGACTCGCGTACCCCTAATTTTAAATGTTGTCAGCCGCGTACCCCTTAACGAGTTTTTTGTTTTCGTTCAAAAAACTTCTCACATAAATACTAGAGTTAATTTTGAAAGTTTTGATCTGCGGGTATTACCATGTTTTTGAAGGATTTAGGGGAGATCAAAACAATGGTGGTTTTTTCGCTCCTTGGGGTTGCTCAATGCATCTGAAACGCAGAGCGCATTTGAGCTAATTTTTCTGCAGAGCAAAAACAGCTGAAAATATTGCAAATCTGATTTCACCAGTCGTTTCTACACCAAAAATTTAAACAACGGACGTTTTTTGAACTCTTAAAACAAGTTCCAAAAACACATCACAACCCAGCAAAAATTGGCATTACTAGTAATGGGTTTTGTAATCCGAAGCACATGGTAATAAGTAGTTACTTATTGAATCAAACACTAATTATTTTAACAAGGGCGTGAGACAAAAATAAGTGGTGAAGAGTATGTAGATAAATAAGTAGTTACTGCCTCGGATTACAAATAAAGAGTAAACACCCATTACCAATAAAAAGTAAAATAATTAGTTAATTAAAACATTTAATTATAAGGGTTCAAGTTGAAAAAATGCAGAAGAAAAATTGAATTTCTAAAAATTATAGACATTTCTGGTGTTTCCTATACCGGTTTCAAACACCCCAGTTAGTGTCATCATCAGTAGGATTTTAAATGTCGGTTTGTCTTGTTAATGAAAACTTTTTTTTATATATGTGAATATTTTTAGTTTCTACAGAATAAATTTTGACAGTTTCCAACACTACAATTCTATTTCTAGCAATCTCAACCTCACTTCATACTTTCTTTCAACTTTTTTGTCTCTTACATTATTTCGCAAGGGTTACCAACATGATTTAAAATTTAACTTGTTTTTACTAAAACTTAAAAATGGTGTAATTTTTATTAAGTTTTTAAGTACTTTTTAAGTTAATTGAATTGAAAAAGTTAAAACTGCAAGTGCAAGGAGATATTATTACTTAGAAGTACTTTTATAACATATTATTGAAAAGTAGTTACTTAAGGGCTTAAAATAATGTTAATGGTAATGGGTACTCATTATTAATAATGTACTTGGTAATGATTACTTTTAACAACTCATTACCATGCTTTTGCTGGGAAGGGGCGGAAATATAATGTTTTTTAATTTTTTTAAATGTTTTTTTTTTAATACAAGGGCAGATTAAAAATTCCGTCATTTTTTGAATGAAACTCCCTCGTATAAACAATGAAAGGACATTTTTAGCTTAACAAAATAGTACCCAAATTTTCACTATATCACAACCCGTCTCAAAAATGCCCAAAAACACGTTTCTTGAGAACTTTGACATACATTTTCTCAAAAACATATAAAAATCATAAAAAATATTGAGAACCATATTCGGAATCAGCGTCGAAAGGTTAATCGAAAACAAGTGGTCAGATCTCAAAATATCGCAAAAAAATACTCTCTAAATTGCACAAAAATAAGTTTTTTGTGAACTTTGACCTCAACTTTCTTAAAAACCTTAAAAACTTTGCATTGAAGCATTGAAAGGTTAATCTACAACGAATGTCCAAATTACTAAAATTTTGCGTACCCCCGCGGACAGTTTCGCGTACCCCCTAGTGGTACGCGTACCATAGGTTGGTAACCGCTGTTCTAAATGATAATGCAGAGTATTCACATAAAAAAAGAAAGCTGTCTTCGACAGACTCATTGCACCATCTGCAAGTGTCGTTTGCCATAACCCCGATTCTTACCATGTGTTTCGCGAGTTTACTGTGCCCCGTGATAAGGTTTATCACTGATCTTATCCGTCTTCTGTCCATATCCAGAAGAATTTTGCCGTTACCTTGCGATTTGTTATCCCATAGCATTTTCGTCTGTATGCTATCATTTCGTCCATCTATTAATCCACTTGTTTCTAGTGTCCAGCTTAATATTGTGAAAAGTAAGGGAGAGAGAGGCTTGCGCCTGCCTTCGCAAGCACATCCGCTTTCTCATTACCTTTAATATCCATGTGACCAGGTACCCAGCACAGTCGTATATTATGCTGATCCCTGAGAACTTGTAGTTCTCTGTGGCAGCGGCTTCTATGGGCATGGAATATTTTTTTTTTAAATTATGATAAAATTGCATTTCTTTAGTGCAAAAAGCATAAGAATGAATTTTTAAACACATATTCGAGAGGAAATTTTTATTTTTGATTTTTTCAACTAATTTTTGTGCTTTTTCACATAAAGCATTCATTATATTGATCGGAATATGTTTTAAATATTCGCTATAAAAGGAATTCAGACAGTAAATTCAGGTTTGTAACTTGGATAATAATTCACCTCGTGGTGAATAAACAAATCCAATGGTGTTTCGGTCGTGTCCAAGTTCGGCTTCGTTAAGTTCGTTATTGTAAAAAATGTATAACCGTTGGGTTAGTTTATATGGAGATGTATATACGTACGACCGGCAAAATCATATATAATAATCTCTATCAAAATTAACCTGACCCGTATTTTTTCGTTTGGCAAAATTCCTGCTAGTTCGGCTTTTATACGGACTTTCCAGAAGCTCTTAAATCAATTTGAGATTAGGCAGCTAAAAAAAACAGGTAACTTATATTTTTTCCCTCATTCCCATATTAAAGTTTCATGACAATGGGTGCCCTGTGAAAGACTCTCCTTATAAGTGAAAGGTATAAAAAGTGCGATTAACCGTTAACGTTAACCGCGGTTAATCGTTTGAATTTTAACCGTAACCGCAGTTAAGGACAACTGCAAACCCTAAGATCAGTAGTTTTGGCCACAGTGTGTCGGAAAGAACTCGCTTAAATCGATTTTATATTTTTATACCCTCCACTCTAGTGATAGAGGGTATATATAAGTTTGTCATTCCGTTTGTAACACATCGAAATATCGGTCTAGGACCCCATAAAGTATATATATTCATGATTCTTGATCGATTTTAAGTCGATCTAGCGATGTCCGTCCGTCCGTCCGTCCGTCCATCCGTCTGTCTGTCTGTCCGTTGAAAACACGCTAACTTTTGAAAGACTTTACGGAGGCTCCTGAAGTTTGACATATATGTTCTCCATTTACCGGGTCAGGTTGGTATTGAAATCCAGCGAAATCGGTCAAGTGGTTCAAAAGTTATGAGCAAAAGAGTAAATTTCGGCAAGGGTATTTTTCGAATTTACAAGATTGAAACCACTATAACTTTCGAAAGACAATTCTGTGGGGGCTGAAGCTTAGCATATATATTTGTCGTTCCCCAAGGCTATTTGGTTTTGAATTTCAGCAAAATCGGTTCAGTGGTTCAAAAGTAATAAGCAAAGCACTGAATTTAAGATTTGTGTCACCTTAAACTGTTGAAAACTATTTAAACAAGTTTTAAAAGCATGGTGAAATACCAGTTTTTTAAAACTTGTTGTTGTTTGTTTTCTTGTCGTGGGGTGCAGTTTAGTTGTTAGGCAAGTAAATATTTGTTATTGTTTTTGTAACTGTATGTAACGGTGTATAGTAAGAATTTTTGGAAAAATCAAATGAAGTAAATTAAAAAGTGGGAAATATGTGAAATATTTTTTTTGTATTGCATTTAGGCATAAAACAACAAAAATATTTTACAAAGTTATTTTGTTACTCAAAGAAATTGTACACTAAAAAAAATATTTACACTAAAAAAAATGTTACACTCAAAAAAAATGTGTATACATTTTTTTTTAATGAAATGTCACACTCAAAAAAATGCTGACAGTCAAAAAAATTTTACACTCAAAAAAATTTGATTGATTAAAAAAAAGTTTTACTCAAAATAATATATTTCTAATAAAAAATTTGTGATGCAATTTTTTTAAATTTTTTTAGAAAAATACTATCAGATGACATTGTGGAGGGTATTCATAGATTCGACCAAGTCGAACTTAATTTTTCTACTTGTTTTTATTTGGTGTCTCTTTTTTTTGTCGAACAGTCAAAAACACTACTCCTTTTTTTAAACAATCTAAATTAATATTTTTAACAGATCTCCCATTTTACTTATCGTAGAGCAAAGTTAATATCTAACGCTTGTCTTCTATAACAATAAGTCAATTATGGTAATGCTTACATTTTTCATATGCGTAGTTTACAGTTATTTTATTATTTCTACTGACCGGTTTTAAAATAAATTTAAATACAGTTATATTTTTCATATAACTTTAATGTATTGCTTAAATCATATCGTATCTAATATTTTTATCTTAAAGTAAAATAAATTATTAAAATATCAACTGACACACAATAACTATCAAACTATAGAAAACTAACCTGAATGTGGCATGAGATTAGTTGGACACGAAGCCATTCCTTAAATGTATTTTTGTTTAGTATTTTTTTTTTCTATTTTCATAATAAATAAAGTCTACACATGCAAGTTTATTGTTTATCCATTAAGTTTTTAATTTTTGTTATCTTAGGCTCCTTTCTAGACGATCATCATCATTGCTATCACTTTGTTTGTTTGTAAATATTTATAAAGAAAATGAATTTATAAAATTTACATCATAAATACACGCATTAGTGTAATAATTCAATGATATCAGATAAAATATGTATCGTATGTACGTTAGGGTGGCACGAAAAATTACTATTGTCGAAATTCGATTATAACACACTTTTGTATACATGGAACAGATCGATCAGTTCTGAAAGTAATACCGACATTCAGAAACACGATTCTCCCAGTTTTTCAAGATCAATTCGCGATTTTGCTAAAAACGCTAATAAAAAACTTTAAATTTCTCCAAAGTAGTATAAACAAGTAAGAGTGTTAAATTCGGCTGTGCCGAATCTTTTATACCCTCCAACATGTAAAAAAAAGAAAAAAATCAGGGTCATATTTTTTTGGGAGGAGGCTTCGGCGGGGGCAGTGGGGGATACCACCGCCTCTCGAAAAATGTTTACTAATTTATTTGTTATGCTTTTTGCACTAGAGTAATACAATTTTATCATTATTTAAACTATTTTTTATATCCACGCCCTAAAAAGGGGGGGGGGGCGGTCAAAAATAAACTAAGTTTTTTAATAACCTAATCCTAGTGCAGTACTCTGAACTTCTTCTTGCATAAATTTGTTTCATTTGTTTAACAAAAATATAAAAAACACGTAAAAAAAATCGTGTTTTTCAGAGGTTGGTTTAGTTCCTCAAAGGGAAACTTTCCCCCCCCCCCCTCCCCCGTCCGATTTTGTCCATTTACGAACTTGACCTGCCTAAGACCATAAGACATATTCGTGCTATATTTTAAGGAGGCTAGCTGTTTTATTATGGACTGCATCGTGCCATCTACAGACAGACAGATGGACGGACGGACAGACGCACATTCACAGAATGTCTTAGAATCGATCATGGATCAATAATATATATATACTTTATGGGGACCCTGACCGATATTTCGATGCGTTACAAACGGAATGACAAAGTGAGTATACCCTCATACCAGTGGCGGGTACAGCTTTTGAGTCTGGGGGGGGAAATTTTTTGTTTAACTTCGAATAAAAAAAAAATCATCAGTTCACCGTTGTCGGACAACCAACAAAAAAGTACTTTTTTCAAAACATTAGTGCAGTTTTTTCTAAAAAACTGCAGCCGATTTTTTCACAATAGTTTGACAAAAATGAGAAAATGTTTCAAATGCTTCTAAATAAGTCTCAAATTCTGGGAATTTTGTCTACAAAAAAAGTCACAGATTCTGAGAAATTATTTTCAAGTTTCCCATAGAAAAAGACTCAGATTCTGAGATATTTCCCATAAAAAAGTCTCGGATTCTGAGACATTTCTCCTATAGAAAAAGTCTCAGATTGTGTGACACTTTTTCCCATTGAAAAGGTCTCAGATTCTGAAACACTTTTCCTATAGAAAAATTTTCGGATTCTGAGAACTTTTTTTTATAGAATAGGTCTCAGATTCTGAGGCGTTTTTCCTATAGAGAAAGTCTCAGATTCTAAGGCGTTTTTTTCTATAGAAAAAGTCTCAGATTCTGAGGACTTTTTCCTATAGAAACAGTCTCAGGTTCTGAGGCGTTTTTCCTATAGAAACAGTCTCAGGTTCTGAGGGGTTTTTCCTATAGAAAAAGTCTCTGATTCTGAGGCGTTTTTCCTATAAAAAAGTCTCAGATTCTGAGACGTTTTTCCTATAGAAAAAGTCTCAGATTCTGAGACATTTTTCCTATAGAAAAAGACTCAGATTCATATACAGTTTTTCGATAGAAAAAGACTCAGAGTCTGAGACATTTTTCCTATAGAAAAAGTCTAAGTCATTTTTTTGTACAAAATTAAGTCACATTTTTCCTTTAAAAATTTTCAGATTTTCCCTATAAATTTTTTAGATTTTTCCTTCAAAAAATTCAAATTTTTTTTTCCATTAAATATTTTTGGATTTTAAGACTATTTTCCTTTGGAAATTTTTTTTTAAAATTTCCTACTTCTTTTCTTCCTTTTTTCCTTTTTTCTTTCTTTTTTCTTTTCTTTTCTTTTATTTTTTTTTTCTTTTTGAATTTTGGTCTGGGGGGGGAAATTTCCCCTTTTTCCCCCCCCTTGTACCCGCGCATGCCTCATACTGTGGTTGGAGGGTATAAAAAAGTCAGATAAGTAATTCTTACGATTATCTTAAGTGAAATTTCATAGCGGTTCTTATCTTAGAACATTTACTAGCCTATCCCACGAAATTTTGGAGTTTTTTATGGCATACCCCTAGAACGATGCTTATTGAAGAACTGATTATCGGGGGAAAAATAAATAAAAATAATAAATAGAAATAAAAACAAATAATTTTTTTAATATTTTCTTAAAGTTTTTATATAAAACTGCGTTTTTTATAAATACTTAAACTTAAACTCAGTTTGATACAAAACTTAAAATAATTTGGACAAAATCCATTAAAAAATGCCTGCGAATTTTGTACTCTTACACACAGAAAACAAATTTTCTAATTTCCAACTAAAAATCAAAAAGTTAATAAGAAAATCTAAGAAAACCAGCTGGGAAAAAGTGTGTAGTAGTATAGAGCACACTACGGAAGCCGCCAGACTAAGAAAAATTTTGTCAAAAAAAAGTGTTCCACCTATTTTGTTAAAACGAGACGATGATAACTGGACTGAAAGCGCAGTGGAAACACTCGATGTTCTTTTGAGAACACACTTTCCGGTATGTACCACGGATCCGATACCGGAGAACGCAAATCTAGAAGTTATTTTGGAAATTCCTGAACATCTTTTAACCACCGATCGTGTAAAATGGGCATTAAGTTCATTTCAACCATACAAATCGCCTGGACCAGACGGTATTATACTTGCCACGTTGCAAAATGTTGCTAATGGCATAACGCCATACTTATTGACAATTTTCCATGCCTGTTTAAGGTTGTGTTACATACCTATCGCATGGCGAAAGGCCATTATAACGTACTTACCTAAAAGTGGTAAAATTAACCACGCGACCGCTAAGGATTACAGACCGATTAGTTTGACGCCGTTTTTACTGAAAACTCTAGAGAGATTATTGGATTTACATATAAGGGCTAACCTGGCGCCAAACTTTCTATCGGATTCGCAACATGCTTATCAGTAGGGTAAATCCATAGAAACAGCACTACATTCGTTAGTACAGAGGATAGAGACATCTCTTAAATATAGAGAATATGCCATGGCAGCATTTCTTGATATTTAATAACGTGAATACGGAGTCAATAATTGATGCGATGAACAATGCATCTATTAGTCACTGCATAATCACGTGGGTTAAGCGAATGCTTTCCAATCGGGAAATTACCGCTGAATGGAGTCATGCTAAGGCCTCACGTTACGCGACTAGGGGTACACCGCAAGGCGGAGTTTTATCACCTTTACTCTGGCTGTTAGTGGTAGACCCTATACTGAAAAAACTGGGAACTTCAACCATCGCTTATGCGGACGACGTCGTAATATTGTCCTGTGGGAAATATCCGGACACGATACCCGATTTACTTGAAGGGTCACTGAAGATGGTATGGAAGTGGGCATCAGATAACGGACACAACGTTAACCCGAAAAGGACCGAAATAGTTCTTTTTACGAGAAAGTATAAGATCCCAAATTTTAGGAAGATTCGTGTCGGTGGAGTTGAGATTCCACAATCCCCTCATGCGAAATTTTTAGGAGTGATTTTGGACAGTAAGCTCTCCCATCGCTTATGCGGACGACGTCGTAATATTGTCCTGTGGGAAATATCCGGACACGATACCCGATTTACTTGAAGGGTCACTGAAGATGGTATTGAAGTGGGCATCAGATAACGGACACAACGTTAACCCGAAAAAGACCGAAATAGTTCTTTTTACGAGAAAGTATAAGATCCCAAATTTTAGGAAGATTCGTGTCGGTGGAATTGAGATTCCACAATCCCCTCATGCGAAATTTTTAGGAGTGATTTTGGACAGTAAGCTCTCTTGGAAAATGAACACAGTTGAGAGAATAAAAAAGGCTAACAATGCTTACTACGCATGTAAGAAAATGTTCGGTAGTACCTGGGGTTTAGAGCCTAGAGTTACGTACTGGATTTATACTTCAGTAGTAAGACCAATCTTACTATACGGAGTGTTAGTCTGGTATAAGGCACTTGAAAGGGATGTGATACTAAAGCAGTTTCAAAGACTTCAACGGCTTATGGGATGTAGTATTACAGGAGCTTTGAGAACAACATCGACCAACTCTATTGACGCCTTATTGCACCTTATACCAATTGACGTTTTTGCGAAAGGTGAAGCTTACAAGGCTTGCCTTAGACTCAAAGAGTCAAATTGGTTTAAGTTTCGCAATTTTGGACACAGTAACATTGACAATTTCAATAATATTGATTCGGATTACTTAGTGCCCAAACTATTTTTCGACCGGAAATATGAAAGAAGATTTCCAACTCGAGAATATTGGTCTAACTGGCAGGACACCCCTGCAGACACCGTAAATATCTTTACCGACGGATCCAAACAAACGCATGGAGTAGGCGCGGGTTTTACGAACGTGGAACAAAACCAGAACTTTTCTTTTAACCTACCTTTGGACTCGAGCATATTTCAGGCTGAAATAGTTGCCATAACTAAAGCTGTGGAACATATCAGCACAGAGAAAAATAAATTTCCAACTGAATTTTTCAGTTGTTGCAACTCAAAATTCGGTTGCTGCTACTAAATTTCACTGTGGCAGACGAATTTTTTAGTTGTTTCAATTAAAAGACTGTTGTATTAACAAAATTGAGTTGTAACTACCGATATTTAGTTGTTTTTACCTTAATACAAATGCATCAACCGAATTTTTGTTGCAACAACTAAATTTCAGTTGGAAATTAGCAAATTTGTTTTCTGTGTGAGGGAAACCAAGGGAACAACCATAAATTTTTACGTAGATAGAAGGCTCTTCAAGGATATTATATTAAATCTAAAATAGTTTTACAATGTTACGAGAACTTGCAGATGCTGTGTCTACACAACCAGGTTAATTTATTATGGGTACCAGGACACAACGGAATACAGGGAAATGAAAAGGCAGATGAACTCGCAAAACTTGGAGCTGATGGTTAAGGTACCATGGTGCCAATTTTACCACCACTTCAACACTATAAACTGGCACCCTGAAAAATGGCCCCAATGCAAAATGGCCCCAACGTTAAAAATTAAAAATTGCCCCATTTTTGGGGTCTTTTTGAAAATGAAATTTCACCCCACTTTGAAATATGAAATATGGCCCCAATTCTGTGTGAAAAAATGTCCCAAAAAAGTAGAACCATTTTTCTGAAAATGAAAAAAGGCCCCAAATTGCAATATGAAAAATGACCCCAAAAAAAGTATGTATTTTTCCAAAACCATTATAAATAAAATTTTCATTCAGTCAATTTCATTTAATTTCAGTCAATAATTATAAATTGTAATTAAAAATTATAAATTTAAAATAACTCCCAATGAAATTATTTTTTTTTATTTAAAACTTCTGAGTTGTATTAACGACATAAAAGATATTATTAACGCTTTCGGGCTGCTACTTATGGTGAGTTTATATCATTGGATTTTCGGTATGATTTGATTTTGGCACCCATTATAGTTCTCATGATTATTCATATCTTAAAAGCACCCGTGTAAGTTCTTCCATATAATTCAGTGAATTTAACAAAGGTAAAAAATATATTCTATTTTATTAACCCACTTTAAGAAGTTGGAATTAAATATATTCTTTGATGACTTATCGTTTCTAGGATTCTGTATAATGGCAGTAGCAATAATACATATTTCTTTTGAAAAACTTTGAAAGCATATAGGTGTGAAGAAAGCGCCGCAGGCGAAAAATTTTTACAAGAGATTTTCACAAAAAATTAAAAAAAAATCGCGCGATTTTTTTTTAATTTTTTGTTAAAATCTCTTGTAAAAATTTTTCGCCTGCGGCGCTTTCTTCACACCTATATGCTTTTAAAGTTAAAAAAAAATAATAATTAACTTAAGTAACTCGGAAATAAAATTTAAGTAGGTTTTCATAATACCGAAAGACCAACGGACCTCAGAGTACATGTGTGCTGACGTAAAGCGTAAGCAACCACTTAAAACCTATACCAAAATGAAATTAACATTTCAAATAATCTATCCGAGTTCCTTCTTACTTTTTGTTTTGTCACTTCAGATTTTTGTTTTGTTGTATTAAAATATTAAAACATAAAGTACTGCTGTCCAAAAAAACTTTATTTTGCGGAGAGGGTGAGTTTAATGTTTGATATCCTTAAGTCCGACCTAAGGCCGGCTACGCAGAAAAACTTTAAAGCAAAAAAAAAATTTTCACACAGATTTTGTACACATATTAATAAATGCATGCCAATTGTTTAAAAGTCTTAATTTAAATACGACGGGGAATATGTGGAAATAATTTTATTATTTTTATTAAATTTGGGGCCATTATTCATTCTGCAAAATAACCCCAAATCAAAAAATGAAAAATGGCCCTATTAATTTTGGGGTCATATAAAAATGAAAAATGGCCCCAAAATTAAAAGCAAAAATTACCCCAAAAAACCAGGAAAAATGACCCCAAATTTTCGTGTTGTTGTACTCCATATAAAAATTTGGGGCCATTTTTCATTTTCGTTTTGGGGCCATTTTGCATTGGGGTCATTTTTCATGGTGCCCTATAAACTTAAACGGAATTCCATCAATGTTGCAAAGGCAAACAGGAGGTGGAGAGAACTGACAACATGCAAAATCAGCAGAACTTTGTGGTCAACTTATGATCAAGGGAAAACTCAATATCTACTATCACTTACGAGAAGGGAATGCCGAGCTCTGACTGGGATAATAACTGGTCATTGTCTTATCGGCATCCATGCCAAGAATATTGGACTTACTTCAGACGCTAGTTGTAAAAGATGCGCTTCACCAGGAGTAGATGAAACGATGGAACACATACTTTGTCACTGCCCAGCTGTGGCAAGGAGTCGCCGATCCATTACCGGTCAGATAAGTTTCGGTACTTTGGAGGATATAACGCAAATGGATCTTAGGATATTGAAAAGATTCGCAATGACTTTGAACGTGTTTAACTTGCACCGCTAGCG
This sequence comes from Pegoplata infirma, assembly GCA_963921195.1. Lineage (NCBI taxonomy): Eukaryota > Metazoa > Arthropoda > Insecta > Diptera > Anthomyiidae > Pegoplata > Pegoplata infirma. The sequence continues at coordinate 208,632,622 of OY992536.1, forward strand.
GAAAAAAAAGTTTTGTGGTACCGCTATGGACCAAGAGGTCTATGCGAGGTGTCAATCGGACACCGCCACCCTTACCTAACCTAACCCAACTAAAAATCAGTTGTTACAACAAAAATTCGGTTGATACATTTGCATTAAGGTTGTAACAACGGAATATCGATAGTTAAAACTAAATTGTATTGATACAACTGTCTTTTAATTGAAACAACTACAAATTTCGTTTGCCAGATCGAAATGTAGTAGCAGCAACCGAATTTTGAGTTGATACAGCTGAAAAATTCAGTTGGAAATTTATTTTTCTCTGTGTACCCAAAACATTAAATCATGATAATGTTTTGCGGAAGATTTGGGTACACTTGCCAAAGCAAAGTTTTTTTTAGAAAAAATAATGTTATATTACTTTGCTATTCCATGAAAAACGAATTGAAATATCAGTCGAGGACCCCATTAAAAAACCAAAAGAGCTGTACATTTCGTAAGTGAGTGCAAAAATAAATGCAAAAAAGTATTTTACATTTTGGAGAGTATAAAATATTCGGCACCAAAGAATATAACACTCTCACTTGTTTTATGTACATTTGATAAACCAATGGATCAACGAAGTTCGAAAAAAAGTTATTATTCCTGCAACCCTTACACGCATAGGTCTATTTTATTTCATGTATTTTTATAGTGCGTATACTTAACGTTATTAAAAAAATTTAGGCATTAATCATACGCTCAGTGCCTCTTATTTTAGTTTTCACGAAAAAATTCCTAAACGATAGAAGATAAATGTCTTTGCCAAACGAAAATTAGACAAAAACAATTTTTTAACCCCCTCTAATAATAATTTTATACGACATATCATGTGTGAGTTTGTACATGTTTCTCTATTGGAAATCCAAATGAACTTGAAAGATACAATCATATGTAACGGAGAAGACAACCTTACTTTTTACAGTGGTGGTTCAAAAATAGTAGCACACAGAGAAAACAGTTTAGTTGTGCCAGCCGAATTTAGAATCAACTGCTGGTTTAATAAAAACAACCAAAACTTTCTGTTGCGATAACCGAAATTTGTTTATAACAACTTAAATTCTGTTGGTTCAAATAAATTTCTGTAATCGCAACCGCAAATATCGGTTATTTAAATTAAACCATGCAGTTGACTCTAAATTAGGCTGGCATAATTAAACTGTTTCCTGTGTGCAGGTGTATTCAGTAGGCATTTGTTTTTTTTTTTTCAATATCTAAGACGGTGATTAGTCATAGAAAATGGATAACACTACTGAACATTTTGGAAAAAAAAAAAACTTTATGCGAATGGGACCCGACCTTGCACAGTTAATTGAAATTGTTCTAGTGATCTCAAAGAATACTGACATATTGATTACAGTTCTTAAAATGTATCTTTGACATAATTAGAATGTTCCATGCAAAAGCTTACTTATCCTTAAAATCGATAACCAATTTTTTATACCTGGTAGGGTCCTATTTTGTCCTTTAGTATCTAATAACACAGTAAAAAAAATACGGGGTTCCGACGACTGATTAAACTATTTTACAAATTAAAAAAAAAATTGCGATCCACAACATATTGTATTTATTTTTCATGTTAAGTCTAACGCATAATCCGAAAATCTACTCCAAGATTTTTAAGTAGAACAGTCTTCGAGATATTTCCGACTTTTCAAATTTTTATCTTTTTAAAAAGGGGTTTTACATAAATTAAAATATCTCCGGAACAAATTGATCGATTTAAAACATTTGTTTTAAATTAAAGGTAACTTAATGATATATCAACCCCACATATCGTCGGTGCGCCGACCAGAACACCTATGTGTTTTTTATGAATTGTTCAGGAGAGCAAAAAAACCGTTTTATTTTGCCAATTCGCAACATTTTTTTAAAGAAAATTTTTTTTATTTTTCCTAAACCCATTTAAAAATATTACGCGTTAAAAAACATACAAAATCTTTTTTTAATCTGAAGTGGTACAAGATTTTAACAAAAAACTACACATAGGTGATTTTGTTTCGGACTTTTTACATGTTTATAAAAAATATATGATACACATAGGTGTTTTTGTTCTTAAATTTATTTTAAATAAATTTTTATTTGTTGTTCAAAAGTAAAAATTTTGCAAGTTATATATCCGCATGGACTTGTAGCGAAATATTGATGGTATTCACGTTAGAATTTTTATCCTTGCAATGTGCGAAATGCAACATTTACTACAAAAAACACACGTAAAATTATTTTGGTGTTTTTTTCATCCCATGTGTTTGTTGTAAAAAGTTTTTCAATTCGTACTTTGCAAGGCTGAAAACTTCTGATGTGAATTTTGTTATCACAAAGAGACGGAAAAACTTTACCAATGCAGAAAGTGATTATCAGGAAAACCAAAATATTAATAAGTAATAAGTCAAAAAAAGTATTAAATATAATTCTGATGCAAAAAATGGCAAAATGTATCTTCAGTGAAATGAAATGGCGAATCTTTTCGTAGAACATATTAACCCTCTATCTGCCATTTTTAGGGGTCATTTTTGTCCTTTTTTTAAATATCCTCATACAACACCACCTACACCACAAAAACGTACATTAACGGGTTAAAATCTCCTACAAAGATTTTCTGCATCAAATTTTACTAGGTGTTGTCAAAGTCCAAAAGTTCCTGCAAAGTGCAAAATGGTTAAAAAAGTAAAATTGTAAATTATCAAATACTGTTAAACTTTTTTTTTGCAAAAGTCGAGTGAAATAAGTCGAAAAAAAATATAAATCTGCTTTTGAACTAAATAAAGTTAAGAGATAATTCAGTGAAAATTGATGGCGGTTCTTTTCTTAGAACATGTTAACCCTTTATCCTCATTTTGGTGCTCTTTTTAAATATCATCATAGTCCACTACTAAGGCATACGTATAAAGGGTTAAACAATTTTACAAACATTTTCTGCATCAAATTTTACTAGGGGTTGTCAAAGGCCAAAAGTTCGTGCGATGTAAGCAAAAGGTTTAAAAAAGGAAAATTTTAAATTATCATAATTTGTTAAATTGTGTCTTAGCAAGATACTTTACAATTTTACTTTTTTAAGCACTTTTCGCACGAACTTTTGGCCTTTGAGAACCCCTAGTAAAATTTGCTGCAAAATTTTTTGTAGAACATTTTAACCCTTTTAACGCACGTTTAAGTGAAGTTCTATGAGGGTATTTGGCAAAAGGACCAAGATTACTCCCAAAAATGGAAGATAATGTGTTTCAAGAAAAGAACCGCCATCAAATTTCACTGAAGATATCATCATTTAGCTCAGACAAAGATTTATATTTTTTTTTTACTTATTTTACACGACTTTGGTGAAAAACAATTTAACAGTTTGTGATAATTTACAATTAAATTTATTTAAGCATTTTGCACTTTTCGCACAAAATTTTGACCTGTGACAACCCCTAGTAAAATTTGATGTAAAACTAATTTTTTTGTAGAACATTTTAATCCTTTAACCGCACGTTTTAATGGCGTTCAACGAGGATATTTAAAAAAAGTACCAAAACGACACGTAAAAATGGAACACACAGGGTTAATGTATGTAAATGTATGTTCTTAGAAACGAACCGCCTTAAAATTTCACTAAGGACATCTTTTGATATTATTTACCTCAGAATTATACTTTATACTTTTTTTAGCTTGTTCAAAATGCATTTAAAAAAAATTTGGAAATTATTTTTTTTTAAATCGTGTTGCACAGTGTTATGCAATAAAGTTTCGGAATATTACAAAAAAAATGTTCAGAAAACTTTTAAAATATCAATTTATAAAAAAACCAAAGGCAGACGCAATGTTTTTACGTTTAAATCAAAAACAGTTATGTGTACTAATAACACATAAGTGTTTTTGCCGGAGAATTTCTATTATAGGTAACACATAGGAGTTTAAGCTAACTTTGAAACCATTTGAGATAACGGGAAACGCTCTGGGGGATAAATGCATTACCTGATAGGCTTCCTAATGGGCCAATAAAAAAAAAATAAAAAAATTACACATAGGTGTTCTGGTCGGCGCACCGACGATATAACATTTTTCTATCACAATTTCAATTATCACCTTAGAAGCTATTATTCGATAGATATATTGACAATTTTGATTCCATTTTACCTAAATTTAGCAAAAAAAATAAAATTGCATTGTGCATTTCATAAAGGAAAAAAAAAAAATTAAAATTCGTATTTGTCGCTCCATGTTTTTTAAAAAAATCAGTTGAAAATTGTAAAAGTTATGTGCATTTGAGCAGGCGCGGATCCACGGGGGAAAGGAAATCCCCCCCCACCCCCCAAACCAAATTCGAAAGAAGAAAAAAAAAGAAAAAATAGCAAAAGATATGGATGAAGAAAAAGGGAGAGGTAAAAAGATAATAATCTCAAAATTTTTTCCATGAAGAATTTTTCTAAAGGAAAAATGTCTCGAATGTTAAATTTTTCTATCCCAGCTAAAAATAAAGTTTACAGCGGCATGTACGATCATATATGATAATTTATGTTAAGGATGGACCAATATATGATCGCATATTATCATATGTTCTTCCATATATGGTCATATACTGCATAAGCCCCAATTTTAATATATGTTCATATATGATCATATATGTTTCCGAACTAAAGATGTATGGTCAGATTTGTTCATATATGCTCATATACATATCATTTTTATCAGCGATATGAAAAAATTTGAGAATTTTCTTAAATGAAAAATTTAAGAATTTTTCATTAGGAAAAAATTGAGAATTTTCCTTAGAAATAATGGCGAATTTTTCTATTGGAAAATATTTGATTTTTTTTCGGAATGTTATAATTTTTCTATATGAAAAAAGTCTCGGAAATTTGGGAATTTTTCTAGACGAAAAATTTAGAAATATTTCTATAGGAAAAGTTTAAGAATTTTTCTTAGAATTTTTCTATGGGATAAACCTGCGAATTTTTGTATAGGAAAAATCTGAGAATTTTAATAAGAAAAACCTAAAAAATTTTCTAAAGGAAAATATTCGAGAATTTGTTTTTTAAGGAAAAGTCTAAGAATTTTTCTTTAGAAAAAATATGGGAATTTTCAATAAAGAAAATCTGATAATTCTTCTTTCGAAAAAAATTTGAGAAGATGAGAAAGCAGTTTTATGAACATTTTTTCTAAAAAAATGGTCAAGAATCTCAAAATTTTTCTGTAGTAAGAATGTTTTTAAATCTTAGAATGTTTTTTATAGGAGAAAGTCTCGGAATCTCTAAAATTTTTTGGAAAAACAAAGAATCAAAGTCTTTTTCTTTAGGACAAATGCCTCAGATTCTGGGATAATATCTCAGAATCTGAATTTATTTCTTTTTGAAATATGTTTCATAATTTAAGACTTTTTAATAATAAAAAATTAAATCCTTGGCCAAGATAAATAAATCTCCGACTTTTTCGATAGGAAAAATATCTCAGAATTTGCGAGTCTTTATAGAAAAAATGTTCTAGAATCTGAGACTTTTTGTAAAATAAAAATAACTTAGAATATGAGATTTTTTCTGTAGAAAAAAATCTCAGAATCTGATATTTTAGGAAAATGTCCCAGAATCTAAGAAAATATCTTTAATTCTGAGACTTTTTTCTATTTGAAAAATGTCCCATGATCTTTTTGTCTGAGACTCAGAATCTGAGACTTTTTCTATAGGAAAAATGTTTCAGAATCTAAAATTTTTTTGTATGAAAAATTTCTTAGATTCTCAGACATTTCAATAGAAACTATGAGAATCTTGGATTTTTTATAAAGAAAAATTTTACAAAACCTTCAAATTTTGGTGAAGAAAGAACGCTTCGGTGAAAAAATATAATAAACAAATATATCTCAGAACCTTAGAGGTTCTCAGAACCTATGGGGAAAATCGTCACTAAATCCAATCGATTTTTTTTTTTCTTAAAATAGGAACTTTTTGGTGGGAAAATTGCCTAAGTTTATGAGCATTTTCTATGTGTATCAGAACATACAAATTTTTCAAAAGCAAGAATTTTATAAATTCTTAAAACTTTCCTGTAGCAAAATGGCTCAGAACCTCAGAATATTTCTATTGGGATAATGTCCCAGACTCATAAACCTTCTCTTTAAGCAAATGACTGAAAAATTTTGAAATCCGCAATCTTTTTTGAATTAAAGATGCCGCAAATTTAATATATTTTCTAATGGAAAATTTTCCAGAATCTGTGTCTTTTGCTGAGAATTTTTTAAGGAAACATTTTTTAAATATCAAACATTTTTTTAACCTTTTTTAAAGGAAAAAAATTTTTTAAAATTAGAAATGTTTCTACAGAAAAAATCATAATAGACAAGTGGAAGTCACTAAAAAAATCTTAACTAATGATTTAAAATCGACCTGAGGTTCCCTGCAAAAATAAAAAAAAATTGAGTAAAAAATAGTTTTTTGAGTAAAAAAAAAAATATAGTTTAAAGCTACGTTCACAATGTCAGAGTCAATCCAATACATGGCACAGATTGAAATGTTAACCGTGCATAATGTAGTGTGGAGTTCTGTCACATTGTTGTTGACATATTACTTACATGCTTAGCAATTTTGGGAAAATATCCTTTTAGATTTTGGGCACATAATCCTAAAATTAAAATTATGTATTTTTTTAATTTTTTAAACATTTTATTTTTAAATTAACACATATTTTGTTTTGTTTATTATTTTTTTTAATGACATTAGTAGAGATGGCACTTTCGCAGAGGTGTATTTTTTCTCTGTTAACGGTTAACATAGGCTCTGTTAACTCCAGATTGGAACTCCAGAGTAGAACATGTTTGACTCTGGAGTGAATTGAAAAAAGATAGTCAAATTCAAAAATTTGAAAGTGCAAAAGGGAAAGGTATAAAATTTTCCACAGATTAGAGTACTCCAACATTGTGAATGCGGCTTAAAGAAAGCCATTTTTTAAAAAAGATGAAAATTTGAACAGTCGATATTTCAGAAACTGTTCTACTTTAAAAACTTTAGAGTTGATTTTCAGATTCAGCGTAAGATTTTACATAGAAAATGAATGCAACATGTCGTGAAACAAAATCTCTATAAACTACTGTTATTTCTATTTTATTATTTAAACAAGTCAATTCAATATCTATAATTAAAAAATAACGTTGGAGTAAAGTTGAAAATTGGAAAAAAAAAATTGTTCTACAGGGTACGCCAGGGCACGGCATGCATAAAAAATTTGTAATCTAGATAGTATAAGCTTTCATATCCATCCGGTTTTAAATTCTCCCTCCCCTGCGTTAAAAAATGTATGGCCCTTAAATTAAATTGCGAACATCTTCGAACAATTTTTTTTTTATGCCCCCAAGGTAAAATCAGCAGTTGGTCAGTAGTATTAACCAGCAACGATAGCCACCATTAATGCTTTTAGACCACCGACTCCAACTGCTGACATGTCCTTAAAGATTTCAGGGAGAGCCATTGAATTCAAGTTTTTACAACTTTAAAATTTTTAAGCTTAAAGGATTTATTGATTTTCCACATAAAAATAGTTTAAGAGTGCTATTTTATTACTCTTTACTGTGTGCATTTGGAAAAGCACGATTCTAATAGACCTAGACACGCCTGATGTTACACATACTTACAAACTTCCATACTTACAATATTTGTAAAATATGGCAGTAAATATATCAGTAAGTGTAACAAAACAATAACAATTAAGACATGCAATACACAGAAAACTGATATCTTTCATTCTGTTCTAGTTTTGCTGTGTTGGAATGAATACAACTAATATAGTTTTTTGACATGTAACAGATTTTCATGGATTTTATTTTAATTACAATTTAATAATTGATAAAGATAAAGTGAAAACAAATAAAAACATTTAGCCTTTAAATGATAAATTTAGCATTTTAATATTTAAAATTTTAATAAATCAACAAATTCCGATCATGAATACCTAAAAAAAAATTAAGCTGCATTTTAGAGCTTTTTTTGCTTACTTTGGCAATATTTGCTTATTTTTCATTTATTGACTTTTTTTGCTGTTATATCAATGGTTTGGCTTTATTTATGCTCTTTTTTATAGTTTTTTTTTTTTTTTTTGTCTATTTTTCAATTAAGTATTTGCTTATGTATTTTAGTTTAAAAAATAAATAAAGGTAAACAAAAAATATTATTTAAATTTTTAAAAATTTATTTTTTCAAAAAAAAAAAAAAAAATTCGATGATTATTAAAAAAATGTCTGCGAACTTTGTACTCTTGCCCAAAACATTAAATCATGATAATGTTTTGCGGAAGATTTGGGTGTACTTGCCAAAGCAAAGTTTTTTAGAAAAAATAATGTTACATTACTTTGCTATTCCGTGCAAAACGAATTGAAATATCAGTCGAGGACCCTCATTAAAAAACCAAAAGAGCTCTACATTTCGTAAGTGACTGCAAAAATAAGTGCAAAAAAGTGTTTTTACATTTTGGAGAGTATAAAAGATTCGGCACCAAAGAATATACCACTTTCACTTGTTTTATGTACATTTGATAAACAAATGGAAAATTTTTATGCGAAAAGCTTAGACTTGGTGAAAAAGTAATTTTGTTAAAAAAAATGATATTTTTTTTTCACAAAAACAAAATTATGTTAAAAAAAATTTAATGAACCCAAAATTTTTGGTAAAAAAAAAATTTTGATGAAAAAAAGTTTTTTGTGAAAAGAAAAATTTTTTATGTTAAAAAAAATTGATGAAAATAAATATGAAAAAAAAAATTTTTTGGTGAGAAAAAAATTGATTATAAAAAATTTGATGAAAAAAATTGATGAAATAAGTTATGATAAAAAAAAAATTATGAAAAAAAAATTTTGAAGAAAAAAAAAAATTGATAAAAAAACAAAGTTAATGGAAAAAAAATTGATAAAAAAAAATTTGATAAAAAAATAAATTGATTAAAAAAATGACGAAAAAAGAAGTTTGATGAAAAAAGAAATTTTATGAAAAAAAAAATTTGATGAAAAAAAAAGTTTGATGACAAAAAACCAATTTTATGAAAAAAAAAAAATTTGATGGAAAAAAATTGATGAAAAAATAAGTAAGAGTGTTAAACTCGGCTGTGCCGAATCTTTTATACCCTCCAACATGCAAAAAAAAATGCAGGAACGTTTTCTTTTTTTTTGGGGGGGGGGGGGGTAAAATTTCCTCTCGAATATGTGTTTTAAAACTCATTATTATGCTTTATGCACTAAAGAAATACAAGTTTATCAATATTAAAAAAACAAATTATTCCACGCCCATAAAAGGGAGGCGGACCGAAAAAACGACATTATCTAATTCTCTGGGTTCAAATGCAGAACTTTTAACTTCCTGTAGCATAAAAATGTTGCATTTGTTAAACAAAAACACAAAAAATCCTGTAAAAAAGTGGTATTTTTCATGGGTTGGTTTAGTTCTCTAAGGGGGAACTTTTTCCCCCTTAATCCGATTTTGCCCATTTCCGAACTTAACCTGCCTAGGAATATAAGACATATTCGGAAGTCAAGCTCTTTTATTTTGGACTGTATCGTGTCCTCTACAGACGGACAGACGGACGGACTGACGGACGGACATCGCTAGAATCGATCACTGATCAATAAAATATCGTCCATTCCATGAGACATTTTAAAAAATCTGACCGAGGGTATTCGGATTTTTGTTATTTTTTGCATACAGATACTCTATGGAGCCAATTTCAAATTTTATCCATCAGATCGAAAACATTCGAAAAACTCGCGATTTTATTCACCATTTTCGTTTTTAAAAAAGTAAAAAAAAATGCAAAATCTGTGTAACTTTTAGCAGCTGTATTCCCTAAATTACTTATCGCATTTTAACAATCTATAGCGCATACGAATAGTATGTAAGTCTTTTTTAATATCTAATATACTGAAAAAATATTGGTGGTTAAAAAGTGCATTTTATATGCAAATGCAATTTTGAAGTGCATTTTGCGAACCTTTTACCCCTTTTAATTTTTTTTTTAATTAGCATATTTGGAAAACTTAGAATTTTTGCTACAAAAAAAATGTTTACATTACAATGGACCGAGAATGTTTGATATTTTTTATATTTTTTTTTTTTAATACTTTCTTAAGTTTCCCTTACAAAAATTTGTATTTTTTAAATTATACCAAAATCATGTAAAAAGACATGTTTTTAAACCGTTATATTTTCAAAAGTACTAATCGTATCTCATTGTTTTTATGCACATTAGAAAGGTATTTTTGTCTATTTTTTGTATTTAATGACCGCAATATTGGTGTTTCGAAAATGCATTTTAAATGCAAATGCAGTTTTGAAGGGCATTTTTCAAAACTTTTACCCATTTGATTTTTTTTTTTAATTATCATATTCGAAAAGTTTACAATTTTTACTACAAAATAATGTCCTCCTAATAATGGACCCACAGTGTGTGCTATTTTTTTGAATTTTTTTAAAAAACATGTAATTTCAGATTTCTTTTGGTTTGATTTAAAATATTAAAATTTGTTTCTAGGAAATTTTTAAAATTTCTTTAAAAATAGCACACACAGTGGGTCCATTACTAAGAGGACTTTATTTTGTAGTAAAAATTGTAAGCTTAACGAATATAATAATTAAAAAAAAATTCAAAGGGGTAAAAGTTTGGAAAAATGCACTTCAAAACTGCATTTGCATTTAAAATGCATTTCTGAAACACCAACATTTTTTTGGTCATTAAACGCAAAAAATGAACAAAAATACCTTTCTAATGTGCATAAAAACAATAAGATACGATTAGTACTTTCGAAAATATAATGATTTAAAAACATGTCTTTTTGCATGATTTTGGTGTAATTTAAAAAATACAAATTTTTATAAGGGAAACTTAAGGAAGTATTTTTTTTTTTAAATATTAAAAATAGCATACATTATCTGTCCATTTTAATGAAAACATTTTTTTTGTAGCAAAAATTCTAAATTTTCCAAATATGGTAATTAAAAGAAAATTAAAAGGGGTGAAAGTTTCGCAAAATGCACTTCATAACTGCATTTTCATATAAAATGCACTTTTAAACCACCGATATTTTTTCAGTTTATTAGATATTAAAATAGACTTACATACCATTCGTATGCGCTATAGACTGTTAAAATGCGATAAGTAGTTTAGAAAATACAGCTGCTCAAAGTTACACAGATTTTGCATTTTTTTTTACTTTTTTAAAAACGAAAATCGTGAATAAAATCGCGAGTTTTTCGAATATTTTTAATCTGTTGGATGAAATTTGAAATTGGCTCCATAGAGTATCTGTATGAAAAAAATAACAAAAATCCGAAGACACTCGGTAAAAAAATGCCTAAAATCGCCAAATGTCTGGTGGAATGGACGATATATACTTTTTAGGGTCCTAGACCCATATTTCAATGCGTTACACACGGAATGACAAAGTGAGTATACCCCCATACTGATGTTGGAGTGTATAAAAAGTGATGAAAAAAATTAATTAAAAAGAAAAATTTGATGAAAAAAAAAATTGAGGAAAAAAAAAATTGAGGAAAAAAAAATTTGAGAAAAAAAAAAATTGTTTTGTTGAAAAATAATTATGTTATTTTTTATTCACCAGCTGGTGAAAAACGGTTTTATTCACAACGCACAGTGGGTTCGATGGTACCCAAATTCAAATATGCAGTAGTTTTAGAATATTAAATTTTTTTATTGATGAACTAATATAAAAACGTAAAAATAGACATTTTGGAACAAAAAAAATTGGAAAAAAATATTTTTTTTAACCTGTTAGGCAGTTTTTTGTTTTTCGAAAAAAAGGGTTATAGTTCACTATTTTTGCTGTAACTTTTTAATGAAAAGCGATAAATAAAAAACATTGGAAATTAAAGTGTACATATTGTGCTATCAAAGTAATTAAAGAAAGAATGCATAATATGTATTTATATTATTATAAATTTTATTTAAAATCCAATTTTTGTATTTCACAAAATCTCATAAATGTACAAATTTATCTGAAAAAAGTGATTTATGGGAATATTATAGTTTTTTAGTAACGAATTATCATAAATACATAAAAACACAGCATTTTAGAAAAAAAAAATTAACAAAATTTTTTTTTTAATCTTTTAGTCGTTTTTTATGTTTTTGGAAAAAAAACACGAAACCCTTGAACATGTAATAAAGCTACAAAAAACAACTGGAGGGGACGTTTTATTGGCTTAGGGGGAAGGTTTACCGGGAGACTATGGGGGACACCTTCCCCTAGCGATAAACGTTGCCAAAAAAATTGATGTCAGTTTTTGCACCTAACTAATAAAAATTTATCATTATTTAAATTATTTTTTCTATACACGCCCCCAAAAAGGGGCGGACCGAAAAAATTGGCTTTCCTGATCCCCTTTGGTTCGAATTCAGGTTGATGAACTTCATATGGCATTAAAATGTTTCATTTATAGAACAAATATACAAATAAAACTTGTAAAAAAATATTTTTCTGAGGTAGTTTTAGCTCTTCAAGGGGAACTTTTTCCCCCCTGGTCCGATTTTGTTCGTTCAAGAACTTAACCAGCCTATGACCATTATACATATTTGTGACAAACTTCAGGATTATAGCTTTGTTTTATGTACTTTATGGTGTGCTCAACAACAGATGGACGGACGGACACACGGTTAGTCACAGAATGTCTTAAAATCGATCAGTGATCAATAATATACACTTTATGGGGTCCTAGACCAATATTTCTATGTGTTACATACGGAATGACAAAGTGAGTGTAAGCCCATACTGTAGTTGTAGGGTATAAACACACATATAATGGTCTTGTTTAATAAATGAGACCCAGACTTCTTACACAAAAACGGGAATAAAAAAAAGGGCCGGGTATTGTCTGTACTTTTTTTTCTTTTAAATAAAAGCTGATATCCTATACTTTTTTTAATTCCACAAAACTAAATCCAACTATTACTAACTTAATATGTGTGGCCCATTAAATGGGGAAAATATCCCAATTTCGGGTCCTTTTTAAAAAAATTATTAAAAACGTTAAGACCCAATTTTTATAAACAAAAAAAATTTTGTAATTTAGTTTAATACATCACTCAGAAAATTATGTAAGTTACTACATGTTAGTTATTTGTATATTTTACAGTAGTTAGTTGTTTTCAACTACAAAGTCAGTTGTTTTTGTATGAAAAATATCAAACAACTATTTCTATTAGTTATTTTAAGTAGTTTTTTTGAATAACTCACAAAAAAGTACTGTGATGTAGTAACAGTTATTTAAAGTAGTTAATTTTATTTTTTTATCTCTGAAAAATTTTCAAAGTTTTTTTCCAAAAAATAAATTTTCGTTTCTTTATTTTTCACCACTTTAAAAAAAAAAATTGGAAAAAATTTGGTCTTCAATTTTTTTTTCTGAAAAATTTTTTGAAAAAAAAAAAAAAATTATATATTGATTATTTTATTTTTACTACATTTTAGTTGTTTTGACTACAAATGTAAGTAGTTTTTACTACATAAGTCAGTTGTTTTTTGTCAGTTAAAATCACTAACATTGTTAGTTGATTTAACTGAAAAAGTAGTTGACCCCAAAACAACTTACAAAGTAGTTATTTTAACTAACATTTTCAGTTGATTTTACTAACATAATTTTTTGAGTGATGTTGTTTAAGGTTCCATTAAAAAGATTTTCTTTTAAAAGATTTAATACTACTAATAATCGCTTGAATTGTAAAAAATTTTAATTTTTTTACTTTTTTCAAAGACTTCAATAATTTTCTAACTTTCATAGATTTTGATAACTAGTGTTGCAGAACTTTAACTACTTTTACCCCATACAAAATTTTATAACAAAAACTTCATTTATAAATTTCAATTAATCGCCACTTTGGTACCATTTGAACCCAATGTGCAACGAGGTGAATTATTATCCCAGTTACAAACCCAAGTTATTAAGATTTTTGGTTTTAAGAAAATGAAAATAGTAATTCTTGTTTTCTTTTTCGTTAATTGTTAGCTTATATAGTCAAGCTGAAGTGGCGTCCTGGAACTTTTTTAAAATTAGACACCAGCCTAAAAACATTATCATATTTAAATTTATTGAATACCAAACGGTGAGCATTAGCGATGTTTAGGTTGAACTTTAGTGTCGACGAAAAGTGTAAACGCAGTTGTTTTCTACATGTCTAAATGTAGAAAACAATCGCAAAATTACTGTTTTTGTAGTTTCTAAAATTTTTACATTAAAGTTTTTATACCCTCCATTCTAGTGATAGAGGGTATATATAAGTTTGTCATTCCGTTTGTAACACCTCGAAATATTGGTCTAGGACCCCATAAAGTATATATATTCATGATCCTCGATCGATTTTAAGACGATCTAGCGATGTCCGTCCGTCCGTCCGTCTGTCCGTCTGTCTGTCTGTCTGTCTGTTGAAAACACGCTAACTTTTGAAAGACTTAACGGAGGCTCCTGAAGTTTGGCATATATGTTGGGCATTTACCTGGTCAGGTTGGTATTACAATCCAGCGAAATCGGTCCAGTGGTTCAAAAGTTATGAGCAAAAGACTGAATTTCGGCAAGGGTTTTTCGTGAATTTTTTAGATAAAAAGCACTATAACTTTCGAAAAAATTCTGAGGATGCTGAAGCTTGGCATATATATTTTGCAGTCCTCCAGCCTCGTTCGTGTTGAATTTCAGCCAAATCGGTCCAGTGGTTCAAAAGTTATTAGCAAAACCGTGAATTTCAGATTAGCTTCACCTAAAATTCACGTGTTGAAAACCCGTTAAACCTGTTTTAAAAACATTGGTAAGTCACAGAAATATTTTACAACGTATTTTTGTCACTCAAAAATATTTTTATACCAAAACAAAAAAAAAATACACTCGAAAAAAATTTTACACTCAAAAAAAATTTTACACTCAAAAAAAAAATTAGTAATTTATATTTTTTTTTTTCAAAAATTACTAAAAAAAAAATTTTTTAAACAAAATAAAATATTTCTAATCAAAATTGTTATTTTTTCACGTTAGAAAATTTATTATCACTTAAAATGGGCATTGTGGAGGGTATTCATAGATTCGGCCAAGTCGAATTTAACTTTTCTACTTGTTAAAATCTTAGTGTGTTTTAATTTTTATTAAATAATAAAAATTAGTTATTTATTCGACCTTTTAATTGTGCAATGAAAAAAAGTTTATTCTGATTCGAGGCCTTTTCATGTTCCCAATTATGAATTATGAATTAACATAACAAGTACTTATGCTAACTCTACTTTCTTTATTAGGATATTTTCCATTAAATACTCATAGAGTTTCTTGCTTTAAAAAATTTGGCAATTTTCAGGAATGAATTGAAGATCGTTTCGGGGGGGGGGGGGGGGGGTTCCAAAACAACTTTGACAACGTTTTGCCAACATTGGACCACTTGCTTTTTTCTGACTGGGTAATCTTCAAAACTAGCAAAAAATGTGTCTATATATAGCCAACATTTTTATTTTACATGTTTCTAAAAAAAATTGTATAGTGTATATTAATTTTTTTATAATATTTTGTTGCATTTATAAAAATCTTATTCAAGTGCACTTGACACATGTGTGTGGAATATATACATTAAAATTATAGTTATTAACATTTTGAACGAAAAGCGGATGTGTCGTTTTTTTGTAACCACCAGTTATTTACTTCAATGGTACTTCATGGCGAAGGTGTCGGTTGTAGTGCTGTCTAATAACCCAACTAATTAGGATTTTTGCATGCTAATTAGCATTTTTTCTTTTGAATAATATTTTAAGAAAACAAAATAAAAACACACATTTGTGTATCTAAGTTTTAAAATAGCATACATCCTTCAAAGCTACTTTTGAAAAGTGTTTAAGTATAAAAACGTTTATAAAGTTTTTTTTTTTTATATTCGTCCTTCCCAAATGCTTCATTTAAAATCTTGTAAATCATCATTAAAACACATAAAAAGTAATACTATATACTAATTATTACTGTATGTGTTCAAAAGCTATTTTTACATTTATTTAACAGTAGGGTATTCGATTAATAGGGTTTTCTTACGATGGAAATTTACGGGGATAAATTTGTTTGTAGAAATTTAAAAGGACACACTATAAATTGATCGCATAGTAAAATGACGTCTAAATAAAAAGAGTACTCCTACAAGAGTGAAACCCGGATTTGTTCCAAGAGTTTTAGAATCGTGGTTACCCGCTAATTTTTTTTTCAAATATTAGATCTTACCCCATAGCTATCAAAGTAAATTCTTGTTGCCAATATTTTTTAATATTTTTGAAAGTAAAAACCCTTTATTTTATTTTAAACATCCAAGGAAAATTTTTGAAATCGTGTCCCACAAAAAATGTACCCGAGTAAAAAAGTTTTTTATATAATTTTATATAATTATATAATATTTGATAAAATCTATATAAATAAAAATCAATTGTCGTTCGTTGGTAACAGCATCAGTTGAGAACGGCTGGACCGATTTGGACAATTTTTTTTTGAAATGTTCGTCATAGTCCAACTTAGGTTTTTACGTAAAGAAAAATTGACCACGCCCACTTTTACGCCCACTTTTTTGATTTATCTAAAATCGGAAAACGGCTGCACCGATTTGGGTAATTTTTTATTTAAATGTTCGTAGTAATCCAATTTAAGTTTTTACTGAAAGAAAAATCGACCACGCCCACTTTTACACCCACTTTTCCAATTTATCTAAAATCTGAGAATGGCTGGGCCGATTTGACAAAATTTTTTTAAATGAATTTTCATCATATTCCAACTTTTGTTTACACGAAAAAAGAAATAGACCACGCACACTTTGGCTAATTTTTGATGAAAATGTTCGTTATAATTCAACTAGGGTTTTTACGGATAGTAAAATTTCCCACGCCCACTTTTTTCTATGTATCGAAAGAACTATATCTGCTAGACCGATTTGGTTATAGTCCACAAAAGATTTTTATGGAATGAAAAATTGTCCACGCCTATTTACGCTCACTTTTCCCAACATATATATTATAAATCATGTAATGGCTGGATCAATTTGTCTAATTTTGTTTTTAGTGTTCGTCATAGTCCAACTAAGGTTTTTCGGAAAGAACAATTTTCCATTTCTACGCCCACTTTTAAATGGATGGACCGAGTTGGTTAAATTTAAATAAGTTATTTACGGTAAGAAAAGTTGTCGACCCACTCTTTTTTTTCGAATATATAAAATGTGCTCTTTAGAAAAATAAGATATATAATTAATTATCTGAGATTCTAGAATAATAAAATATAAATAAAAATAAAATGTAGTTCGTTGGTAACTGACCCTTCAGAACTGACCGATTTGTTAAATATTTTTTTTTAATGTTCGTCTTATTTTTTTTTAAATGTTTGACTTAGGTTTTTTCAGAAATAAATAAATCACGCCCACTTTGCGCCTCCTTTTTTTGATATATCTAACATCGGAGAACGGCTCGATCGATTTGGCTAAACTTTTTTTCAAATGCTCGCCATAGACCAACTTAGGTTTAAACGAAAATAAAAATTGTTCACGCCCACTTTTATTTCGATATATCTAAAATTGAAGAACGGCGGGACCGATTTGGCTATTAGTAGAATTTGTTGACGTTCGTGATAGTACAACTAAGGTTTTTACGGAAAGAAAAAATTGTCCACACCAACTTTTTTCAATACATCTAAAATCGGAGAACGACTTGCCTGATTTGGTAATTTTTTTCTTTAATGATCATTATAGTCCAAGTACGGATTTTACGGAAATAATTATTGTCCTCCACCACTTCAAAGCCAACATTTTTCAATATCCTTAAAATTTGCAACACTTGAGAACGCCTGGACCGATTTGGCTATTTTTTTTTTAATGTAAGTAATAGTCCATATAATTGATCGGAAATAAAAATTGTCGTCGTCCACTTTTGTCGATATATCTAAAATCAATTTTTACTCTAATTCGATTAAAAAAAATTGTTCTTAATAGATTCCGCTTAAACTTGGTAAAAATGATTTTAAATCCTTGGGTATTGTTAACATATGTACAAGTTTAACTTAGCACACCGGACCGATTTTTGTATGTTCCAATTCCAATTAGGTTTTTAAGGAAATATAAATGAGAAAAGTGTCACGGGAAAATTTAAAACTCGGGAAAACTATAAAGGTTTGTTTGAACTCCAGACAATAGCTCACGATAAGAACGAAGGATATGCGTAATTTATATTTGTGTTGTTCGTAATAATACCAAAGAAGTTTTAAATATGTACAGATCGCAAAGTCTAAGACCTGGTAATTTTTTTTAGTTCCTAAAATATAATTTCAAGATGATTATCTGCGTAATCGGGTCTTTAAAACCACGCCCACAAATTTTTCTAAGCCAAGAAATTCATTACATTTTTTGCAGGGCTATATATTTGAAGCGAGACGAAATCTTATATTTGGGCCAGCAACGCGGACCGGGCCAGCTAGTCTATATAAATAAAAATCAATTGTCGTTCGTTGGTAACAGCATCAGTTGAGAACGGCTGGACCGATTTGGACAATTCTTTTTTTGAAATGTTCGTCATAGCCCAACTTAGGTTTTTACGTAAAGAAAAATTGACCACGCCCACTTTTACGCCCACTTTTTTCGATTTATCTAAAATCGGAAAACGGCTGCACCGATTTGGGTAATTTTTTATATAAATGTTCATAATAATCCAATTTAAGTTTGTACTGAAAGGAAAATCGACCATGCCAACTTTTACGCCCACTTTTTCAATTTATCTAAAATCTGAGAATGGCTGGGCCAATTTGACAATTTTTTTTAATGCATTTTCATCATATTCCAACTTTGCTTTTTATAAAAAAAAAAATTTACCACTCCCACTTTGGCTAACTTTTGTTGAAAATGTTCGTCATAATTCAACTAAGGTTTTTATGGGCAGTAGAATTTTCCACGCCCACTTTTTGCTATGTATCGAAAGAACTAAGGCGGCTAGACCGATTTGGTTATAGTCCGCAAAAGATTTTTAAGGAAAGAAAAATTGTGCACACTACTCACTTTTAACGATATATATCATGGAATGGGTGGATAAATTTATCTAATTTTGTTTTTAATGTTCGTCATAGTCCAGAAAAGGTTTTCGGAAAGAACAATTTCCACTTCTATGCCCACTTTTGAATGGATGGACCGAGTTGGTTAAATTCAAATAAGATTTTACGGTAAGATAAGTTGTCCACCCTCTCCTTTTTTCGATATATATAAAATTTACTCCATAGAAAAATAAAATATATAATAATAAAATATAAATAAAAATCATATGTAGTTCGTTGGTAATCGCATCACTTGAGAACTGTCCGATTTGGATAATATTTTTCTTCAAGTTCGTCTTATTTTTTTTAATGTTTTTCTTTGGTTTTTTTCAGAAAACAAATTAATCTCGCCCACTTTTACGCCTCCTTTTTTCGATATATCTGAAATCGGAGAACGGCTGGTCTTAACTTTTTTAATTTTCGTCATAGTCCAATTTAGGTTAAAACCGAAATAAAATTTGTTCACGCCACTTTTATTTCGATATATCTAAAATAGTAGAACGGCAGGGCTGATTTAGCTATTAGTAGTATTTGTTGACGTTCGTGATAGTACAACTAAGGTTTTTACGGAAAAATAAATTGTCCACTCCCACATCGAAGAAAGACTTGCCTGATTTGTTAATTTTTTTCTTTAATGATCGTTATAGTTCAAGTAAGGATTTAGAAATAATTATTTGCCTCCCCACTTAAACGCCCACATTTTTCAACATCCTTAAAATTTGCAACACTTGAGAACGCCTGGGCCGATGTTGCTAATTGTTTTAAATGTTTGTAATGTTCCATATCATTGTATGGAAAGAAAAATTGTCCTCGGCCACTTTTTTCGATACATTTAATATTTGTTTTTACTCTAATTCGATCTTTAAAAAAAAAATATTTCTGAATATATTCCGCTTAAACTTGGTAAAAATGACTTTAAATCCTTTGGGATTTTTACCTTATGCACAATTTTAACTTACCACACAAATTTTAACGCCCACTTTTGTCTAAATATGTCGACTACTAACGAAGATGATACTCTCCCTAATCGGGTCTTTAAAACCACGCCTACAATTGTTTCTAAGCCAAGAAATTCATTACCCTTTTTTGCAGGGCTATATATTTGAAGCGATACGAAATATAACAGTGATCTTATATTTGGGCCAGCAACGCGGACCGGGCCAGCTAGTTATATATAATTATATAAAATTATATAAAGAAGTTTTTGTTTTCAAAAAATTTTATAAAATTATATATAATTTGATAAAATTATATGAAATTATATCCGAATTTTTTTTATACAAAATTTTATCAAATCTTATATAATTTTATATAATTTTATCACTGTCTGGATTATTGATTTGAATTTTTTCTTTTTTCCTCACAATGACTGGCAGATTTCTCTTAGATTTCTGCAATATACGTGGACTGAGAACAAATTTCATCTATGTATATGCTCACATTCGATTTCATCGGCCGGATGTTTTCGCCTTATGTGAAACCCAGGTAGGAGAAGATGCTGATCCACAGGATTTTCAAATACCTGGGTATCACTTCCTATCCCTTTTTATTTCTCATCGGGGCCTTGCGTTATATATAAGGGAAAATGTTGTGTACCAACTACTGCCTCATCTGTGCAGTAGAGATGCGGAATTTAACTCACTTTGGGTTAAATTCCAAATCAGGACACACATTTTATACTTCGGGTTCGTCTACAGGAGCCCTAATATGAGTACGGTAAACTCCTACAATAGTTTTGACTCGCTTTCCGACTCCATTACTGGAATCCTTGGAAACTGCCCGAGTGGCGAGATTGTCGTTGCTGGGGACTTCAACTTACACAATGTTTCATGGCTTAGCCATTCTAGCCAAACGACTCCCGAGGGCTTATACGTTGAGCTCTTTGCTGCACACAATCACCTTGTGCAACTTGTGGATGAACCAGCACATATTCCGTGTGTTGAAGGGCAGTTTCGTAATACTCTCGACCTTTTCCTCACATCGCATCCTGACAAATACGATGTTGAGTTACTTGCCCCTCTCGGAAACTCGGATCACAACCTCATTTCTACATCCTTTTCATTTTCGGACCTTCGCAGTGCTTCTCAACCAGCACCGAAGCGCTCTATTTTTGTCTATGAAAAGGCTCGTTGGGCAGAGCTGAACAATTTCTTTCAACATTTTAACTGGAAACTCTGTTTTCTTGATGACAATGTTGACGCTGCAGCAGAAATGATGGTAAATATAATAATGCTGGGAATAAAATTATTTATTCCATCTAAGCAAATTTCGACTAAACCAACACATAAGTGCTGGTTTAATCAGACTTGCAGAAATGCAGTCAGATCCAGAGAGGATACGTTCAGAAATTGGCGTGATGACAAAAATCCAGTTACTGACGCGTTACGCAAACAGGCGAGAAACGAATGCGCCAGGGTACTCAGACGCGAAAAGCTTCTGTACGAACAGCGTTTGCGTGCTAAGGTCCTTGCTGCTCCGCGGGGCAGCAAGACCTTTTGGTCATTTGTTAAAAGGGTAAAGAATAATACTAGTTCATCCATTCCAACCCTTATAAGAAATGATCAAATATTCACAGACTCGGTTGACAAAGCTAACCTTTTTGCTGAAATGTTTGCAAGAAACTCTTTCTTTCACTGCCCGAACTCGAGAGAGTATCCTTTACTATGTCCAAGATATTTTTTCGAGCACGTGCAGTTAAAAGGGTTCTTGAAGATCTTAACGTTAATAAGTCTCCGGGGCCAGATGGAATTTCGGCACTAGTGTTGAAACATTGTGCTTCGACGCTGTCTCGTCCATTGGCAAGTCTTTTTAGCTACTCGTACAAAGTAGGAGTTTCCCCTCATGTTGGAAGGTTGCTAACGTTCAGCCAATCCCTAAAAAGGGTGAGGCTTCTAACCCTGATAACTACCGCCCGATAGCAATTTGATCTACGCTCTCTAAGGTGATGGAGAGCATGGTTAATTATCACTTGGTAAATTATCTGGAGTCTAACTCACTTTTGTGCGATCGGCAGTATGGATTTCGTAGAAGTCGTTCTACGGGAGACCTGTTGGCGTTTCTTTCGGAACGTTGGAGTCGTTCTATCCACCAATTTGGTCAGAGCAAAGTGGTTGCCCTGAATATTTCCAAGGCGTTTGATCGCGTGTGGCACGGTGCCCTCGTCTCGAAGCTTATTGCGTTTGGTGTCGGTAGTGATTTCTCTCGATTTATGTCGAGCTTTCTCTGTAATCGCACTATACGTGTTGTTATAGATGGGATTTCATCAGACGAATTCCATCTTAATTCGGGAGTACCGCAAGGTTCCGTTCTTTCTCCTACACTTTTTCTTATTTTTCTTAATGACCTTGTAAAACAAACTTCCAATCCTATCTATTCTTTCGCAGATGACAGCAACATTTGTCATTCATTTTCTTTCAATCATAGACCAAGTCTTACCGAGGTTGAAGCTATGAGACAGAACATGAATGACACACTCAATCATGACCTTTCGACGATCGCCGAGTGGGGTCTTGCGAATAGGGTGGATTTTAATGCTCGTAAGACCCAATGTTGTATGTTGACCCACAGACGGTCTGTGGAATCAACGTCATCTGTATTCATGGGAGGTATAGCTATTGAGGAATCAGACACTCTTGATGTTCTAGGCATGAAAATCCAATGTGATGTTCGTTGGAACCAGCATGTTTTTCAGGTGTCGAAAGAAGCATTCAAGTGTCTTGGTTTTCTTAAACGGTGTAAGAAATACTTCACTACGTCTGATCTTCTCATTATTTATACCTCCTATATCCGACCGAAAATGGAATACAACTCCCATATCTGGGCAGGAGCCTCAAGGTCTATCTTGGAGCTTCTGGACCGGGTGCAAAGGAGTGCGTTGAAGCTCATCAATGACAGTAGGGTATCCAGCTCTATTGACTCATTGGAGTATCGTCGGAATGTGGGTTGTATGTCATTGTTCTATCGATATTACCACGGTAAGTGTTCAGCTGAGATAGGTGAACTCTTCCCTGAGACGCGGGTGCATGCTCGTAGTACTCGTCTATCCAGTTGATCACATCCGTTTGTGGTCGATTGTCCAATGTATCGCACAACGCATTACAGAGAAAATTCGTTTCTCAGTCGAACAAGCCGTATGTGGAATAAACTCCCCGCAGTAGTCTTTCCAGTCGGCTACGATTTAGAAAAGTTCAAATCAAATATCCACAAACACTACTCCCTCTTCCCTCCTCCTCATAACCTATTTTCCTAATACCAACACAATGCATTGCATTAGTAGGGGGCATCCCCTGAGTGTTGGCTCAAAGTAAAAAAAAAAAAAAATATAATTTTATCTAATTTCATAAAATTTTATCAAATTATATATAATTAGATATAATTTTATAAAATTTTATATAAAAAAAATTCGGATATAATTATATATAATTTTATCAAATTATATACAATTTTATCTAATTTTATCAAATATATATAATTATTAGAGTTCGTTTGGTGACTATGTCACTTCATCTGTTTATCGGATATCGTCATTTTCACCGATTTTTTTGCAGAGAAAAAACGGCTGAATATATTGCAAATCTGATTGCACCAATCGATTCTACACCAAAATTAAAGTAATAGCAGTTTTTTGAACTCTTAAAAAAAGTTCCAATAACCCACAACAGGGGGCGGAAAAATCGATTTTTTTAAAAAAAAATTTAAATTATTTTTTTAATCATGCACAATGAAGAGGCATTGAAATTTGGTACAAAAAGCACCTTTCTATCACAACCCATTAAAAAGTTATAAGGCTTCAAAGTTTTTTTTTCTAACAGCAAAATTATAAAACACTAACCGAAATTTGAAAATTTTTTGGATGGGTCCGCAGTCTGGACACTCGTTTTCGATTTTCATCTCAATACTGATTCCAAATCTGGTTTCCAAAATGTTCCGTAACGTCAGGTTTTTGAGATAATTGAGGTCAAAGTTCACAAAAAACCCATTTTTTGTGCATTATTGAGAGCATTTTTTGTGATGTTTTTGGATGATATTTTGGGATCATAAAACTTGTTTTCGATTAACATTTCGATGCTGATTCTGAATCTAGATTTCAAATGTTTCTATCACGTCATGTTTTCGAGAAAATTGAGGTCAAATTTCTCAAAAAACGTGTTTTTGTCCATTTTTGAGAGTTGATAACTTTTTAAAGGGTTGTGATAGAACGGAAATTTTAGTACCATTTTGTCAAGCTGACAATGCTCTTTAATTGTGCATATTTAAAAAATTAATTTAAAAAGAAAATGGAAAAACCTTATATTTCCGCCCTCTGTGGTGGGTTTTTGGAACTTTTTTTGAGAGTTTGAAAAATGACCATTGTATTATTTCTTGCTGTAGAATCGACTGATGAAATCAGATTTGCGATATATTCAGCCATTTTAGCTCTGCTGAAAAATCAACTCAAAATTCGCGTTTTCAGATGCGTTGAACCACCCCAAGGAGCTAATTTTTTTCCAAAATAATACCGCCATTCTTTTTAGTTCCCCTAAATCCTTCAAAAAAATGATGATATCCGAAGATCAAATTTTCAAAATTAACTCTAATAATTATATATAATTTTATAAAATTATATATAATTATATATAAACTTTTTTACTCGGATAGCTGTTGTCAAACCATGAAGAACGATAGGCATAGTGTTAAGATCGGATTTAAAATGCCAACGCAGTGAATTAAAACAAAAATGGCGACAGTCAGGGGCGCGCCCGGGCAAAAAAAAATATTTTGGCAAAACTTTTTTCAAACGACCCAGCCTCATGCATTGTATACATACCCACCAAAAACTACTGCTTCGCCGTAAGCAGGTTTGTAAGGGAATGTTGAGTTGCCATTCCCTTACAAACCTGCTTACGTATGGCATGATATTTGGTCGCAATGTCCCACTTTAGAGCATTTCATCCGAGCGCTTATTTCAGCGCAATAAAAATGTAATGAAATCATACCTTCTTAGAAGCTTACTAGGTGCATTTTTGTAAGCATATTGGATGCTCAGAAATCATTGCTCCAATAAAGCACAAAAATAATGTATTACCATCACTAAAGTCTTCATGCCTGAAAAGTTTGTATGAAGGAAGTGCTCCTCGTAGGCACACAAATAACACAACAGTTTTAATGTCTGAATAGTGTGTAGTCGAAACTTTTGTTTTCACTTTTGCACATGCGTACACGTCTGTTCACAAAAACACAAAATATCAACAGAATTAAAATTGTATTTTTTTATTGCGTCATCCAAATTTTCGTTTTGCTGTTTGATGCTCGTAAGTCGTCGTATAATTCAAAATTTTTTCTCTCTGCCTTACGGTAGTGCATACTAGATGCACTACTGTAAGCGAATGTATTTAAAAATGTCTGTTTACATTCGTAATTTACCGAAAAATTTATATTTCTATCTCTGCCTTACAGTAGTGCATCTAGTATGCACTACTGTAAGGCAAAAATATCTATGTGCTGAAGACGAAGCGCTTGTGTATGCCAGAAAAATTATGAACTGCTTCCACAATCTCTATTATTTTTTGCTGGGCCCACCAAAAACTACTGCTTCGCCGTAAGCAGGTTTGTAAGGGAATGTTGAGTTGCCATTCCCTTACAAACCTGCTTACGTATGGCATGATATTTGGTCGCAATGTCCCACTTTAGAGCATTTCATCCGAGCGCTTATTTCAGCGCAATAAAAATGTAATGAAATCATACCTTCTTAGAAGCTTACTAGGTGCATTTTTGTAAGCATATTGGATGCTCAGAAATCATTGCTCCAATAAAGCACAAAAATAATATATTACCATCACTAAAGTCTTCATGCCTGAAAAGTTTGTATGAAGGAAGTGCTCCTCGTAGGCACACAAATAACACTACAGTTTTAATGTCTAAATAGTGTGTAGTCGAAACTTTTGTTTTCACTTTTGCACATGCGTACACGTCTGTTCACAAAAACAGAAAATATCAACTGAATTAAAAGTGTATTTTTTTATTGCGTCATCCAAATTTTCGTTTTGCTGTTTGATGCTCGTAAGTCGTCGTATAATTCATAATTTTTTCTCTCTGCCTTACGGTAGTGCATACTAGATGCACTATTGTAAGCTAATGTATTTAAAAATGTCTGTTTACGTTCGTAATTTACCGAAAAATTTATATTTCTATCTCTGCCTTACAGTAGTGCATCTAGTATGCACTACTGTAAGGCAGAAATATCTATGTGCTGAAGACGAAGCGCTTGTGTATGCCAGAAAAATTATGAACTGCTTCCACAATCTCGATTATTTTTTGCTGGGTAAGAACCTAATAAGTGTCCACCATAAAATTTAAATACAAATGAATGTAGGTGTGGAACAAGGTGCTAAAATCCAATTTTTGGAAATCGCGTTTTTTTGCAAAATCGTACCTTCCTACAATAGTTTGACCTATTCGTAAACAAATTTGTTAAAAACTTGATCGTTTTCGGTCCTAAAAGTGACCTTAAAAGTTAAATTTTTACTATTTTTGGGAATATTTAATATTTTTTTCCGGATATCAATATGTATTTTGCAGTTCAACTAAAGGAAGGAAGCGTGTATGAAACATCCTAGGCTTCAACATGTGCCCATTGGTTTGGCAAAGAACGCTTTCTAATCTAATCTATTTATAGTTAAAGTGTAAATGTGGAAAAAGGTGCTATATCCATATCAAAATATAATATTGTTTTACGAATTAATTAGGGTGGATTTTGATAATCTATCAAATTTTTAATTTCAAACTTAAAAATTGAACGGTTTGTAACTTATATAATAAATTGTGCAAATTTTTTAACCCATTATGGGGAAAGTTGTTTAAAATAAACCATACACTCAAAAAAAAAAACTGTAAAGTTAGCAAAAAAAGCTTGTAAACCTACAAGAAAATTTGCTGATTTTGAACTCACTATTTTTTTGGTAAAGTTAGCAAAAACGTTTTGCTAAAAATTAGTTAACTGAAATTTTTTTATTTCAACTTAGTTCATACACATTTGAGGACCCAATTGGGTTCGGACCCGATAAGTCCAGACCCCGATGCATCGGGGATCCATCCGATCCATCGCGATGGGCCTAGACCTACTTGGGTTCCTTAAAAATCGTCATAGTTTTTGATCCAAAATTAGTATCCGTTTCGCTCTACCTTGCTTAGTTTTTGAGATACGTGATTTTAGGGGACCACCGGGGTTTTGAGAATTACAAAACTCGATAACTTCAAAAATATTACTCGGAGAGCTTTTGATGATTTTGCGGTCTTGTTCTACGTGTTGAGAGCTACAAAAATGCTTTTCGACTTTTTGTTGTGTCGGCAATATTTACCGAGATATGAGCATTTTAAAATTTTCTGGAATGCTAACTTTTTTGGATCCAAAGTTAGGACCCATTAGGGTCCGGCGATACTATGGAGATTCTAAGAACCAAAAATGGCCTCCATTTTGCTCTATCTGGCTTAGTTTCCGAGATAACGCCATTTTAAGTTTTCTGAAAATAAAAAAAAATTTACCATTTATTTTTGCTAATATTAGCAAAAAATCTTGTAAAAATGTTGTCAACTCAATTTCAAATTTAGCAAACGAAATTAGTTCAAAGTTTGTTTAAAATTGCTAATGTGCTTAATGAAGTTTACAAGAATTTTTTGCTAACATGCTAATCTCAACTAAAAATTTGCTAAAAGTTAGCTAACTAGCGTTAGCAAAAAAAATTAGTAAATCTTCTAACGTATTTTTTTGAGTGTATAACAGTTATTTTTTTTTTTTTGTTATATTAACTGCTTTTTATTATCGTTATATAAAAATGAGTACTGCTGGACCCCATCTAAATTTTGCAGAATTCATTACGCTAACTTTAAATTTTAAAAAATAACACAAAAAACTTAAAACTACTTGGCAAATGTATTGAAATTCCTAGTAGAAATTGTAACATAGCATCTTATTCCACTAGAACAAAATTTCTCATTAATTTTTTTGCTACTTCCGCTCATTTGTTTTTAATGAAATTTTGTACATAGATGCATATGGTCCATCTTCGTCGAACTGCAAAAAGAAATTAGAAAAAAATATTTTTTTTCGCGACTTATTTAGTTTTTTGCTTCTCCTGAATAATTTGGGGAATTATATTTTTTTTTCAGAATTTTTAAAAATATGGAGTTTGAGATATGGGTCTTAGAATATTAAACTTAAAAAAAAATACCTTTGACCCTTTAATACAAAAAACATTAAAGGACGCTATTTTGAAGGTAATATTCTCACCTTTAAAATGGTACCAATATGAAAATTGTATGTTGTATACTTTAAAAGATATAAGCGACTTTGTATGGTCACTTTTTTGAAATTTTGACGTTTTTGCCAATTTTCAAGACGTCATGTTTTGACAACCAAAAGGTTTTGGGGTCGGAAGGTTAATGATTTTATGAATACTATCCATTTACAATACTTATGGCGAATTTCATTAAAATCTAAGATGATCAATCCAAAAATGACAGTTTTCTGTGAGGTTTGACATGGAATAACCCAATTATGTAACGTTTTATTCAACAGCTGGTGAAAATAATTAAAAAAATAAACAAAATGGATAAAAAAACGTTGGTTTGTATAGGAGTACATTTCTTTTATGGAAAAACTTTAACCGTGTTAATATTGTCCGATTTGGCTAAAAACTAATACAATGAGTTTTTAGACAAAAACGAATCATAATTTTCCCGATGATCGACGAAATTTGGAAGAAGTCAATATTCGTGCCTTCCTAATTTATATGATGTAATTCAACAGTTTCATGGCAACTGAATATTTTTTGCTGGGTTTCCACACATTCTAGGTACTTCACATTTTACCACCTAATGATGGTGTTTCTTTTTCTATGGTAAGTATTTAAGAAAGTCACATAATATGTTATTATTTTATATATTGTATATACTGCATTTAATTGCAATTCTAGTGATGACATATGTATACAATGAAGTAGTTACATATAGTTGCTAAAGAAATCACTTTGTATGTGTGTTTGTAAGAAGTAAGTTTGGTAGTAGTAGTTGTAATGAATCCTTTAGTTCCTAGGTTGGTGCTCACACATTTATGTGTTTTACTGAACTGTCCTGGGCTGTGATAATGATGGCAATACACTCATGGTTTACTATGGCACTTATATAATAGCACTACCGACAAGATTCTTCTTGACTTGGCTAATAAGCCATGATGATAGTGGCTATTAGTGTAAAGTAGTAATATACACATAATATTCGTACTTAAAATATTGTAAAGTGTTAACGTTAGCCTTTAAATGTTATTTGTTTTAGTCAGTAGTTATATAAAAACCAAAAAAAAAAATCACAAATTAAAAAAATTTAGGTTAAGAGAAATATTTAAAAAATATTAAATGGTTTTAAATAGAGTTTTGTCGTTCATGAACGAACTAGTTCAAATACCTGGTTCACTTTACTGAACTGTAAGACCTAGGTCACGACTTTTTGTTCATATAGTTCTTTTAGTTCATTCATGGGTGATCGGAAATAGATTTAAACTAAAACTGCGAATACCATAATTTTTTTTTTTTAATTTGTATTAAGGATGTCTAATTGTAAGAATTATTTAGCAACAAAAACCAAAATCTTTGATCGAGCACTTTTTGCAAAAATTCGCGTTTAATTTGAAAAAAAAAAATCAGTCTTCAAAATTAAAATGTATGTACTTAACCCTTCTGCATCCCTTGCATATGTGCCCTTCCTATGATCCTTTGGGTCAATATGACCCAACATTAAAATGTAAACAAAATTCCATGTTTTAGTATAATCAAAAATAATGAAAACTAAAATAAATCAGCCCTTCCAGAGCAATTATTAAAAAAAAAAAAATAAAGTCAAATTTGAAATTCAATTTTGTTTTTACTTTCAGCCAACACTTAATGTAATGCATTGTGTTGGTATTAGAAAATGGGTTATGAGGAGAAGGAATGACGGAGTAGTGTTTGTGGACATTTAATTTGATTTTCTTCAAATTATACACATACAAAAAAAACTTTTTCAAATTACTAGGAAAAGTCTCGTAATTTTACCATTTTACCAATATTTGACAGTTTTTCTTGTTTTTTAACAAACAAATTTGAATCTAAATTTATTTTTTTTTTTAAATTATACAATTTTTTTTTGTAATTTTACAAATTTCCAAAAAAATTTTACAAAAAATCTAGTAAATTCACAAGAATTCCTTCTAATTTTAATTGCGTCAAAAAACTGTAAATTTACAATTTTATTGGTAAAAAGTTGGTAAAATATTGTAAAATTACTAGAAATCTCATAAAATAGGAATTAGCAAAAAATCTAGTAAAGTTACGAAATCTCCTTGTAAATTTTATCGTGTCCAAAAATTTGTAAATTTACAATTTTATTGATGAAAACCTTGTAAAATTACAAACTTATTGGTTAAAAGGTTGTAAAATTACTAGGAATTCTTGTAAAATAAGAGGTAGCTGAAAAAGTAAAAAAATTTTCTTGTAATTTTACAAGGTATTTTTTTTTTTGAGTGTAGCTGACTGGGTAGACTTCTGCATTGACATAGGGCTAGTTTGACTGATGAGAAACGAATCTTCTCTGTAGTTTGTTTTGCAAGACATTGGACAGTAGACAACGAAAGGATGTGATCTGCTGGAAAGGCGCCCATCTCAGCTGAATACTTACCGTGGTTATATCTATATAACAATGACGCACAACACATTCCGACTATGCTCCAATGAGTCAATAGAGCTGGATATCCTACTGTCGTCGATGAGCTTCAACGCACTCCTTTGCACCTGATCAGATAGACCTTGAAGCACCTGGCCAGATATGCGAGTTGTATTCCATTTTCGGTCAGATATAGGAGGCATAAATAAAGATCAGACGGAGTGAAGAAATTCTTGCACCGTTTTAGGAAATCAAGACACTTGAATGCTTCTTTCGACACTTGAAAAACATGTTTGTTCCTAGGAATTTTTTTCATGCCTAATTCCTCAATAGCTATTTCACCCATGGATACAGATGATGCTGATTCCACAAGCCGTCTGAGGGTCAACACATAACATTGGGCCTTACGAGTATTAAAATCGATCCTATTTGCAAGACCCTACTCGGAGATTGTCGTAAGATCATGCTAACAAGTCCCCTGAAGAACGACTCTACGAAACAAGAGTGAATCGGACTCCAGATAATTTACCAAGTGGTGATTGATCATGCTCTTCATGACCTGCGAGAGCGTAAAGAAAACTGCTATTGGGCATTAGTTTTCTGGGTTTGTTACCTCACCCTTTTTTTGGGGTTGGCGGACCTTTGCGGGTTTCTCAAAATCCCACAGTACGAGAATAATAAAATTTTGAATGATAAAATAATTAACGAGAATAATAAAATTTGGAATGAAAAACTATTTAATGAAAGCGATTTTATTGATTCTTTGACCGACAAAATTATTGATCTATCATTCTGAATGAAAATGAACCCAATTCAATTATATTCAAAAGAAAAAAAAATGGTAAAGTAGAACTAAACTTGCATTATCGCTTGTTGGGTCATATTGACCCAAAGGATATTAAATGTGTGCAAATCGTGTTTTTAAATGTGGAGGGGGGAGAAAAAATTTAAATTTTATTATTTTCTTTTAAAACCATAATTTTCGTCCCTGTAATGGATAAATAAAAGTTTCACGTTGATATCTTATAACTAAAGGTAAAAATTTTGCGTTTGAAAACCAAAATTGGGTCAAATTGACCCAAGGAGTGCAGAAGGGTTAATAGATTTTGATCTCCTGATTCCAAATCTGATTTCAAAATTGTTGTGCATTTACCGTTTTCGAGGTACCTAAGACAAATAATTATATGTGCACTTTATTATATTGAGTTATAGGAAAGAAAACAAAATATTTTTTCAAGTTTGGTTGATATTTTGTTATGTTTTTAAGTAAGCTTTAAAATCATAAAAACATTAATTTTAAACTTTATTTTTTAATACAGAAAAAAAGGAATGAAAATATACTTCATAGAAAATAATTATATGTGCATAAAGGATAATTCATATATTTTCTTTTTGATACACAATATAATTAGGTTATATGAATATTTAATGAATATTTATACTTGTTTAAGACTACGAGGCATAAAACCAATCAAGTTTTTTAATGTGCCAATACCATTTTTCCCTCGTTTCGTCAATATCACAAATTTAAGTCCTTAGCGAGTATTGTACGGCTTTGACCTTGAAACGACCTTGGCAGAAAGGGTCCTAAGGAGGAATTTAGTTAGGTTTATGTCAGGACTAATGCCTGGCCACTTCAATACTGGTATGCTGGGCGCATTAAACAAGTTTTTTGTCAAACCAGTTATATGGATTTGAGCGTTGTCTTGGTGGAATGTCCAATTATCTCCACACGGTTCGGTAGAAAAGTCTATTAAATGTTCCCGAACAAGTAAAATTATATTGTTACATTATTTTAGTATCGGCAAATCATATTCGGAACCGTCCTCTTCATCCAAATGCACCCCATACCATAACGGATTCGCATCCGTGATTTTGCAAATAGCACGTTTGGCGCGGCTGTCTTAAATCTCTCCAATATTGGTGTTGACGATCATTGCCATCCAAATTAAACTTTTTTTTATCACTAAATAAGAAAAAAAAATTAAATTAAGACGGCGCTGATGGTCACCACTTCTCTTGTAGAGATTTAACACATTTCCGCTAAACGTGCAATTTTCGAAAGCACAGTTTCGAATCCGTCATGGAATAAGATGCATTTGGATCATGAAGAAGGGTTTGAATATGATTTGTTTCCAATAAAAATAGTGCAAAAATATATTTTTACTTGTTGGGGACCATTTAATAGACTTTGCTACCGAACTGTATGGAGATAATTGGACATTCTCACAAGATAACGATTAAATCCATGTCACTCGTTTGACAAAAAACTTCCTATATGCGCACAACATACCAGTATTGAAGAGGTCAGCCATTAGTCCCGACCAAGGTCATTTCAAAGTCAAAGCCGTACAAGACCATTAAAGGACTTTAACTTTAAATACTGACAAAACGGGGGACAAGGGGTATTGGTACATTAAAAACCTTGGCGGGTTTTATGCCTCCTAGGCTTAAAAAAGTTTAAATACACAAGGCGAACACAAATTTTCACAAAATACTTAATTACATTGCAAATCAAAAAGAACATATAGGAATTTTCTTCTATGCACATATAATTATTTTCTATAGAAAATATATGAAGTATTTCCTTTTTCGTTATTTTCAGTTTTAAAAAATAAGGCATAAAATCAAAATGTTTATGATTTTAATGCTTATATATATAAACATAATAAAATATTAACCAAACATAAAAAAATAATTTCTTTTCTTTCCTATAACTCAATATAAAAAAATGCACATATAATTATTTGTCTTAGGTATATGCATTTGCTGATTCCAAAAATCGCTATTTTAGTACTTTTTGTTGTTCCACTGTAACGTTTTCTAAAGTCGGACCTCTGAATCCGAATCAGCCATCAAATCTTTTTTAGCAATATCACAAAAAACGTTAATTTTGTGGTTTTTAAAAATGAACTGCAACGTTGTTGTAGGTTAGGTTAGGTTGTAAGTGGCTGCTGACGTTTTACGTCAACACACGTAGACTCTGAGGTCCATTGTGATACCACGGGATCGTAATAGGTTTCCCTACTAGTCCCTGTCGTTAAACCAGTTTGAGCTTCTTATGAAACTCCTTAGATGTTGAATTTTGACATCCGACAAATCAGAAAGATCGTACAGCTCCCTAGATCCCAGTGAAGCAAGTCGCTGACCAGAAAGTGCCGGGCAATGGCAAATAAAGTGTTCGATAGTTTCCAACTCCTCTTCATCCATGCAACTTCGGCAAAAGTCATTCGACGGCACATTTAACCGCTCTGCGTGCTTCCCTATAAGACAGTGTCCGGTAATTATAGAAACCACCGTCGAAATCTCTCCTCTTGGAAGCGATATCAGCTCACTTGTGGGCCCCTGATTAAGAGAAGGCCAAATCAGTCGTGTTGTCTCACACGTCCATCCATTTGCCCATCTTTGATTAGTCTCCGTCGCAGAACAAAGCCGTAGGTTTTGCTTTCAAGTTTCTAGAGGCATACCAACACATTCCAATTCTGTTGGAACCTGTAAGGTAGTTCCTAGTCTTGCAAGCTCATCGGCTTTGCAATTCCCTGGAATGTCTCTGTGCCCTGGGACCCATATGAGTCGTATATTAAACTGCTTGGCCATCTCATTTAAAGACGTGCGGCAGTTAAGGGCAGATCTTGTTTTCAGAAACATTGAATCCAGGGACTTGACCGCGGCTTGACTGTCAGTATAGATGTTGACTGCGGTTGTAGACAAGACATTGCAGCTCAACCAGTCAGCCACTTCCTTTATTGCCAGCATCTCTGCCTGGTAAACACTGCAATGATCTGGCAATCTACGAGCCAGGCTCAATCCAAGCTCTTCCGAATAGACCCCAAAGCCCACTTGTTCGTGCAGCCTCGATCCATCTGTGTAAAAATTTATGGTAGCTCCACTTCCCGGAGTATCCCCCATCCAAGACTCCCTGGATGGTATCATAGTGGTAAAGTGACGCTCAAAGAGGCTCAAAGAGGGAGCACAATCCACATTTTGTGGTATTGTTATCTTTTTCAAGATCGCGCTATGGCCACAATCGCTGCTCCTCCATTGCAGCGTGCTATTAAGTCGAATGGCCGACGCAACTGCATACTGCCTACCCAATATGTCCAAGGGTATCAGGTGAAGGAGGATTTCTAATGCAGCCGTAGGTGTAGTACGAAGAGCACCAGTGATGCACATTGACGCCATTCTCTGTACCTTCGTGATAAAGACACAGCTCGCTTTTGTTTCTAATAGCCACAAAATGGGACATGATTTTACAGAAATTGGACCTCGTGATTCCCAACCCGCAGTCCAAATTTCTCTATAGCTTTTCGTTTTCGAGATATTCGTGAGAAGCACGACCGGGGGAACTTTGTTACCTGTTATGTTAAATACCGTATAATAAAAGGACCAGGATTGCCTTACCGATTTAAAAAAAAATATATCCCCTACGTAGTCTTTGTTTTATTTACTTGTGGACGTTTAAGTATTCCATGAAAAAATTATTTCAATGAATAATTTAAACATTTAAATTTGAATAAATTCGCTGGTACGTTATCATGTTCGTTCCGGGAAAAAAATATATTGACAATTTTCGAGCCCTTATGTCGGGATTTTAGATTTTGAGTGAATAAATATTTTAGTGAAAAAAGAAATTAGAATAAAAAAACAAGTAAAAAAGTTAAATTCGGTCTTGCCGAATGTAGTGATACCCTCCACAATTTCAAAAAGATTATTGCAAAAAACTTTATTTAAAAGGAAATTACTTTTGAAAAAAAAAAATTTTTGAAAAAAAAATTTTCGCGAAAAAAAATTTTGGTAAAAAAAAATCCGCGATTTTTTTTTTTTTTGTGTTCGTACTTGTTTAAATACCATTTGGTGTTCAATTATGTTCACATATGCCAACCAGAAGCCGAATTAAAGCATTTTGTATTTTTAGGTTATGTTGAATGTACTGAAATTTTGAGGTGTGCTTACATTTTCGTTCATAACTTTTGAACCGTTGAACCGATATCGCTCAAATGCAATACCAAACTTCTCGGGAGAACTTCCAACAAATAAGTTAAGTTTCAACCATCTCTGTGCAATATTTTGTCCGCGACAGAATTTTCCACAGACAGACAGACGGACAGACGGACAGACGGACAGACGGACAGACGGACAGACGGACAGACGGACAGACGGACAGACGGACAGACGGACAGACGGACAGACGGACAGACGGACAGACGGACATCGCTAGAATGTCTTAAAATCGATCGGGCATCATGAATATATATACTTTATGGGGTCCCAGATCGATATTTCGATGAGTTACAAACAGAATGACAAACTTATATATACCCTCTATCACTAGAGTGGAGGGTATAATAAGTGAGTGAAAAAATATATGGAGGAAAAAAATATATAGAGGGAAAAAATATGGAGTAAAAATGTAAAACACGAAAAATTTGAATAAAAATATCATTCCATATTGTTCCCAGCTCTAATTCATTTCATTTGCAATTCCATCTCCTTCTTCTAAGGTCACTATTATAGGAACCTATAGTACACTTTATTACCACCATTAGAAACGGAATTTCCCAAAAGTACCTCTTCCAGAATGTTTTTTCTTCACCGAAGGATCCTATAATCCATGTCTCAAGTATCTAGGATCATTGTTTCAGAATATATTAAAAGTACAAAAAGTATACTTTTTATCCCCTTTAAGAAACGGAATTTCCAAAAAGTACTTTTCCCAATCTTTTTTTCACCGAAGGATGTACTTTTTTATAAAAGGTTCTTTTATAAAAGGAACTTTTTATATAAGGTACTTTTAATATAAGGTATTTTTTATAAAAGGTACTTTTTAAAAAAGATTCTATTTATAAAAGGTAGTTTTTATAAAAGGTATTTTTTATAAAAGGTACTTTTAACAAAAGGTAGTTTTTATAAAAGGTACTTTTTATAAAAGGCACTAATTATAAAAGGTACTTTTTATAAAAGGTACTTTTATAAAAGGTGCTTTTTATAAAAGTCACTATTTATAAAAGGTACTTTTTATAAAAGGTACTTTTTATAAAAGGTACTTTTTATAAAAGGTACTTTTTATAAAAGGTACTTTTTATAAAAGGTACTTTTTATAAAAGGTACTTTTTATAAAAGGTACTTTTTATAAAAGGTACTTTTTTTAAAAGGTACTTTTTATAAAAGGTACATTTTATAAAAGGTGCTTTTTATAAAAGGTACTTTTTATAAAAGGTACTTTTTATAAAAGGTACTTTTTATAAAAGGTACTTTTTATAAAAGGTACTTTTTATAAAAGGTACTTTTTATAAAAGGTACTTTTTATAAAATGTACTTTTTATAAAAGGTACTTTTTATAAAAGGTACTTTTTATAAAAGGACTCCAAATTGAATCAATAAAAAGAGTGTATTTGGGGAAATTTCCCATATTAATTTGAGTCGTTTAGGAGTCCATTTGGAGTGTAAAAAAAAAGTCTTGCGTGGAGCCTTTTTGGTGCCAATATATTTTTTTTAGATCGCTAATCCTTTAATTTATTTAAATAGAAAGATCACTTTATATATATTTTTCTTATTTGTACACACATATATTTATTAATTATAAATTACAAAAGAATAAATTTCAAAACTATAAAACTGACCACAAAGAACAATTCATCATCGTCAAGGAGCTCTTCGTTCAGGATCTTCCAAAATAATCGCTCGCATTGGCTGGTTCTGTCGTTGATGTGTATATTGTTCAAAAACCACAATAAATAGCGCGGTATTTAATATAAACAGTATTTTTGATTGTTATTTTGTATTCAAAAGAAAATTGTTGACAAATAAAAACAATTTTATAAAATAAATTTTTTTGTTCACTCCGAAAAGACTATTTTTTTGAGCTTTTTTGGAATGTTCAAAAAAAACTTAAATTTCCCAAATTTATGGATTCATTTTGGAGCCAACATTTTTATATAACAATTTCCCATACA
This sequence comes from Pegoplata infirma, assembly GCA_963921195.1. NCBI lineage: Eukaryota > Metazoa > Arthropoda > Insecta > Diptera > Anthomyiidae > Pegoplata > Pegoplata infirma. The sequence goes on from OY992536.1 coordinate 208,670,291, forward strand.
TTTTTAAGTATTTTTGGACTTATTTCAGATTGCTTTTTTTGACTCCAAAAAATCAGTGTTTTATGAGCAAAGAAATGAAAAACTGAAAAAATGGTTCCTGTTTGAATCATTTTTTATTCCAAAATATGTGGGCTCTAAAAACAATGCTTTTTTGTAGTCATTAAGGAGTCATAAATTTGGAGGGCTCAACATTTTGTTGTCTGGGTGATTAAAAAAAAAAATATAGCCCAGACAACAAAATGTTGAGCCCTCCAAATTTATGACTCCTTAATGACTACAAAAAAGCATTGTTTTTAGAGCACACATATTTTGGAATAAAAAATGATTCAAACAGGAAACTTTTTTTTCAGTTTTTCATTTCTTTGCTCATAAAACACGCTTTTTTTGGAGTAAAAAAAAAACAATCTGAAATAAATCCAAAAAGACTTAAAAATGTTTGGGAAATTGTTATAAAAAAATGTTGGCTCCAAAATGAATCCAAAAATTTGGGAAATTTAAGTTATTTTTGAACTTTCCAAAAAAGCTCCAAAAAATAGTCTTTTCTGAGTGAACAAAAAAATTTATTTTACAAAATTGTTTTTATTTGTCAACAATTTTCTTTTGAATACAAAATAACAATCAAACATACCGTTTAAATTGAATACCGCGCTATTTATTGTGATTTTTGAACAATATATATATACATCAACGACAGAACCTGCCAATGCGAGCAATTATTTTGAAAGATCCTGAATGAAGAGCTCCTTGAAGATGATGAATTGTTCTTTGTGGTCAGTTTTATAGTTTTGAAATTTATTCTTTTGTAATTTATAATTAATAAATATATGTATGTACTTATTTGTAAATATATATAAAGTGATCTTTCTATTTAAAAAAATTAAAGGATTAACGATCTAAAAAAAAATATTGGCATCAAAAAGGCTCCACGCAAGATTTTTTTTTTTAGACTCCAAATGGACTCCTAAACGACTCAAATTAATATGGGAAATTTCCCCAAATACAATCTTTTTATTGATTCAATTTGGAGTCCAAAAAGAGGGCTCTTTTGGATGAACCACTTTCATACAAAAATTTGAAATTTTGGTTACATTTTTAGAGCCCATTTTGGAGTCTAAATTGAGTCTGCTTGTTTGCTGGGAGACCAAAAAAAAAAATACAGTCGAACCCGGTTATAACGAACTCCGGGGGACCAGTAAGAATAGTTCGTTATAAGCAAAGTTCGCTATAACCGGGGTATATTTTATATCAACCATTTTTTTCCAAAAAAAAAAAAAAAATAGGTCCAACTTCATTTCATTTGATGTGTTTTTCATAAATAAACTACTTATCAAGAAGAAAACATTAAAAATATAAACAAATTTTTTAAAAACTATAATATTAACCAAAAATTTCTAACTTTTTGCGAGTTTGGTAAACATGATTGCCGCACATTTCAAAATACTAATGGGAGTTCGTTATAAAAAGGTAAATACACATGAAACTGTATTCGTGGGACCATAATAAGCAGTTCGTTTTAACCGAGGATTCGTTATAACCGAGTTCGTTATACAAGAAGTATTTTGTGTGAAAATTAATGCCAAAACGTCGGAACTTTAGAATTATTTCGTTAAAATCGAGAATTCGTTATAACCGTGTTCGTTATAACCGAGTTTGACTGTATTTATGAAAAAAAAAATATTGATGAAAAAAAAAATATTGATGAAAAAAAAAATATTGATGAAAAATAAAATTGACGAAAAACAAGAAAAAATTATTTGCCCAAAAAAAATTTAAAGAAAATCATTTTAGTTAGTTCTTTGCTCATATCTTATTTTCAACCCTAAACACTTATCCAACAAATATAAAGTTATAATTTTGGGTATTATTTTACTACTTGTCATGTTAAGCTTTTTTATGATGCTCTAATTATTATTTTATGGTACAGCATTAGAAATGAAGTTATGTGTGTTTTATGAATTGTACTAAATAAGAACTAGTTAAAAAAAATGAAATGAATAATGTTGAAAGGGCACTCTCAATGGAATTAAATAAAATGAAATGAGTAAATCAAAGTAAATATTTTTTTATACCCTCCACTCTAGTGATAGAGGGTATATATAAGTTTGTCATTCCGTTTGTAACACCTCGAAATATTGGTCTAGGACCCCATAAAGTATATATATTCATGATCCTCGATCGATTTTAAGACGATCTAGCGATGTCCGTCCGTCCGTCCGTCCGTCTGTCTGTCTGTCTGTCTGTTGAAAACACGCTAACTTTTGAAAGACTTTACGGAGGCTCCTGAAGTTTGGCATATATGTTGGACATTTACCTGGTCAGGTTGGTATTGCAATCCAGCGAAATCGGTCCAATGGTTCAAAAGTTATAAGCAAATGATTGAATTTCGGCAAGGGTTTTTCTGGAATTTACGAGATAAAACACACGGTAACTTTCGAACGGCAATTCTGAGGGTGGTGAAGTGTGGCATATATATTAACTGTTCCTCTGCTCCAGTTTGTTTTAAATTTCAGCCAAATCGGTCCAGTGGTTCAAAAGTTATTAGCAAAACCGTAAATTTCAGATTAGTTTCACCTTAAATTCAGGTGTTGAAAACCCGTTAAACATGTTTTAAAAACATTTGTAAGTCAGAAAAATATTTTAAAAGGGATTTTTGTCACACAAAAATATTTTTACACTAAAACAAAAAAAAAATACACTCAAAAAAAAGTTTACACTCAAAAAAAATTTTACACTCAAAAAAAAAAATTGGTAAATTATTAATTTTTTTTTTTTTCAAAAATTAATAAAAAAAAGTTTTTTTACACTAAAGCAAAAAAAAAAATACACTCAAAAAAAATTCTACACTCAAAAAAAAATTAGTAATTTTTTTTTTTTTTTTAAAAATTAATAAAAAAAAGTTTTTTTACAGAAAATAAAATATTTCTAACCAAAAATGTTATTTTTTTCACGTTAGAAAATTTACTATCACTTAAAAAGGGCAATGTGGAGGGTATTCATAGATTCGTCCAAGTCGAATTTAACTTTTCTACTTGTTTTTTTTTATTTAAGTAAGGTAAATAAAACAAATGAAAAATGTAGTAGTATTTAGGAAGAGAAACAAATGATAATGAAGTACTTTTTTAATACAGCATTAACGAATGATTTTTCCTAGGGAATGGCTTTTAAATTATTTTATGTTTCCAAAACAGTTTACAATCGGATTAATGCTAGCACAAATTGTCTGTACAGAGTGAGAAGCTTGTTTTAAAACTGTCTTTAAAAACATCTCTATGTCGATTGTTAATCTAGCAAAAAAAAAAAAACATTTTTCTGTCTTTATAATAAAAATGAAAAATTGGGTGAAATCGGTCAATCAAAAAAAGATTCCGATAAAAGATATAAGTAATACATCATCAAATATTAAAAAAATTTCGCCTGAAATATTTAAGTATCAAAAGTTAAAAAAAAAAATCTGAAAAAACAAGTAGACAAGTTAAATTCGACTAGGCCGAATCTATGAATATCCTCCACAAAACCCTTTTTAAGTGATAGTAAATTTTATAATTTTCTTTTAAAGTGATAGTAAATTTTAAATTTTGTGTAAAAAACTTTTTTAAGTAATTTTTGAAAAAAAAAAAATAATTTACTATTTTTTTTTCAGTGTAAATTTTTTTTTGAGTGTAGAATTTTTTCGAGTGTATTTTTATTAGTGTAAAAATATTTTTTTGTTTTTAAAACACGTTTAACGTGTTTTCAACACGCGAATTTAAGGTGAAACTAATCTGAAATTCACGTTTTTGCCACTGGACCGATTTTTGAACCACTGCACACTGGGCCGAGATGGTAGTTTTTTTGGCCAAAACTAAAATAAACTAAATTATTAAATTAAAAAAAGCGAATGCACTATTGTATTAAGTATGACTTGATGCACCTTGTCTGTAATTTTTGTAAAAATCGGTACACCCATTCTCTTGGAATGATCCATCAAAGATAAAATATGTATGCTTAAATCTCCATATACCGTAATCAAAAAAGCTAGCAAATTTATACATTATTAAGATGGGACCTTGTTTTTTTTTTTTTTGGGATTAATTTATTTGACAAAGGGAAGTACAACATGTAAATGGGTATGAACAGCTCTTTTTCCCTATTTTTTTTTTATAATTTTTGATATTTTTATATAAATTTTGAAAAATTGTTCCATTTGATATAGTTGTTCCAAAATGTTCCGCGACATAATCTAAAAGTTAGGATGCCAAAATGTTCGTTGGTTTACTAGCTTTCAGACTGACCTGCCCGCTTTTGCCCGTTTTTTCATCTGCGTATATAATATCCATAGAAAGGGAGATGAACAAGTCTAAAATTGTTAAAATGAGCCTTTTTTATTGAATTAAATTAATTTTATGAATTAACAATTTTCAAGTTTTTCCTAAAGTACATACATAGTGTTTTTCTTTATTAATACGGGATAAAATGAAACCCGGTTACCCAAAAACCCGAATACAAAAAAAAACGGTTACGAGAAAAACCCGGTTACACGAAAAATATTTTTTTTATCGTATTAAAATTTGTTTTTAATACATTGAAAAAAAAAAAATAATTACCCGGTTAGGCGGTCCTGACAGCTTTTTGAAATAGTGTGGAACTTTTGATAACGATGAGTTAAAAAAAGTGTTTTTTTAAACGGGTTTTCAAAAAAAAATATTTTTTCTAATTTTTTTCTAAATTTTATTTCCATTACATTTTTTAAAACGGGCACAAGCTGGCAACTATTATGGAAAGTGTGGATAGGAAGAATAATTCTAGCCCAGACAGTTTTTTGAAAGGGCGTGGAACTTTTGATAACGATGAATTTAAAAAAGGGGTTTAAATAAAAAAATATTTTATTTTTTCAAATTTTTAATATTTTAATAACATTTGCCTAAACGGTCACAAGCGGGCAACATTTTTAGATAGAAGGGATAAAAAGGAAAATTTTGGCCCAGACAGTTTTTTGAAAGGGAGTGGAACTTTTGATAACGATGGGCTTAAAAACGGGGTTTACAAAAAAAAAATCAGATTTTTATAAACTCTTATTTCAATTAAATTTTTGAAATCGGACACAAGCGGGAAATTTTTTTGGAAAGTGCAAATAAAAAGGATAATTCTGGCCCAAACAGTTTTTTGAAAGGGCGTGGAACTTTTGTTCACAATGAGTTTTAAAAAAGGGGGTTTTCACAAACAATTTTTTATTTTTTTTTAATTTTTGGTATTTTAATCCCATTTGTGTAAACGGGCACAAGCGGGTAAGTATTTTGTAAGGTGGGGTTAAAAAGGCTAATTCTGGCCCAGACAGTTTTTTGAAAGAGCGTGGAACTTTTGATGAGTTTAAAAAGGGGGGTTTCAGAAAAAAAAAACTAATTTTTTCAATTTTTTATTAGCCCTTATTAGAAGTAAATTTTTTTTTTGAAAACGGGCACAGACGAGTAAATTTTTTGGAAAGTGCTGATAAAAAGAGTAATTCTGGCCTAGACAGTTTTTTGAATGGGCATGGAACTTTTTATGACGATAACTTTAAAAAGCGGGTTTTTAAAAAAAGACAAATTTTTTCCAATTTTTTAAAAACTTGTTTCAATTTAATTTTTGAAAAATGGCACAAGCGGAAAAGTTTTTTGGAAAGTGGGGATAAAAAGGATAATTCTGGCCCAGAGAGTTTTTTGAAAGAGCGTGGAACTTTTGATGAGTTTAAAAAGGGAGTTTTCAGAAAAAAATTATTTTTTCCAATTTTTTATTAGCCCTTATTAGAAGTAAATTTTTGAAAACGGGCACAGGCGGGCAACTTTTTTGGAAAGTGCTGATAAAAAGGGTAATTCTGGCCCAGACAGTTTTCTGAAAGGGCGTGGAACTTTTTATGACGATGAGTTTATAAAGAGGGTTTTCAAAAAAAATGTTTTTTCAATTTTTTATAAGCTCATTTTTCAATTCAATTTTTGAAAACGGGCACAAGCGGGTAACTTTTTTGGAAAGTGCTGATACAAAGGATAATTCTGGTCCAGACAGTTTTTTGAAAGGCCGTGGAACTTTCCATAACGATGAGTTCTTAAAAGGGGGTTTTCAAAAACGAAATATTTTTTTCATTTTTTTATAAATTTTATTTAAATTCCATTTTTGAAAACGGGCACAAGCGGGCAACTTTTTTGGAAAGTGTAGATAGAAAGGATAATTCTGGCCCAGACAGTTTTTTAAAAGGGCGTGGAACTTTTGATAACGATGAGTATAAAAAGGGGGTTTTCAAAACAAAAACTATTTTTTTTTTTCAATTTTTTATAAACTTTTTTTCAATTATATTTTGGAAAAAGGTATATTCACGTGATTTAAATGAAAATCATTCACGCTCACGCGTGAATCACGTTATTTTTAAACTTTTTTTTGCAATTCAATTTTTAAAAACTTTTATATCACGTGATTTAAGTGAAGATCACTCACTCTCACGCGTGAATCACGTTGTTTTTTGAGGCACGCAAATCACGGGACCAGAGACCATCTCCAATTCAAAAACATAAACAAAAGACAAGTGTCTCTTCATTTGTTTCATCTATAACATCTGTAAATTTTATTAAAAATTAAGTGTCCACCCTGAAACAGTTTCCTTGTAGGTCCGATTCCAAAAAGTTTCAAGTCACTTATTTATTACCCTAATATAGGCTTATATTCTGAATTTCAACAAAATCGATTAACATTTACGACCTGTAGAGACTTTTGGCCAAAAAACCTACCATCTCGGCCCAGTGTGCACTGGACCGACTTAGCTGAAATTCAATACGAACCAGGCCTGGGGAACGACAAATATATACGCCAAGCTTCAGCAACCTCAAAGCAGCGTGTTCCTTATCTCGTAAATTCCCGAAAAACCCTTGCCGAAATTCAGTCTTTTGCTCATAACTTTTGAACCACTGGACCGATTTCGCTGGATTGCAATAACAACCTGACCAGGCAAATGCCCAACATATATTCCAAACTTCAGGAGCCTCCGTAGAGTCTTTCAAAAGTTAGTGTGTTTTTAACAGACAGACAGACGGACATACGGACGGACGAACATCACTAGATTGTCTTAAAATCGATCGAGGATCATGAATATATATGGGGCATTCCAAGCCAAATCACTCACTTTTAGACCCGACCCCTTTCGATTTATTTTAATTTTGGATATGTTTTAGTACTTATTAAATGCAACTTGGACACCAATTTTCAGCCTTTTATTCCAAGATGGTGTTGAGTAATCAATTTTTCAAAATGGCGATTTTCTCCAAAAAATTAAAAAAATTTAATATTTAATTAATTTTGACCACTAAAAAATATAGATATTTTAAAAAAAGTTGGACAACGTTTTGTTGGTATTTAAATGTAGTTTTAGAAAAAAAATATGAAAAAATTATTCGAAGTAATTATCACTTATTTTTTGAAGTTTAAAAATTAAAATCGACTTTTTGAAATAGTCCGAAACCTTCGATTTTTTTGTAAAAAACTATAAAAATTCTACTCTAAATTACGCAACTTTTAAGCTATAACTCGAGATGTGATCACAATTCTTTCTATTTTTTTTTAATTTTTAGAATTGCACCTTTTATATTTTGGCTCTGATTTATTTTATATGGAGCTCCAAAAAAAAATTGGTAGATACTGACCCTAACTTACCCTAAATATATTCATTTGGAGGTAAATATACGTTTCACAAAAATTTAGGATGATCGGACATGGGTAAGGCGTTTAGCATGGTCCTTGAAGTTTAAAAAACGGATTACAAGGAAAAATATGAATTTTTTTCTGTTTTCGCAAATTATTTGGTATTTTAAGTTAAGTTTTAATTCAAGTGATTACAGAATTATGATGTGGAGTAAAATGCCTTTCTAGTAAGGTACTAAAAACTAAAATCGGCTGAAAATCAGCCAAGTTATTACAACTGCCCCAGGCATCAATCGTGTGCCATACCACTTGATTAAAAAATACGTGTCCCTTTTTTTAAATTTAATGAAATTGTACTGTAATAATATTTTTTCATTATTCATGTTTCAGTGTAATATTTTTTTGGTTTTTCCAAATTTTAAAACAAAAAAAATAATTTTTTTTAAAAATAGAGATTTCAAAAGGGTGTTGAAAATGCAGTCATTTTTAGCACTAATTTAAAAAATGTTAGCAGAACACAATATTAAAAATACTTGTCATCTAAATACATTTGAACTTGAAGAATAAAAAAATGTTATTACAGTAGAAAATTTCAATGAATTTCCAAAATCGTATTATATTGCTTAATCAAGTGTTCTGCCATACGTTAGATGCCTGGGGAAGTTGTAATAACTTGGCTGATTTTCAACCGATTTCAGTCTTTGGTACCTTATTAGAGAGGCATTTTACTCCGTATTATAATTCTGTAACCACTTGAATTAAAACTTAACTTAAAATACCAAAAAAATTTAGAAAACTGAAAAAAATTCATATTTTTCCTTGCAATCGGTTTTCTAAACTTCAAGGCCCATGCGGTACACCATATCCATGTCCGATCGTTCTTAATTTTTGTGAGGCGAATTTTTGCCTCGAAATGAATATATCTAGGGTAAGTTAGGGTCTGTATCTACCAATGTAAATTTTTTGGAGCTCCATACAAAATAAATCAGAGTCAAAAGATAAAAGGTGCAATTTTCAAAATTTGAAAAAAAATAGAACAAATTGCGATCACATCTCGAATTATGGCTTAAAAGTTGCGTAATTAAGAGTAGAACTTTTAGACATTTGTAAAAAAAAAATCGAAGGCTTCGGACTTTTTCAAAAAGTCGATTTTAATTTTTAAACGTTAAAAAATAAGTGATAATTACTTTGAATAATTTTTTAAATATTTTTTTCTAAAACTACATTTAAATACCAACAAAACGTTGTCCAACTTTTTTTAAGATATCTATATTTTTAACTGGTCAAAATTAATTGAAATTTTTAACTTTTCCATTTTTTTGAAAAAATCGCCATTTTGAAAAATTGATTACTCAGCACCATCTTGGAATAAAAGGCTGAAAATTGGTGTCCAAGTTGCATTTAATAAGTACTAAAACACGTTCAAAAATAAAATAAATCGAAAGGGGTCGGGTTTAAAAGTGAGTGATTTGGCCTGGAATGCCCCATATACTTCATGGGGTAAAATATTTTTACGCGTAAAAACTCAAAACTCTGGGACACCTTTTTGAATTGTTCATATATTTTTTCAAAATTTTTGGATTATAAACCATATTTATGCAGAAAACTTCTAAGAGCATTTTTGGTATTGAAAATTCATCGATCCTAAGATAAAAAATACATGATTTTAATAATATTTTTTAATTTATCTTAAAATGTTTTAATGGAAAAATGCAAGTTATTAGAGGTTTTAAACTACTCTATAGAGCATATTATGGCTAAAAAAATATTTTTTTTTTTCTCAAATATCGCGAAAATTGCGATTCTGAATTAAATTTTGATTTCATAATCGTAATCCACCCCAATTATTTATTAAATTTGATGAGCCACAAAATTTATATTTTTAATGGGTCTTTGAACAGAACTTATTTTTTTCGAGTAGGCATTATTGTGCATTTTTGGAGCTCGCAATTTAAAACATATTGTTATTTTGGACCACTCTAATATTTATATGTATATTTTTACTTAAGTAGTATTAATCAGTTGCTATAGTAGATTTGTAATTTAAACACATTAAGACGTGTTTTACAAAACTACTACTTCTAATATTTTTAATGTCTAAGCAAATAATAAGAAGGTAAAACTATGAGGGCGTTATTTATGATTACAGTTTTCTATCTTTCTAATCAAACAAAAAAAATAATTTTGTATATAAAAAAAAAAATAAATTAAACGCCTTGATTCTGTGTAAATTGTTATTTGATGCCATGGGGCACACTTTACAACCTGCGTCACTTAAATCAACTTTTGAGTTAAATGAAAATATTTAGTAAAATAATATTTATTTAGTCTTATGACAGATTGAAGTTAAAATCAACACAAACATTTTTTTTTGGTTGTTGCTTAAGATTGACAGTCATACAAAATTAAGGAAAATAAATGGAAATTAACAGAAAAGATTTTTTAGTTTTTTTTTTGTTGAAACGAAATAAATAAACACAATTAACATCATCATACATCATGAAAGGTGACACATGTGTGCGGTTCATGTTTATACAATTGGATTGAATTTTTATTGTAATTCCGGTACACTGAAAAAAAATGTGAATAAAACTTTTGAAGTTTTATATTTAAGTTAACTAAAAGAAAATTGTGGTTATTATTTACACTCCAAAAAATTATAATACATTTACTTAACAAAATACGTAATTTATCAAGCACAACAAGAAATCTCTAAAAGATTAAAAATTTGGCCGAAAATTTTCTTTCAAAGATAAAATAAAAAAATAAAAAATCAGCGAATGTTAAGGATATATTTTTCAGATGAATGCAAGTGTTTTTAGTCCTGTTAACATTACCAAAATTTGAATGAAGAAAATAATGTCTATTTTCAGCTTCAGGGATTCGATATAGCTGTATAGCCGGATTATCGTTTTAGTGATATTCCGGCGATATATGCAAATCTTTTATTATGCGTTCAAATGATTATTTGGCAATATTGCCCTTTTATCGCCAAGACGAATTGTTGTCCTATCGCCGGGATGTATTGCCGTCGGGAAACAGTTTCTACCGAAGGGTGTATCATCGGCAGGAGCAGGTCCACGGGGGGGGGAAGGAAATTACCCCCCCCCCCCAACCGAATTCAAAAAAACGAAAAAAAAGTAAGGAAAAAAAAGGAGGAAACAAAGGAAAGAAGGGGAAAGAAAAAAAGAGGAACGGAGAGGAAAAAAGGAAAGTGAAAAAGAAAAGGAAATCATACGAAATTTTTTTTCTATGAAAAATGTCTAAGAATCTTAAAATTTTCTGAAAGAAAAATGTCCCAGAGTGTTAAAAAGTCTCGGAATATTAACATTTTTCTTTGTGTATGTATATTAGATTAAATACAAAAATTTTTCTAGAGAAAATTTTGTGAATTTTTCTAGACAAAAAATTTTAGAATTTTTCTAAACGAAAACTTTGCAATTTTTTCTTAAGGAAAACTTTAAGAACTTTTTTATAGGAATAATTTAGGAACTTTTCTTAAAATGTTTTAGGAAAAAATCTAAGTTTTTTTTGGGAAAAATCTAAGATTTTTTCTATAAGAAAACCCTAAGAATTCTTCTATAGGAAAAATCTAACAATTTTTTTTAACAAAAATATAAAAAATTGTCTATAAGAATGGTCTGAAAATTTTTATAGAAAAAATCTGAGAATTTTTATTATAAAAAATCTGATAATTCTTCTTAAAAAAACGAATTATCAGATGGGTAAAAAGGAAAGAAAAAAAAAATGTGCAAGAATCTCAAAAAATTTTCTTTATGAAAAATATTTTTGAATCTAAGAATTTCTTACGGGAGAAAATTTTCGGAATATTTAAATTTTGCTTTAGGAAATATAAAAAAAAAATTTTCTTCAGGAAAAAATTTGAGCATTTTTCTATAAAACATGTACTAGAATCCGACACTTTTTCTATAGGAAAAATTACACAGAATCTGGGACCTTTTTATGAGAGAAATGTCTCGGAATCTGAGATTTGTTCTATTTAAAAATGAATTAAAATCTAAGACTTTTTTTTTAGGAAAAATATCTCAGATTCAGAGAGAATGTCTCAGAATCTGAAATTTTTTCTGTTAGAAAGATGTCTCAGTATCTATGACTGTTTAGTAAGAAAAGATGGACCTTTTCTATAGGAAAAATCTGAAAATCCTTGAAAAAATCTCAGAATTTGTGAGTTTTTATTTAGGCAAAAAATATTCTAAAATCTGAGATTTTTTCAATAGAAAAACGACTTAGAGTCTGAGACTTTTACAATAGAAAAAATTCCTCTGGCTACTTTGACTTCTGTAAAAAATATCGAAGAATATGAGAAAATGTCTTCGATTTTGAGATTTTTTTTTATTCTTAAAATGTCTCAGAAGCTAAGAATTTTATGTAGAAAAAATTTCATAGATTCTAAGAATTTTTAATAGGAAAAATGTCTCCGAAATTTTTTGAGAATCTAAGACTTTTTCAAAGAAAAAGTGTCTCAGAGATCTATACTTTTTCTTTTGAAAAATTTCTCGTTGTCAAGGAAATTACCACAAAAATTTTTAAAAACCATTAAAGTCTTTAATTTTTCAAATATCATGTACTTTTTAAAGAACAGTTTTTCAAACTCTAAAAATTTTTGTGCAGAAAGAACGTTTCGGTATCTAAGACTTTTTCTGTAGAAAAATAGAATAGAAAAAAAAACTTCAGAACCACAGATTTTTTCGATGGAGAAAAAGTATGAATTTTTGGTGGGAAAATTTCGTAAGTACACTCAAAAAAAAAAACGTGGGTAATAAAAATTTTACTAATGAACTAATTTTATAGTCCAAAATGACTTAGTGCAGGCGTTGGTAATCAATACTAAAATGTGTTACTAATATTATTCAAAACCAGTAAAAATTACTAATTTTAGTACTTTGAAGATACTAAAAAACTACTGTACTACTGGAAATTATTAACTTATCAGTAGATTTTGGTACCAAATCACTTACTAATACTTTTACTGTAGAATTATATTTAGTGTATCTACACTAAGAAAATTATGTCATTAACTGTTTGTAGGTTATTTTAAAAATTAATCAGTAAAGTTATTTTAAAAGAAAAATCATTAATTTTATTATGGATTTCTTGTTTTCTACTGTTTCTGTAGTTAAAAAAAAAATAATTTACTGTCTTAAAACTGAATTTTCTGTTACATTCAATTTTGGCAGTAAAAAATTTCTTCTATAGTTTTACTGTTTTCAATACAAAATAAGTGAATATTCACTAGTTTTTTAATGTTTTGGATAGTTATTAAATTAACATTAAAAATTGACTGTAATATGTTTTTTTTTTAAATGAAAAAATAGTTGAATGGTTTTTAAATAAAATTTCATTTGTTTTAAGTGAATATTCACTGGAATTTACCTACATAATTTTTTGAGTGTAAGAATTCTCTATTTAAAAGTATATCAGAATCTTAAAATGTGTCGGAATCATAATGTGTCGGAATTAGGTCTGAAATCTGATATAAAATGTTTCAGAATCTGGGATTTTTTCTGCCAGAAAAATACTTTAGAACATAAGATTTTTTTATCAAAATATCAAACATTTTTTTAAGTTCAAAGACCTTTTAAATTTTTAAAATTCTGAAATGTTTCTTTAGAAAAAATAAAATTAAACAAGAGGTAACCAATATAAAACGTTTACTAATAATTATATCCGACCGGAGGTCCTCTGCAAAAAAAAAATCGAGTAAAAAATATTTAAAAATCTGAAATTATTATAAAGAAAGAATAAATCAAAATCTAAGAATTTTCTGTTAAAAAATATTTTAGCATCTAAGAATTTCTCTAAAAACGAATATATCAGAATCTGAGAATTTTAAACCGTCAGAGATTCTAAATTTTCTTTTTCCATAGAAAAAACCAGAGATTCTGAGACATTTTCCTATTAAAAAGTCTCAGATTCTGAGAAATTTTTCACATAGAAAAATTCTCAGATTCTGCAAAATTTTTTGTACAAAAAAAAAAAAAAATATTTTGTCTTAGAATCTGCGACATTTTGTGCAAGTTTTAAAAATTAAAAAAATAGTGAATATAAACGAAAAAAAATCTGAAATTAAATGCAACTAATAAAAAAAATTATAAATTCAAAAAACAAATAAAGCTCTGGAAATTTGTCTTGATAAGCCTTGGTAAATCAAGGAATTTAACTTGATAAGAAGATATCTTACTGAGAGATGTGTCCCTCTTATGTCTGTGAAAAACACTACACTGTTTAACAAAATTTTTCTTATGCAGTTCTTAGCCATTTAAGAAGTATTCAACATTAGGAACTCATCATATCCTGATTCTTGTTCTCTTTATAATAATTACCTAATTTCTTTGAGTGTATATAACACTTATATACTGCTGCGTATATAAAAATCTGTCTAATCTTGGGGTTAAAAGCTAATAATTATTTGGTTTTATCTTAACAGTTTCAGTTTGTTTTGTTTATCTTGTGAAAATTGATACCCACACATTTAATTATTTTTCTAATGCATCAAAACAAAAAAAAAAAAACATAAATAAACTAAAAGTTTTTACACTGGGGATTTTGAAGAAAACACAAACAAACAAAAAAGATAGATGACTTTCATAAAAAGTTAATTTGTTTATATCAATTTATTTCGATTGTTAAATATTTTTTTTAGATATCACGGAATCAATTAAAATTTACATTATATAGCGCTCCCTTATTTTGAATATTGTGTGAGTTAATTGATACAAAGTTAAAACATATATCTGTTTATTTGAGATGGTTACCAAAATGTTAAAGAATAAAATAGAATAAAACTTTAATAAAACGATAGAAAAAAAACCGTTAGAAAACGCGAGTGCGTAACTTTTAGATATTATTTTAAAAATCAAAAATAAACGAAATTTTTTTGTACAAAAAGAAACAAAATTAGGAGGTATCCCCCAAGAAAAAAAACTTAGCTTTTTTCTGTGCAGCTTAATATACACTCTACCACTAACAAGTGAAGTACTCCTACCGTTATTCACCGATTTTCCTTAAACTTGAAATATATGTAAAAGAGACGATTAACTGGATTTATCGGAATTTTCCCGAAGGTCAAATTGCATTGCTTCCCTTGTAAGTGGAGGGCATACAATCTAAAAATATTTACAAAAAAATATCTTTATACACACAGCCCGATACTAGGTTTTCTTTACACCCTCAAATCGTATCAAAAACTTACTAAAACAACAATTGAATAGTTCATGCGAATAAGGACGAATAGACCACTTTTTCGCAAAACACGTTTTTTTGCATAAATGCATTTTATTAGCAGAGCCCTACAATCCTATGCAGAAATTTTGGGGAAATTTTGACTTTTAAGGCTAAAAAAATTATTTTGAAAGTGCAATAATTCGTATATTTTTATATTTTTGTTTAAATTGGGAGTGAAATAACCCAGCAAAACTTTGGTAATGGGTGGTGATTATATAACACATTACCAGGTAATGTATATATTAGACTGCCCAGAAAAAAACAAAGTTGTTATTTTCTTGGGGGATACCTGCAAATTTTGTTCCTTTTTGTGCAAAAAAATTTCGGTTTTTTTTGGGATTTTTAAAATAATATCTAGAGGTCGCGATCTCGCGTTTTATAACGATTTATTTTTTTTGAGTTTTTTATTATTTTAAATTGTTAAATATTATTAATATGATAAAATATTAATAATTTCAGACAAAAAAAAAATTAAATTAAAAATTAAATATCGCTCATTCCATGAGATGTCTCCCAGCATCTAATAAAATGTTCTTTAATTTATTTGAAATTTCGCACACAGGTACACTATGGAGCAATTAAAATAAATTCGTTTTTAGTTTCGCGAAAATCCACGAATTCGCGAACGCGAATATATTCGCGAATTCACGGATTTTCTCGGAACTAACAACTGATTTATTTTAATAGCTTCATAGTGTTCATGTGTGCAAAATTTTAAATAAATTAAAGAACATTTGATTAGATGCTGGGAGACATCTCATGGAATGAGCGATATTTAATTTTTAATTTAATTTTTTTTTTGTCTGAAATTATTAATATTTTATCATATTAATCTTATTTAACAATTTAAAATAATAAAAAACTCAAAAAAAATAAATCGTTATAAAACGCGAGATCGCGACCTCTAGATATTATTTTAAAAATCCCAAAAAAAAACCGAAATTTTTTTGCACAAAAAGGAACAAAATTTGCAGGTATCCCCCAAGAAAATAAAAACTTCGCTTTTTTTCTGGGCAGTCTAGTATATATCTTATTTGTAGCATTATTTTATGATGTCTTACCAAACATTTGTTCCACAACGTATTATTTTAAAGTGAAAAATAATACATTACTAATAATTAGCTACGTAATGCATGATTATTGGAAAAAATGTATTTCATATTTATTATTTCCAAACATTAAATCATGGATGACTTATATTTGGTTACATTATGTATTATTTCAAAGTTTGAAATAATGCATTATTTATAATTGAATACATAATGCATTACAATAACATAAAAAATAAATATTTTTTTATAAAAAAATGCATAAGTTTAAACTAGAGATGGATTCACGACAGAAATTTGTTAATGACACACACTCACCCAGGAGTATATTTTATCTCGCTTACAATCACGTGAGTAAATTTAATACAAAATTACTTTTTCACTACTCGTAACACCTTATATATTACGTTCTGGTATGCTATATTATATACCTTACTCGTAACCTATAAAATATCATATATTTTACACCTTACTCGTATTCTTTGTTATAAATTTATGACTTATTTTATACCTTACTGGTATTCTTTGTGATAATGTATATGCATTACTTTTAGTCTCATCGCCTGTTAAAATCATCAATGCTGCAATGTATAAAATAAGAGATCTTATACCTTATTTTATACCTTATATGGTAAGGTAAGTTTTGCTGGGAACGTACAATTTTGATTAAATACAACACAAAAACATACAAAAATTTTACTTTCGGTAACAATGTGTTAAAAGAATATTACGAGGAACAAACCACACTTATTATATTGGCAAAAAATTTTACCGTTCTTGAGTTATAAGACTTTAAAGTGTGGAAAGCAAAAAGGGCGAATATCCATCCTTAACAAAATATTATATAAAAATTATTTAGCTGCGAGTTTAAAATTGATATTAGCTAAAATTTGAAATTGTATACAAAAAAAACGATCTTAGCACATACAAACTTTTAGTGTTAATACTGCATCCAATGTCAGGAATAAAAAACAAAATTTTTTTCGTGTCCTTTTATGTTACGTCGTAATATGCAGTCAAGGGTTAATATTATAATTCCTAAAAATGTATTTAGTGTCATAAAGAATTACTACTGCATCAAATGGCAGGAATTTTTTTTGCATGTCCCGGCAATCCTTAAAAAGTGTATCCTTGAAGTCCTTAAAGTGTTACAAACAAATACCAACCATAGTTCGTCAAGTTTTGCAAGTCTCATGAAAATGTAGTCAAAATCTGCTGCAAAATAACACATTTTTATTCAAATTTCAATACATTTTTTTTGGATATTCGCCCTTTTTCCATTTAAGCAAAAAATTGAAGTCCAATTTTTGGCAAGTTCTCTTTCGAATACCTTACTAAAATTTTGTATATAGGTAGATGTGACCAAAATCTTTAAGCTAAAACCAAAAAGTTGACAAAAATATTATTTTTTAACCGTTTCCTGCGTTTTTATTGTCCCCTGTAAAATTCTACAAATGGTCTATTCGTCTTTATTCGCATGAACTATTCAATTGTTGCTTGGATTTGTGTTGATGGTACACTTATCACAAATCCAAAGTGACGAATTTGTACCAGTAATTTAATTGTCTTGTCTATTAAATTAGTGAGGAAACAATCCCAACAAACCAAAAAACTATACCGTGTATCCTAAATTATCCTATAGAAAAATGTTTCAGAATCTGATACTTTTTCTATAGGAAAAATGTCTCAGAATATCAGACTTTTTCTATAGGAAAAATGTCACAGAATCTGAGACTTTTTCTGTACGAAAAATGCCTCAGGATATATCTTTTGGTTTTTTAGGTAGTACTTTGCTTTAAATATTTTTTTTTTATATCTCTCCTAGAAGTAGTTAAAAGACTAATAAGAAGAAATTTATATCTGCCCATTATCTTTATACTTATGTGTGATTTTGTCGCGAAAATCACCACCTAAGAGTTGAATATAGTAAACTTTTTATCCATATGTGTTATTTTCTTGAGTTTTTAGTTATTTTAGTTGTATTTGATCACATCCCAGCAGAAATTTTGCTGAATTCATGCATGATTCTCTAAGACGATGTCACACTTTAGATCGCTAGTTGGATACACTTCAAAAGCGCTCTTAAGATGCACTGAAATCAGGTTTCTTTTGAGCGCTGATTAAAGCACTGTAAAGACGCAGTGAATTCATGAATGAAATACATTTGACTATTTCTGAAATACAATTGGAAAATCTGAAATACAATTGGCTAATTTTGAAATACAATTGGAAAATCTTAAATACAATTGACTAGTTCAGAAAACTCGTTAAATATTTTTGAAATAAAAATATTTTTTAGTTTATTTTGTAGTATTGTTAAAAAAAATTAAAAATTTTTATGTTAAAAAAAGTTCAAAGGTCTGACTACACCATTTTCACTATTATTTCAGAAAATACAAAATTTATTTCCGAAATTCCCATTTATATTTCAGAAATTTATATTTTGATTATATTTCAGAAACATCTATTTATGTGTTAGAAATTTACAACTGTATTTAAGAAATTTCCGTTAGTTTTTCAAAATTTTTACAAATGATGGAAATATAAAAAGAAAATTTTGAAATTCAAATAGTTATTTGGAAATTTCTAAAATATCACGTATATTTTTTTTTTATTTAAAAAAAAATTTCTTAATAGCAATTCTAAAATTTTGAAATGCAAATGGACATTTTTTGAAATACAAATAGAATTTTCTGAAAAGCATTTAGAAAATTTTTGAAATACAAATTTAAATTTCTTAAATACAATTGGAAATTTCTGAAACATAAATAGAAATTTCTGTAATATACATGGAAATTTCTGATATATAAATAGAAAATTTTGAAATATAAATGGAAATTTATTTATTCTTTGAAATAACAAAAAAGCATTTGCTGTTTTTTGGTCGTCCTATTAGCCATCATTCAAAATGTGTTAAGAATGTCATGATTGAATCACTCTTTGCAGCGCCGATTAATGCGCAATAATGATGCAGTCAAATCATGTGTCTTTGTCCAAAACTCAATATTTTTCATTCAAAAAGTGTTAAAAATTTTAAAAGGAAAGCAAGTATAAAATTTTATTAAAAAATAATTTTATGTTGTAAGTTTTATACAAAAAATCTTAGCAAAAAATTAAAATTTTTTCCCTTACTTTTACTTCATCCTCCAGAGCGCTCTTGGATGGGATTTGTTATATTTTTGAAGCAATCTGAGTGAAAGAAGTCTGTGTTTTTTCCTGGGTAGTTTCAAATAAAACAAGTATGAAAATTATAGTCGGTCAAAACCGGCCATATAATATCCTACACCAGTGTTAGCCGGAAAATGGGTCCAAGTCTAAACGTGAACATTTTGGATTTATATTTTGTTATATCTTTGACGTGTTTGGAAAAAATACACACACACAATGTGAGTTAAATAGTAGAATATCGGGAGAAATTTTAATTTGGGGACTTATTACAAAAATGGTGTTATTATTAGATTCAATAATGTTCCCAAAGTACATGTTTAACACCTAAAAAACAAAATTCTAATAATATATTTCCTATTTTTATGAATTTAAAAAAATTTATGTCATTATCGGTTTGTCTGGGTGCTACAAGTAAAACTAGTCCGATTTATGACTAAAAAATACGATTATCTGACAAATTCGGAAAGGATAACTATTGCAATACGGTAATTGACAATAATAAGTCAAATGTAAAGGATGCGTTTGTATGGAGGTTAGGCTTAAACATGGACCGATTTTCCTAATTTAAATGACTTCCTTCTTTAATTCAAGATATGCTAAAGTTTAAAATTTAAAAAAAAATCAATTGGGAATTTCGCCAAGTATCGTTCGTACATCGTTTAAATGACAGACAACGGACAGACGAACATCGCTAAATCGATTTAAAATATGATTCAGAGTTAATTGGTACACTTGAAGGTGGGTTTACGACTAATATTTCGGATAGTTACAAACACCAGCATAAAGTCATTATACCCTGTAGCACACAGTGACCAGAGATTGTCAAACGTACATCACAATTTCTGATGTTTAAGCACTTTGTCACGATAATATATATAAGTATTGTCGGCCCAATTCGAAAGTTTTGGCTAAATAATTTGATTCTTAAATAATAACTCAATGATTTTCCTTTTTTTACTAGTTTTTTAACAACCTTACTGTTTGTTTAATCAAGCGTGAAATATTTTTTGGATAGTAATGCGCCTTTAAAATAACTATATAAAAAAAATATATTAATTTTTTTATTAACAATAAAATCTAATAAATTTAATAAAATAATCTTAAGCTATTGTTAATTTTTTTTAATTTATTACAAAGTTGATAAACAAAATCTTTTGTTTGTTAAAATTGTTTCTTAAAATAAAATTAAAAACCTCAAATTTCTTTGAAAATATTTTTCTACATTTTATCTCTGTTGCATGAAAGCAAAGAATTTATTATCACCGCATACTGTAGACAACACACTGACTTTGATGAATTTTCTTTCTATTCTTTTATTAAACATTGAATTATGGCCTTTAATTAACACTAATTTTATGTATTTTCAAAATATATTTTGTAGCGTTTTTATTTCTTGAATAAAAAAAAAACTTTAGGGGGTTTTCTTTGAAATCACAGTAAAAAAAACAACATGTATTGTAATATTCACACAAAGACACAGTTTTTTAAATGGGTTATGGTAGTTAGATGGTTATTTTGGTTCGTTCGTAGTAGCATCTACCAATTAGTCGAAGATATTGTTATAAACCTTTAAATGTAGTAATTTTTCAAATAAAATCTGTTGGAATATGTATTAGAAAACAATTTTATGGTTTTGTTTAGAAACGTAAACATAAAATTTGTCAATGTGTTGTTTTATTAATTATTTTATTAGGGACTTTGATTCGATTTTAATTTCTTTAAGATATGATAAATTCCAAGAGATATGACGATATAAACACAAAATGACCCATTTTTATGGTTAATTGGTCATAAAATTAACAAAGATAAACTAACAGACTTATTTTGTTTTTTTTTTATTTAAAAAGAAATTTTAAATATTTAATTGTTTAAATAAATAAAAGAAAACAAAGACAAATACAAGTAAATAGCAGTTGAAGTTACACTATAAAAACCTTGTAAAATTACAAGAAAAACATGTAACTTTTTTTTCTACCTCCTATTTGACAAAAATTCCTAATATTTTTATAAGCTTTTTACCAATAATTTTGTAATTTTACAAGCTTTTTACCAATAAAATTTTAAATTTACAGTTTTTTGGCGTAATTAAAATTACAAGGAATTCTCGTGAACTTACTAGATTTTTTTGCAAAATTATCTTGGAAATTTGTAAAATTACAAAAAAAAAAATTATTTGAGGATGTTTATTCTGGCTCTAGGTAATTATTTTCTTTACTACCCGGTGAAAAATGTGCATATATGTGCATTAGACTGCCCAGAAAAAAAGCGAAGTTTTTATTTTCTTGGGGGATACCTGCAAATTTTGTTCCTTTTTGTGCAAAAAAATTTCGGTTTTTTTTTGGGATTTTTAAAATAATATCTAGAGGTCGCGATCTCGCGTTTTATAACGATTTATTTTTTTTGAGTTTTTTATTATTTTAAATTGTTAAATATGATTAATATGATAAAATATTAATAATTTCAGACAAAAAAAAAATTAAATTAAAAATTAAATATCGCTCATTCCATGAGATGTCTCCCAGCATGTAATCAAATGTTCCTTAATTTATTTGAAATTTTGCACACATGAACACTATGAAGCTATTAAAATAAATCAGTTGTTAGTTCCAAGAAAATCCGTGAATTCGCGAATATATTCGCGTTCGCGAATTCGTGGATTTTCGCGAAACTAAAAACGAATTTATTTTAATTGCTCCATAGTGTGCGAAATTTCAAATAAATTAAAGAACATTTGATTAGATGCTGGGAGACATCTCATGGAATGAGCGATATTTAATTTTTAATTTATTTTTTTTTTGTCTGAAATTATTAATATTTTATCATATTAATCATATTTAACAATTTAAAATAATAAAAAACTCAAAAAAAATAAATCGTTATAAAACGCGAGATCGCGACCTCTAGATATTATTTTAAAAATCCCAAAAAAAAACCGAAATTTTTTTGCACAAAAAGGAACAAAATTCGCAGGTATCCCCCAAGAAAATAACAACTTTGTTTTTTTCTGGGCAGTCTAATGTGCATATATGCTCATATATTGTTACATGTATGTTCATTAGGGCGTTTCATCAAAAACTTTTTTTTGGATTTTTGCAACTCTTGAAGCGGAATATGAATTCTTATGGCCTAAAAGATTTTTGAGATTTTTTTCAGATTTTTGGAATGTCGGGATCAACTCGCTCAAATCGATTTTATCAAAAAAATGAGGTTATGAAACATAATTTTTTTTATTTTTTGTTCTCTGGTGCCTTTTTTTAACAAAACCGGATATAATACTTCTAAATATTGCTAGCCTCCTAAAAAAAAATATTCGCGGTCAAAATTATAAGTTCAAGGGTCACTAAGATGACCTTAAAAGTAAAAATTCAGAATTTCCCGTGTTTTAACCTCAATAATTCGAGAAATAAGCTATGTATGAACGTCATGTACAATCCGTTAGATAGGTCTTCAAAACACCTTTCATTTAAAACCAATCTGACTATTGTCACTTTTGTAGAAATGTTAAAAAAAATAAAAAACTGGGAAAAACTCATTTTCTCCCCCATTTTATCGAAAATTGAACTGGTGCATTAGGTAGTTTTTTTTTTGTAAAGTTAAAATAATAACTTTTAAAGACTTTTTATAGATTGTAGTTAGTGTTTCCAAGCCGGTTAACCTAAAAACCGGTTTTTTGTCAAAAAAACCGGTTTGACAAAAACCCGGTTTTCCGGTTTGGAAACACTAATTGCAATCAAAAACACTTCTTTTAAGTTTATAATTTCAATTTTACAAAAAAAATACTAATGGATTCCCTTCGATTTTCTGTAAAATGGGGGGAAAAATGAGATTATCTTAGTTTTTTAATATTTCTACTAAAGTGACAAATGTCATTTTGGTTTTAAATTAAAGGTATTAGAAAGACCTATCTAACGAATTCATCATTACGTTCATATATTGCATATTTCTCAAATTATTAAGGTTGGAACACGGGAAATTCTGAATTTTTACATTAAAGGTCATCTTAGTGACCCTTACACTTATTATTTTGACCGCGAATATTTTTTTTTAGGAGGCTAGCAACATTTAGAAGTATTATATCCGGTTTTGTTAAGAAAAGGCACCAGAGAACAAAAAATAAAAAAAATTATGTTTCATAACCTCATTTTTTTGATAAAATCGATTTGAGCGAGTTGATCCCGACATTCCAAAAATCTGAAAAAAATCTCAAAAATCTTTTAGGCCATAAGAATTCATATTCCGCTTCAAGAGTTGCAAAAATCCAAAAAAAAGTTTTTGATGAAACGCCCTAATGTTCATATATGAATTTATATGGTGTATATGGAATCATATATGTTGTCATATTTTTTAAAAATGGGCTCATATATGGAAGTGTATGAACAAATATATTGACATATATGTATAGTATCACTAAAATTGTAAAACAACGTAAAAAGAAGTTTTGCTGTTTTATGTGGCATTCACACTTGCTGTTTTGAAGTGTTCAGGAGTAAGATGTTTAAAAAAGTCTTTGTTCTGTGTTTATTACGTTTTTATACGGGGTTCACACTTGCTGTTTTAAAGTGTTTAAGAGTGAGATGTTTAAAAAAGTCTTTGTTCCGTGTCCATTACGTTTTTATTCTGTTACTGGTGTGTTGTTAAACAACTTGTTGAAGGTCGCAAGTGTGAACGCCATATTATTTTGTTACTGGTGTTTTGTTGAACAACTTGCTTAAGGTCGCAATTGTGAATACCATATTACAGTGAAAGCGAAAAACGTTGTTTAGAATTTTTTTTAATTTTGTTCATAAGTTCATAGACATAATTCCTCTTTTAAAAGTTTTTTTTGAACAACTGCTTTTGTTTACAAAACCATTCTTACTGCAAATTTCTTTCGAGGGGAACGAAGACAAAGCAAAGTAAACTGGTGATGATTTTCCGTTTTTTGTTGTAACTATTTAAGAGCTTTGACATTAATCGACATCACTGAAAAATGATGTACTTTAAACACTAAAATTTTGTGACTTCAAATGATTTAGTTGCTTTCACAAGGCTTGATTACTCACCTTTTAGGATTCAGATAACAGCATAAAAATATGCATAACTTTGGAAGTATTTTCCAAAAAATCTTTACAATTCATTCGAAATATTTGTAAGCAATGGCGAACCTTATATTACTTAAATAGTGGTCAATTTCACCACTTTTTCTTTGATCAAAAAATGTTATGTGTAGTTTAACACATAACTCTATTTCAGATCTTTTTTAGTATGACGAACACAGCTACTATTACTAAGATTTGAACCAATCAAGATATCAAAAAACGGTTTGGCGAGTAAACACATGCCCAATATGTGTTCTTAAAGATGCAATAAAAAAAGTTCGAAAACTACACATGACTCGTTTTTAGGCGAAGCGACAAAATGTTTGTTCCTTAATACATTATTTATGCCAACTCTCAATTTTATTGCCAACTCTTTGTAAAAGGTTGATTGTTATGAAAGTACTGTTTCAAAAAATTCATTGAAATCTAATAAAATCAATTAGAATTCAAAAAAAAAATAATTGAAATTCAAAAATATCAACTGAAATTCGAAAAAGATCACTTGAAATTCCCAAAAATCCATTGAAATTCAAAAAACTCAATCGGAGTTCAAAGAAATAAAGTGGAATACAAAACAAATCCCTTAAAATTCTAAATAAATCCATTGAAATAAAAAAATAATAAAAAAAAAAAAAAAAATTGAAATTTAAAAAAAAAAAACACTAAAATTTCTAAAATTCAATTAGAATTTAAAAAAAAAAATCAAATGAAATTGATCAAATGAAATTCAAAAAAGGATCTTGAAACTACAAAAAAAAATTGGGAATTTAATTGAGATTTTTGAGTTTTTTTTTTTCAAGTTTAAATCATAGTCAATTAATTTAAAGTTATTTGTTTTTTTTTTTTTAATTTCGATGGATTTTGTGATCTTTTTTGAATTTTAATTGAGATTTTTTAATAACAAATGGAGTAATATGCAAATCACAATTGGTATTTGCGAATTTCAATAGTGGTATTCAGAGTCTTACTTGCCAGCCCTGCACTGGTGGTAAAAGAGCAATTTTTAAAATTACCTTTCAAAATACATGTATTTTTTGAAAGAAGTACTCTTTTGCTACATTGCCAGGGCTGGCAACAAGATTCTGAATACCTCTAATATTTTTTTTAGTCGATATATTTGAAAAATAACATCCGTGGATACATATATGTTTTCATATAAATTATATATGTCCATATATGAGGAGTCGCAGAACAAAACGTACTTTTTCGCATTTTTTGACAAATTAATTTTTTGTTCTTTTTATATTATTTGGTTCGAAATCTATCAGAAAAAATTTCCATAGCGTGAATTATTTTTGTTTTTCATCAAGAAAATAGATTCCTTAAAAATTGGTGTGTAACAAAACGTACTTTTTTGTTAATTTTTTATCAAAACGTACTTTTTTCATTGTATTTCATATGCAAGATTTTTCATAATTTTATAATATGCCATTTTACTCTTATATTCCATATAAATGCCCACAAAGATTTTTTGAGGCCTTCTTGCAGGCCAGCGAAAGATTTCCCCCTTATTCTTGTTATTGGTCTATTTACACCCCACAACTACAGTATGGGGGTACATTAACTTTGCCAATTCGTGTGTACCGTATCTAAATATGAGCCAATGAGGCTCTTTTGTAGTTTTTAATAAATAAGAACATTTTTAAAACACTCGATCAAAATAGTATCGTCTAAAAAAATACGCACATCAAAACGTCGTTTTTCAATTATTTTTAAACAAAACGTACTTTTTTCATTATTTTTTAACAAAACGTACTTTTTCCAAAGTAAAAGTGGTTTTATATTAAACATCCTTAACATATAATGTGGTGACTTATGGCAGTTTGATGCATCTCTTGATAAGCAAAAAACTTGTTACCATATTCAGGTTCATGCTGTTTTTTAAGGGGGCGAAATAAATAAACCTCAATTTCCCAAAAAAAATTAATATGCGAAAAAGTACGTTTTGTTCTGCGGCTCCTCATATGTCATATATGAACATATGCCCTCAAATTACGTATATGATCATATATGGACAAACATATATGAAGCATATATGATCATATATGCACATTTTTCACCGGGTAATTAAAACCATGATATTTTCATAGAATAATTTTCAAGAAAATTATTTTTTTGTTTTAAATTTATTTATGTTGGTGATTTTTGCAAGACTTAACACGTGTTTCGGAATTTGTCAGATTCCATTGTCAATATTATTGCAAAAAAAGAAGCGATTTACTACAAAGTAGTAAACGAGTCTAATGACAAATCGTTTGTGCATAAACTAAAATATTAATACATATTCGACTCTATACACAATGGAAATTAGAAATACGAAGAAATTGTACTATACTAGTAAAGCAACGATTGTCAATAACCAACAAAAATATTTAAAACATTTTTACATATGGTAGTCCATAGTACTACAACAATATGTTATTTGTTGTTGTGAATGAAATAACAACGACCGTAGAGGCCACCACGCTTATAAGGATACCAAAAAGTTGTGGAAGGTGGCCAAATTCTAGCTGCCAAATTTGGCTTCCAAATTTCGTGGAGAGCAAATCAATGTATACAAAGTGAAATGTTGGGCAGAATGGTACTAAATACCAGGGTTGGCTACCGAAACGAATAACGGTATTGGTATTACATATTTATTATATCGGTAACGGTATTTTCGATTATTTCGGTAACGACAAACCGTTACCGAAACAACGATACCGGTACTTACCGGTATTATGAATAAAATTTACCCAAAATGTAAAAAAGTCACAAATTTGTTAAAAACACGTAAAAAAATAAAAAAAAAAATTAAATTTAGCGCAGTTTTAACACATAATTACATAGTGGTATTAATTAACTCAGAGTTTAATTAAAATTTCGCGGAATATTGTAATTCAACACATAAATTTTTGATTTTTTACGTGTTTATGAAATGCCTCTGTCCAATCAGCAGAAAAATCTGAATTTAAAGCAATGCGAAAAATCTAAATGTTCAGCCATTTAAGAAATCTGCTGATTTTAGCTGACGCGGTTTTCTAAATTTCTGTCTGGATTAACTAGGTAGGTATGCTTATTTAAGCAGAAAAATCTGCTGATTTTAGATACACAGCCGGAGCATAGAAATTGTATTTTATTAAGTAGAAAAGTTTTTTATTTTTAAAAAACTGTTTCAAAGGAAGCGATAAAGAACTAGTAAGAGAATTTATTCGGCTGTGACGAATCCTTTATATACAGAAACGTTTAACCCAAAAAAAAAAAACAGACATTTCCATAAGGGAGGTGAAGAAGGGGGAAGCCGTAGTGCGGGGCAAAAACAGCGCACAAGAAATTAGCAACACAATAATTCTTACAAAGACAAAAAAGTGACAATTTTTTTTGTTATGATTTTTAATTTTTTCAAGATATTTTTTTCTTTAAGTAAATTTTCTTAAAAACAGGACAACTAAATATTTCTGTAAAAGTATCAACAAAATTAGCTGATTTTTTACACTTGAACAATTTTTAGTTTTAATTGTTTAAATTACACAAAAATTAAAAAAAGCCAACAAAAAAGTTTGTAACATAACAAAATAATCTTCCAAAATTTGAACAAACATTTTTTTAAAATTAGCAAACAAAGTCAGTAAAAATACGAACAAATTTCTGTTATTTTTTTAACGTAATGGAGAATTTAGTTAAAGTTAAAGTATCCATTTTAGTAAAAAATCTGGTCAAAGTTTTCTAATTCAAACTGAAAGATGTACAATTCGTAATAAGAATGTTTACATTACGTGGCACTCACTTTTCTCTTCGGAACTTTTTATATAAATTGGGAATGTGATCATTGGTTGTGACGATTTTGACATATTTTTTGTCTAAATTTAGTTAATGTGATCATTGGCTGGACCAATTTCCTCATTGATTATGTCCAAATAACAATACGATTTGCTATATATGGTTTTGAATTGAGAAAAGTGTGAAAGAAAAATTAAATTTTTCTAAAAATTTTAAGACATCTTGGTTCGTTTTTTACTAGTTTCATATAATCCAATTATTATTATAATCATAAGAAAATCTTTTAATGTCAAATTTCTTCAGTTAGTAGTCAATTAAACTCTATATGTGAAAATTATTAACAGATTTGCAATGATCAAAAATTTGTTGTTTTATTTTTCGCACATTTAAAATATTTTACTTTGTTTTTTATCTGCCAAAAAATTTAAAGTAAGTAATATTTAGACAACAGAAACAAAACCGTTATAATACCGGTAAAAATCCGAATAAAGGTAATGGTTTTTTATCGGTAACGGTATTAAAAGTTTTTTATTTCGGTATTGGTAACTGTAACGGTAGTCAATATTAAAGGGTTTTTAATCGGTAACGGTATTGAAAGGGTAATGGTAGCCAACACTGCTAAATACCCGCTACTACTTAAAAAAGGTATTTTTTTAGAAATATTGAGAAAACGTCAGAAAAATATCAAAAACAATTAAAAAATTAAAAAAAAATAATAATAAAAAAAAAAAATTAGTTTTATTTTTGAAAAAAAAGTTGATTTTAAATATAATAAATACATCAAAATTCAAATTTTATTGTTTTTATCACTTTTTCACAATAACGGTATTTTTTTATATAAAAAAAAAAACAAAAAATTGAAAAAAAAAATTGAAATATTAAAAAAATTTACTAAATCTTCACACGGTAGGGTCCAACATTTTACGTAGTCAACGTTGATTTGTTCTCCACGAAATTTGGAAGCCAAATTTGACAGCCAGAATTTGGCCACCTTCCACAACTTTTTGGTATCCTTATAAGCACGGCGGCCTCTACTGTCGTTGGACAGTATGCCAGTATGCTATGGCGTGCCAACCATTATGTTCAAATTCTGATAAATTTTTATTAAAAAATAAAAATTGTTTTATTTGACCTTTAAAATATTATATTTTGAGGATGTTTATTCTGGCTCGAGGTCATTATTTTCTTTACTAATAAAAACCATGATATTCTCATAGTAAAATTTTCAAGAAAATTATTTTTTTGTTTTAAATTTATTTATATTGGTCGTTTTTGCAAGACTTAATCGACACGTGTTTCGGAATTTGTCAGATTCCATTGTCAAGATTATTTAGCAAAAATAGAAACGATTTACTACAAAGTAGTAAACGAGTCTAATGACAAATCGTTTGTGCACAAACTAAAATATTAATACATATTTGACTCTAACCACAATGTTAATTAGAAAGACGAAGAAATTGTACTATACTAGTAAGGCAACAATTGTCAATAACCAACAAAAATGACCAACATAAATAAATTTACAACAAAAAAAATAATTTTCTTGAAAATTATACTATGAGAATATCATGGTTTTAATTAGTAAAGAAAATAATGACCTCGAGCCAGAATAAACATCCTCAAAATATAAAATTTTAAAGGTCGAATAAAACAATTTTTATTTTTTAGTAAAAATTAATCAGAATTTTTACAAAACAAATTGTAAAATTACAAAAAAAAAAAAATTTCTAATAAAACAAATTTCGATTTGTTAAAAAAACAAGGAAAACTGTCAAATATTGGTAAAATGGGATTACGAGACTTTTTCTAGTAATTTGACAAAGTTTTTATTTTGTGTGTAGTACATTTGGGTCATGACTCAATTTTAACAAAAATTAGAGGGACCTTTAAGAAAATCTTGCTTTTTTTGTTTTAAAATAATGAATAATACTATCAAAGATATGCATTTTTATTTGAAACACTAAAATAAATCAAATATCATAATTGTTTTTGTAATGGTAGCTTTGATATACATTAGATTTGTGGTGTTAAAGGGTGATTCCAGGGACGGCACGTTCAGAAAGCTAGGACTACCCGGATGGGGTGTGGTTCTTGTCCCGAAAATCCCGTTCAAATCACTACCAAGTACAAGAAAGATTGAACGTGCTTGATATTTTTATGCTCTTAAGAAAAAAAAGGAGGCCAGATATAACAGACAGACTAATTAACATTTTTGGTTAGACCCGGAAACTAAATCTGAAGGGGGTTTATCGTTTGTCCTATGAGATGTGGATGTTAACATCTCTATTGCCCTCGCCAACCATGGTTCCTCTTACGCCCATTAACATTTTACGGGAACCCCTAATACTTACCCTTTGTTTGGCTCTCTTTAATTACAAACTCACATTTATTTCATTCTTAACAAGAATGCACAATGTATTTATTTTTAATTCTTAACATTAAACAAATATTTAATTCACAAATAATTTTAATTGATTAGGCCATTTAATTTGATAAACTTTTGAGTTTTAACTCAGGATTATTGAATTTAAATGAATTTTAGTTTATTTACAAAATCATTTAACTATGATTTAGGACAAAATAAAGAATACAAAAGAAAAGAAATGTACCTTTTGTTTAAATTTAGAAAATTTTTGGTTTTATAAATTTGCTTATATACGGTATAATAGCTATCATAATAAATAAAAATACATAACTTACAATAGTCTTACTGCCATAGCATAGGGTAACAATAATGAGGTGGCTTTATTAACGGTACATGTTGATCTCCAATATGTAGGCGTGAACAATTCTGGAACTAGTTTTTGTTAGGTGATGATATTTATTTCGGCATGTTGTTTTAACTGTAGTTGTTGTTTATTGTTGTAATTTAAATTATAATTGTTGTTGTTGTATTTGTGTTTTTAAATATTTTCTGTCCTTCTAAATTCACACTATGATTTAGTCACTACACTGTAGGGTACAGTTAACTGTCCACAATGATGGCGTATAAATTACCCAGAGCCAATGTGGTTGATTTGTAAATGAAGATCGTGGTTTAAATTAAAGAGGTTGCTGTACCACCATTGACTATTTTGTTGTTGTTTAATTTTATTTGTTTATTTTAAAGTATTTTAAATAATTTTACTTATATAAATGTTTTTTTTTTCATAGAAGTTTGATATATCAGTTTTAATTTATATAATTTAAAATTTAAACACAAAATTGTTGGTATATAATTTGTTTTATTTTACTGGCACTGTATACAATTTCAAATTATTTATTTTATAACACATTCACAACTTTTATATTTTTTTTTTTATTTATATGGACCAACGACACTTTAGGCCATGTTTTAAATGGTCATATATTTTATTTTCACAACACTCTAGAATTTATTTTCCGGTTTTCAACCACGTCCATCAAAATTAAAATCAGACTGCCTCGTTTTGTCAATGTTTCTATTCTCTATCCCTTTGCTACGAACACTTGTTGTATATAAAATTGTAACGGGATCAAAGAAAGCATTTTACTTCATTCCCTTTTTCGTTTTATCCTCGACCAATCGCATTCAAGATAATCTTGCATATTAAAGCTTTTGGATAGGG
Source organism: Pegoplata infirma (assembly GCA_963921195.1). Lineage (NCBI taxonomy): Eukaryota > Metazoa > Arthropoda > Insecta > Diptera > Anthomyiidae > Pegoplata > Pegoplata infirma. The sequence continues at coordinate 208,701,818 of OY992536.1, forward strand.
ATGAGCAAGGGGGTACGAAAAGTACGTTCGTAATAAAGATTGAAGAAATTGAAAAAAAAAATGGACCAATGAACTCGTCACACTATTATTGTTTTGGCTTCAGGTAAACCAACCAAAATGCTAGATGCTAGAAAAATGCTAAATACCAATAGGGAGCACAAAAGTCATTAAATTTTTCAAAAAAAATAAACCTAACAAACGAAATTAACTTTCATCCGTCACAAAACAGATAGTTTTCAATAATTTTATATAAAAAATAGCTGGAAAACGGAGGTATAAATCTTAGCAAGGCCTCAAATCTTTGGCATGATAATTACCGATTATATTACCCTTAAGGTCTGAAATTTTATAATTACAATTACCGAGTTTTTCAACGATGCGACATTTTAAATACTTGGGTGCAAGTTTAGAATTAAAGTTTTCAGATTTCTTACTTAAAACAAAATTTCGCCTATACAATTCATCGCCTACTTTATATTCTATTGGCCTAGACCTCAAATTATATGGTTTTTGGTAATTATTATAAGCAGTGTCTAAATTTTCTTTTACTTTGGAACGAACTAGTTGTAATTTATCAGAATGATCAAGATTTTCACCAATTTCGAGATTATTCAAACTTCTTAACAAATTGTACGATTTCGCGTGAGTAATCATCTGATTACCAAAAAGAACATAAAAGGGAGAATATCCAATGGAGGTGTGAATCATGCTACGAAGAGCAACTGAAATATGGCTAAGATTAGCGTCCCATTCCCGTTGATCGTGTTTTAAGTAGGATCGAATGGCTGCAATAATAGATCTGTTGAGTCTTTCAGAGGAATTAGATTGTGGGCTATACACTGCAGTAAAAATATGTTTAATTCCATATTTAGACATAAGATTCTCAAAAACAACGGATCTAAATTGGGGACCATTGTCACTTACTACAAATTCGGGTACGCCGAAAAGATGAAACACCTGAGTTTCTAAAAATTCTAAAATATCATGGGTGGTAAACTTTTTAACAGGTTTTATGATTGGGTATTTGGTTAGATGGTCGAGCACCACAAAGATACCTATATGTCCTTCTTGGATCTAGGATAAGGTCCTAGAAAGTCCATATAGATTCTCTGAAATGGACGCTCTGACCTAACCTGATCACCCATCAAAGGTCTCAAAACAATGGCTCTTATTCATAATACTTATAACAGACTTATTGTAGGTTTATTTGACAATTGTTCCTGCAATATCTGTCAAATAAACCTACTTTAAATATATTTCAGGTTTTATGAATAACCACCAATGTTAGGAGCTTTTGATTGTTTACAGATTTCACATTTAGCTATAAAATTTCTAACTTGAAGTTACATTTTTGGCCAAAATAAATTACGACGAAGCCTCTCAAGAGTTTTCCCTATCCCACCGTGAGCAGATGTAGGAGGACAGTGAGCTCTACGTATGGTATCTTCGGTTAATTCTCGAGGAACCCAGAGTTTCCATGAAGAGGATTCACTAACGGGATCTCCATCCGAAAATTCTAAACGCTTATATACAAATTTGTCAATCACTTTTAAATCAGGAAATAAAGTTTTATTTTCTTGAACTTTATTACGAAGTTTTTCATACTCAATACTATTAAAAACTTCGGAATCAATGTCTATTTCAGGTTCTACTTCAATGGACGAAATTTCATCTAACGAAAGCCTAGACAACGCATCGGGTACGGTATTTAACGAACCTTTCCGATGTTCTATGGCGAAATCAAAGCCTTGTAATTTTAAAGACCAACGTGCGAGTCGTCCGTTTAAGTCCGTCTGTCGCATCAGCCATTGCAAGCTAGCATGGTCCGTCACAATTTTGAATTTCTGTCCTTCTACGTATTCTCGAAATTTGTCCACACATTTTAAAGCCGCAAGGCACTCAAGCTCTGTTATGGAGTAATTTTTCTGAGCTTGGTTAAGCTTATACGAATAAAAAGCTATGGGCCTTTCAATGCCCTCTTGGTCTTCCTGAGCCAACACGCCACCAATTCCCTGCAGTGAAGCATCACACTGAATAATAAAAGGATTTTCAAAATTAGGTGTTATTAACACGGGTGCGGTTGTCAAACAATCCTTAACCTTTTCAAAGGCCAACTGGGCCTCTTCTGTCCAAACAAAATTTTTTAGACTTTTTAGTTAAGTCAGAAATCGGAGCTGTAAGTGTAGAAAAACTGTCCATGAAACGCCTATACTAGCTGGCAAGGCCAAGGAATCTCCGGGAATAGCTGGCAAGGCCAAGGAATCTCCGAACTTCTCGGACAGACTTCGGAGGTTGTAAGTCTTTTATAGCCGAAATTTTTGTCGGGTCTGTTTTGATTACACCATTTCCAATAATGTAGCCAAGGTATCTGACTTCTTTAAGACACCATTTGCACTTCGCAACATTTAATGTTAGTCCTGCCTTTCGTAAAAGATGGGCTACTTCCGCCAGCAGATTGAGATGCTCCTCGAAACTCTGTGATATTAACAGCAAATCATCCAAATAGACGAAGACCTGATGTCTTAAATTTGCTGGTATTACGATGTCCATGAGACGACTCATGGTTTGAGGTGCGTTGGTTAAACCAAATGGCATAACTTTAAATCTGTAGAGGGGTCTATTTGGAATGGTAAAAGCTGTCATATCACGAGATTCGGGAGCTAACCCAATCTGCCAAAAGGCATGTTTTAGATCCAGGGAGGTTATATATTCTGCTTTCGGTAGACGGGATAAAATATTATTGATCTTAGGTTGAGGATATGCATCCTTCACCGTCACCGCATTTAACCTCCGTGAATCTAAACACAGCCTCGACTTTCCCTCTTTTCTAACCAATGTAACAGGACTGCTCCATGGGCAATTCGGAGGAGCGACCTCTATAATGTCCATGGCTAACATTTGGTCCACCTCATCATGAATCAACTTCTCTATTGCGGGAGACACTGAAAAATATCTTTGCTTAACGGCCTTAGCATCTTTCTCGATTTCTATCGTATGTTCTAATAATTTGGTTTTGCCTAAACCGTTACGTTCAAATGAAGGAAATAAAGCAATGATACTGTTCAATCTCTCCTGCATAAGAGGAGTCAAATCATGAGTTGGCGTCTCATCTGAAATTTCCTGAGAAATCGAATTAATTTGTAAAAAGTCTAAATTCAAAAGATTAAAAGATTTGACGAAATCTATACCAAGATATAAGTCATTTTTAAGATCCGGAATAATGTACATTTTAATTGTCTTTTTCATATTACGAAATTCAATATCCAAACACACAAAACCTAAAACACGATACCTAACACCACCTGCAGTTGTGACCTAATCATTAAGCGGTTTAAAATCAATATTTTTATTAAGAAAAGTTTCAGCGGCTTTGCCTGAAATACAAGTAATTGAAGCGCCTGTGTCAACCAATCCTATTAGATCTAAATCAAACAGGTTTAGTTTGATATAAGGTCTTATGTCATTGTTGACCGAATCATACGAATTTATTGAATTTTGTAATATTTTACGATTGGACAAGATTTTATTCCAAAATGTACGCAAGCGTCTAGTGTTTCGCTTTGGAAGCTTAGAAGTATAAGTTTTTCTTGTAGGTAAATCAAAATTTTCAGAAAATATTCTGTTTCGAACTTTCAGGTAATTTAAAAGTCTTTCATGGTAGGGTATTATCGGTTTTAAAACCGGTTTAGTTTTTGTATTAAAAAAATTTGTTTGAAAACTAGAAGTTTGAGTTGAAGATGAAATTTTGTCTGCAATTATTTTCTCGAGCGGTAACCGCTCGCTAATCCGTTTCCCGGATTCTTACAAGTGGTACAGTTGGGAAGGTAAACCTTTTCCTGTCCACAACCGAAACAAAAAATGTTCCTATCTTCTAGGCAGTTTTTATATCGATGTCCCTGTTTTTTACAGTTCCAGCATATAATTTCTTTCGTTCTATCAATTTCCGAAATTTCCTGGTCATTAACATCTTCGTCGCTAACCTCATTTTCAAAAGCATTAAGTCTTTTCGCTGGGATACGAGTAGATTTTTCCTGATCCTCACCCAGATTTTCTCTTTTAATAACAAATGTTCTTAACTGAGCAGTGGTTGGAATGGGATGATAAAGAAGTTCTTTTCTTAACTCCCAAGTTAGATTTCCTCGCAACATATCCACTAATTCTGACTCATCAAGGGAAGTTTGCAATCTGTCACTAATTTGTAAAATTGCAGTATATAAATCTTCAAAACTTTCGCCTTTACGTTGCTTACGAGCTCGCATTAATTCTTTTATTTCGTAATCAGATAAAGGATCAGCAAAATAAGTTTTAATAGCTTTCCAAAATGGTAACCAAGTAACTTGGGTTACACTAGGGCGATATCGCCAATACCATTGTTTAGCACGACCTGCTAATAAAATATGAATATGGTCACAAACTCCTTGATAATCCCCACTTAAATTGTCAATGGTTAGAGCGGAAACTATTTTCATAAACTTTCCAACCGGAAGGCTAGTAGAGTTACCGTCAAAACGAATATTCCAGCCGTTCATCACATTTACAACTTTACTACTTCTTGCTAGAGAAGCAGTCGTTAAAGAAGATTCTCCTCTAGGGGGAGTAACAGCTGCATTTTGAGCATTAGGGTGATTATTTAAAGGATTATCTAAAGTTGGGATGGTATCACGCGGCCAATTTGGACCTACACTTCGATTCATACTAAGTTCATCTAATCTTTGTGAAAATTGGGCTATCATTTCATGTATGTTTGAAATTTCATCCAATATAGCCCGAGAAACATCCGGATTATTTAACACGTTATTGTTTTGTTGTATAAGAGTCGAATTCGGAGCATTACCGTTGTTGGACGGTGTAGAAAATCCATGAAAAGGACTTTGAGAAGTAGTATTAGAAGCATTCTGTGTTTGTGATCTAGTCTGAACACGATTCGGGTCTTTAGGTATGGCACCTTGTGACGTTCGATTACTCTGAGGCAACGAAAAAGCAGTTAGAGAACTATTATTGACCTGTATCTTACATATAGGACAACTAGGCGTTCTATGAAGCCAATCGATTAAGCAATCTTGATGGAAAACGTGTCTACAACCCGTTGTGACTAATGGTTGTGTGTTATCCAATTCAATTTTACAAATTGTACAAATTAGTGGTTCCATTTTTACTTTTTTTTCTTTTTTTTTTTATATATATATGTATGTAAATGTTAAATATAATAAAGTATAATAATTTTAATAATAAGTAAAGCAAATAATATTAATAATAATAAAATTTATAATTTCAAAATTTTCATCAAAGAATTATTTGAGAAGCCAAACAAAGGATTGATTTTAAATTGGGCAAACGATAAGTTGAAAACCTAAATGTGATTAAGCTCGCTAGACTTCATCTCCATATTGCGTTTATTGGATAACTAATTTGTTTTACTTTCAACAAAAAGTAATACTCCAAGATATACGAATATGAAGACGTTGTTAAGATTGCAAAATCAACAAGTAGCTATTGAAAAAAAGAAAAATTGGTTTGAATTTAGAAATTGGTTCAACAAAATAGTTTCCCTTACGGTCAAGTCAATATGCTTATTATTCGCAATTGATCTTGCAATTCCAATAAGTTTCACTACAGCGATTCCCTAATTCCTGATTTTATATACAAAAAAGTTGAGCTAGACATAGAAAAATTTTCAAAGATTTTACCGAAAAAAAATTTTCAACCGAAACTTAAAATTTAAGTCGGGCACATACTATATCGGAGCCCCACGTTGGGAGCCACTTCTGTAATGGTAGCTTTGATATACATTAGATTTGTGGTGTTAAAGGGTGATTCCAGGGACGGCACGTTCAGAAAGCTAGGACTCGCCGGATGGGGTGTGGTTCTTGTCCCGAAAATCCCGTTCAAATCACTACCAAGTACAAGAAAGATTGAACGTGCTTGATATTTTTATGCTCTTAAGAAAAAAAAGGAGGCCAGATATAACAGACAGACTAATTAACATTTTTGGTTAGACCCGGAAACTAAATCTGAAGGGGGTTTATCGTTTGTCCTATGAGATGTGGATGTTAACATCTCTATTGCCCTCGCCAACCATGGTTCCTCTTACGCCCATTAACATTTTACGGGAACCCCTAATACTTACCCTTTGTTTGGCTCTCTTTAATTACAAACTCACATTTATTTCATTCTTAACAAGAATGCACAATGTATTTATTTTTAATTCTTAACATTAAACAAATATTTAATTCACAAATAATTTTAATTGATTAGGCCATTTAATTTGATAAACTTTTGAGTTTTAACTCAGGATTATTGAATTTAAATGAATTTTAGTTTATTTACAAAATCATTTAACTATGATTTAGGACAAAATAAAGAATACAAAAGAAAAGAAATGTACCTTTTGTTTAAATTTAGAAAATTTTTGGTTTTATAAATTTGCTTATATACGGTATAATAGCTATCATAATAAATAAAAATACATAACTTACAATAGTCTTACTGCCATAGCATAGGGTAACAATAATGAGGTGGCTTTATTAACGGTACATGTTGATCTCCAATATGTAGGCGTGAACAATTCTGGAACTAGTTTTTGTTAGGTGATGATATTTATTTCGGCATGTTGTTTTAACTGTAGTTGTTGTTTATTGTTGTAATTTAAATTATAATTGTTGTTGTTGTATTTGTGTTTTTAAATATTTTCTGTCCTTCTAAATTCACACTATGATTTAGTCACTACACTGTAGGGTACAGTTAACTGTCCACAATGATGGCGTATAAATTACCCAGAGCCAATGTGGTTGATTTGTAAATGAAGATCGTGGTTTAAATTAAAGAGGTTGCTGTACCACCATTGACTATTTTGTTGTTGTTTAATTTTATTTGTTTATTTTAAAGTATTTTAAATAATTTTACTTATATAAATGTTTTTTTTTTTCATAGAAGTTTGATATATAAGTTTTAATTTATATAATTTAAAATTTAAACACAAAATTGTTGGTATATAATTTGTTTTATTTTACTGGCACTGTATACAATTTCAAATTATTTATTTTATAACACATTCACAACTTTTATATTTTTTTTTTTATTTATATGGACCAACGACACTTTAGGCCATGTTTTAAATGGTCATATATTTTATTTTCACAACACTCTAGAATTTATTTTCCGGTTTTCAACCACGTCCATCAAAATTAAAATCAGACTGCCTCGTTTTGTCAATGTTTCTATTCTCTATCCCTTTGCTACGAACACTTGTTGTATATAAAATTGTAACGGGATCAAAGAAAGCATTTTACTTCATTCCCTTTTTCGTTTTATCCTCGACCAATCGCATTCAAGATAATCTTGCATATTAAAGCTTTTGGATAGGGATGAGCAAGGGGGTACGAAAAGTACGTTCGTAATAAAGATTGAAGAAATTGAAAAAAAATGGACCAATGAACTCGTCACACTATTATTGTTTTGGCTTCAGGTAAACCAACCAAAATGCTAGATGCTAGAAAAATGCTAAATACCAATAGGGAGCACAAAAGTCATTAAATTTTTCAAAAAAAAATAAACCTAACAAACGAAATTAACTTTCATTCGTCACATTTTTTTTTTTTTTTTTTTAAATAAAGAAATTAATTAAATATCAATAGAAAACAAAAAAACTTTTAACATTCGTTAATAAGTCTGACTAATAATGTCAATATAATTTTAAAAATGCATAATTTTTGGAAAACAGAAACAAAAACAATAATGCAGACACATATTTGTTTTGTTGTAAAATAAATAATTTATGTTTAAAATCTGTAATATTTAGCATTTAAATAATGTTCAAAATTAACATATTAAATAAACAAATAAATAAATTTAGTATGTTTGGTTTAAATATGCATTTATTGCTTCATTATTTTACATGCTGAGAGTAAATTAAATGTAAATATTCAAACAAAAATGGAACAAGTTTTTAATTTATGAAATTTTAAAAAAATTTTATTAACAATTTATGTATTATTTTGATTTTATGCGACATAACAAATTGTAATGCATTTCGTTTAAATGATGTCGTGGAATTTTTAAATATTTCAATATGCTTCTGTTTTATTAAAAGAAAATAGATTATTTTAAAATATTATATTCAAATTGAGTAGACTGAATTTATTTATTTTATAAATATTTATATGAATTTATTTATTTATTTTGCTCGGATTGATTTCATATAAATAATTTTTTTTTTTTTTTTTTTTTAAGTTTTATTTTCAAAATCATTTTTATAAAACATATACAAAATAAATCTTAAGAGAGATGGTTAAAGCTACCTTACATCTATAACAATATTTATTAATTTAAGAACACGCAAATGAATTTTAATAAATTTTTTATCGGAGAAGGAAAATAAATTTGAGCATAAAAACCTTCAATAAATCAATTAAAGGAAGGAATGTATAGTACATACAAGGAAAAAAATATAGATATATATATAATGAAAAATTAGTTTTTACCTAATATAAATTGGAAATGTAATCATTGTTTGAATGATTACACGAAGTTTGAAATTTGTTTATTATAGTTTGAATACGCACATTTATGTATTCTACATTACAAAGACGATGTAATCTTTGTGTAGAATAGTGCCAAGGCAAATTCATAACCATTTTAAGAAGTTTATTCTGGCTGATTTGGATTTTCTTAACATGTGTTGCTGCACATGTTCCCCAAACTGGACATGCGTATAGAGCTATAGCCTGAAAAATTGTCTTGACAATAGTTATTTTATTTTCGGTGTTGAGATTGGACTTTCTATTAATAACAGGGTATAACATTTTAATGGCAATATTAAATTTTTTGATTATATGATTGGTGTGTTCATTAAAAGTTAATCGTTGGTCTAGAAAAACTCCCAAATATTTAACATTGTTAGACCAGGGAATATCTACACCATTTAAAGATAAATTTGAACTGGGTAGGTTACAAGAACTTCTTTTTCTTGTAAAAAAGATAGCTTGTGATTTTCCAGCATTTATTTTAATTTTCCAATTAACAAAGTATTGAAAATGGCTGTTAAGAGAATGCTGTATATTATCAAGAATAGGTTGTGGTGATACGTCAGAGCAGTAAATTGCAGTATCGTCAGCATAAAAAGCATAGTTACAAACATGACTTTTAGGAACGTCTGCACAATATAAAATGTACAACAAAGGCCCCAAGACAGAGCCTTGAGGAACACCAGCATCGATATTGTAGTTTTCTGAGTATGAAGAGTTAATGTAAACATTGTAACTACGATTTGTCAAAAAACTTTCTACGATTTTTACCAGATATGACGGAAAACCGTAGGAAATTAATTTATATACAAGGCCTTTATGCCATATGGTATCAAAAGCCTTTTCCACATCTAAAAGTACCATAGCAGTAGACTTTTTGTTTATAAGCTCATTTTTTACGTAATTCGAAATTCTTTTGATTTGTTGTGTTGTATTATGAAAGGGACGAAACCCGAACTGTTCCTTGGGAATAATATTTTTTTCATCAATAAAAAGAAATAATTTTTCTTTTAAAATTTTTTCATACATTTTTCCCAGGCTACTGAGTAGACTAATAGGCCGGTAGCTTCCCGTTTCATTATTGGGCTTTCCCGGTTTTAAAATAGGAATTACTTTTGCAATTCGCCAACATGTTGGGAAATACTGAAGCTTTAAACAAGAATTTATAATACATGTTAGATATATTATTCCACAAACTGAGAGGTTTTTCAAAAACTCATTTTTAATGCTATCTAATCCGCAAGATTTTCGTGGTTTAAGACTTCTTAATAAACTTTTTGTTGTATCTACTGAAATGTATTCTGAGTCGGGTGTAATATAGTTAAGAGAACTGTTATGAATTAGCACGTTATCGACTTGTTGTTCTAATGCCTGACAACCAAGGTTGTCTGAAACATGATGATTTTGAAAAAAGTTTTCTGCAAACGCATTAGCTTTATCGGAATCAGTATTTATAGCCCTACTTTGATCCACTAATGAGGGAATATTGGAAACCCGTTTTCTCAGAACTTTAGTAATATTCCAGAAAGGCTTAGAGCGCTTGTCAAGTCTACGTAATCTGTCATTCCATTGCCGATTTCTATGATTCCATATTTCAGTTTTCACCAAACGGTCATAACGTTTGTATTCTTCGAGATCCGTTGTCCATCTATATCTTTGCCACTGACGTCTATAATAGTTTCTCTCCCTAATAAGGTTGATAATTTCGCTTGGTAATCTTATAAAATTCGTATGTGAATTTGGAATAACAGGAGTACTATGTTCGATAGAACTAAGGATAGCATTAGAAAATGTGTTAACCATTTCATCAACTTTATTCACTGTGGAAATGTTATCTCTGTTAGGTGGAGCAATGGGAAGTAATGAATCAAGTTTCAGAGTATTTTCTCCAATTGGTTTTATTAAAATTTAGCTTCATATTTCCCAAAGAAGAAACAGAGGCATTAAGTAAAAATATAACAGGTAGATGATCGGATGAGAGTGTATTTAAAACTTCAGGTTGGGTTAGATACTCCGGGATATTTGTAAGTACAAGATCTAATGTTGAAGGACGGGACCCCGAAGAAGTTGGTATTCGTGTTGCACTATTTGGAAACATTATAGTAAAAGGGAAATGAAAAGTCAAATCGTTAAGTAAATTACCATAACAATTTGCTCTAAAGCATCCCCAATCGCGATGCTTACTATTTAAATCCCCACATAATATAAAATTTCCTTGAATACTACCCGAGTAAAAAAGATTATATATGTTTATATTTAATTATATAAAGACATCATATATATTCATATAGAATTTGATGCGAAAAATGAGTCGATAAAACCATATAAAGTTGCATTAAATTTGATATAATTTGATGTGATTTTAATATAATTTTATATGATTTGATGCGAAAATTGGCCCGTTTTTTAGAAAAATTTATGCAATTATATATAATTAAATAAAAAAAAATCCAAAAAAAAACCCAAAAAAAAATTATATTAAATTATATATCAAGAACTTAGATTTTTTTTCATAAATTTTGCATTATATATAATAACTAGGGCAAGTACTTTCATGAAAATGCATATTTTTACTCCGCACTCTAAACATAATATAAATTAAATATCTATCCGAATCAATAAATTTGCAATAAAATGGCATCGATTTGTAGTTGCATATTTTTGCATATTTTGGTATAAATGCATATTTTTGCATATTTTCATATAAATTGCACTTTTTTTAATTTTCATTAAAATTTTTTCAAAAAATCATTTAAAAAACTTAATCTAAAAAACATAATCTAAAACCGATCCACAATTTCTTTCAAAAAGCATTATTTTTTAATAGAAATGATATTCTGAGACAGTTTTTATAAAAATTTGTTTCTAAAAAAAATTAGATTCTTAAATAAAGTTTTAATTTTAAAAATATCTTACAGAAAAATGGACTAAAAAAAGCCGATACAAAAACATTTATTCTCCAGGTCAGATTGGTATTGAATTTTAGAGAAATTTGCACAGTAGTTAAGAAGTTATGAACAAATCCGTGAAACTAAGATTGGTTTTATCCCGAATTCACGTGTTGGAAAAAAACTCTTAACACGTTTTAGTAGAGATTGGTAGCCACAAAAATATTTTACTAAGAATTTTTGTAACTCAAATATTTTTTAAACTCAAAAAAATTTTACACCCAAAAAAATATATTTTTTTTTTCAAAAATTACTAAAAAAGTATTTGACTTCAAATTTAATATTTTTAGTAAACATTTTTAAACATTTTTTTACGTATACAAGTGTATATTTATAAAATTTGTTCCAGAAATATTTTTTGACTTCTAAAGAAATTTGTTAATTTAAAATTTTTTATCACAAAATGTGTCATTAAAAAATATTTTCCAATTAAAAGTCCACTCAAAAGCATTTGTTTAATATTGTAGAGGGAATTAAAGTATTTGAACAAAATCTAATTTATGTTAACAAAGCTCTTTTTTAGTAAAAGCAATTCATTTTAAATACATATTTTAAAATTTTAAGTGCATATTTTTCGAATTTTAAGTGCATATTTTTGATTTTTAGATGCATATTATAGGCACATATTTTCGATTTTTAGATGCATGAAAGTACTTGCCCTAATAATAACATATAAAATTTTTAAAACAAATGTTTAAGGTTTAGGTTTGGAACTTAAAAAAAAAAAAAAAAAAATTCTGGACTTAGAAAAATTTTCAAAAGTTATATCAAATTATATATAAAGGACTTAGATTTTTTATTAATTTCACTCATATAAGATTACATATGATTCAGAAAAAAGTTGCATAAAGTTTTATATAAAATTTCTTCAAATATTTTGTTATATTAAATTATATAAAAAAACAGACAGAATTTTATATTTCATATGTAATTATATAAACTAACTTTAATCATATGTTATTATGTATAACTTAACATTTTCTTTTATATAATTTTATATAAGAAAAAAATACGAAGTGTAAATATATATAATCTTATATGATAGCAAAACAATTTACGTATAAATTTATCAAATAATATATGTTTATATAAAAATAAGTAAAATTATATATAATCTTTTTTACTCGGGTAAGCAGCTTTCTTATATCACGTCTGTAAATTGGTAAAATGTCAGATGAATTTCTTCCACCTGGAAAATAAACACAAAATATTTTTAAATTAAGTTGATCTAACGAGAGATCAATTCCTACATTTTCAATAATATTAGTTCTGACGGACTGTAGTTGTTGAAAACGAATTGATTTTTTTAATAGTAATTGCCACACCACCACCTCGTCTGTTTGGACGATCGATGCGCAGACAATTAAACATAGGATGTGAGAATTTTGAATCACTATCCAACCAGGTTTCAGTAATTAAACAAATATCAATATTTTTATGAATAATTAAATTAAAAAACTCTATTATTTTGCCGCGGATACTTCTTGCGTTCCAATACATTATTTTCATTTGCGTATTCATTATTTAACATTTGAGTATAAATACTTAATAGTAAGTTCTGTTAAAACATTAAACTGTTGTTCTTTAGATGTACAATCTCTTAATTTATTTATTAATTCCATCGAAAGCTGAGTTATCTCTTCAATGGTGAATAAATCATTTTTATTAACGTTGTTGTTGTTATGTGGAAGATTTTGGGATGCATTAGCTGCCAGATTAACATAGGATTGTTGTACTTCTCTTTGATTATGAGATGCATTTGCTTCCTGATTAATATGTGGTTGTTGTACTTCTCTTTGTTTGGGTAAGAGAGGAAATTGAGTGGTATTATAGGAGATCACATTATTATTTGACCTTCGAACATTATTATTTGATTTTTTGTTTGTAAACTTGCTTCTTATTTCCAAATACATCTCCCTGTTTGGGCAAGTGAGATCAGATGATTTATGATTACCATTGCAATTGGCGCATTTTGCAGTGTTAGCTTTACAATCAACTGTTTTATGCTTACCAGCACAATTTGAACATTTAGTTCTTACAGAACAACCTTTCTCGCCATGACCAAACATTTGGCAGTTATGACATTGTACAATTCTGTTCTTGTTTTTTCTTTGGTACTCCCATCTAACAATTGTACGAAAAATACATTTATGATCTCTTCTTAGATCATTTAATTTAAGAGAACCATTTACAAAAGAAACAATGTAAATTGTATCAACAAAGTTTTCATATGTTTTGTCAACGTGTTTGACCTGAGTGCACTGTAAATTACGAGAAGTTAATTCTGCTTTTACTTGCTCTTCTGTTTTAGTTTCAAGGCCAAACAAAACCACTTTAAATACACGATCACATTTTATATCATGTGTAAAAAATTGACAGTTTTTTTCACTTAACAAAGTTTTAACAACACCATATGAGGCTATTGTATCACAAAATATTTTTGTACCAATTGACATTCTTTTTAGTCGATAATTTACAATACCTTTTTCAGTCAATATTTTGTGAATAAAATCACCACCCTGACCCAATATGTTCCTTAACATTTTTAATTACAGCTTCCGTCGTCTCATCTGAGTCCATTGGATCTCCATCATCATGAAGGGCCTGCAAAGGGGTCCAATAATTACCCCTTTTGCGCTTAAAAGGTCTTGCCATAAAAGACAAGAACAATTCTTAGTGGAGAAAAAATAAACACTCGTTGTAAAACAAAGTAAGAGACACAAATATATACGTCTTTCCAATGCAATAGTCACCAACGAACTGTGATATAAATAATTTTCATGAAACAAAAATGAACTTTCGTTTAATGAAAACTTCAAAACGAAAATTGGCTCAAAAATGTATCATACAAATGTGGGCTATATTTCATAAAAAAAGTTTCCCAACATTTTTGAACAAATTTTCATAGTTTTTGGGCAAAAGTGCGATATTACAAAATTTGCTGATTTTTCGAAATAAATATGAAAAACTGCCAATTTTTATTTTGGTTTTAGTTTTTAACGATGTTTTAAAATTTAAAAACCTAAAAAGGTAGCAATGAAACAGTCACTAGAATAACTAAATAAAAAAAAATTTTATACATATTTTTAGAAACAATACAGCTATCACACATCGTGTTTTTTCTGAACTTTCTTGCATACTTATTATCACGCTCATGAACGGGTACAAGGGGGGGGGGGGGGGGGGGAAGAAAGAAAAGGAAAAAATGCATGCGAATTTTGTACTCTTGCCCAAAACATTAAATCATGACAATGTTTTGCGGAAGATTTGGGTGTACTTGCCAAAGCAAAGTTTTTTTAGAAAAAATAACGTTATATTACTTTTCTATTCCATGCAAAACGAATTGAAATATCAGTCGAGGACCCCATTAAAAAACCAAAAGAACTGTACATTTCGTAAGTGAGTGCAAAAATAAGTGCAAAATAATATTTTTACATTTTGGAGAGTATAAAAGATTCGGCACCAAAGAATATACCACTCTCACTTGTTTTATGTACATTTGATAAACAACTGAAAAATTTTTATGCGAAAAGCTTAGACTTGGTGAAAAAGTAGTTTTGGTAAAAAAAAATGATTTTTTTTTTTCACGAAAAACAAAATTATGTTAAAACAAGTGAGAGTGTTAAATTCAGCTGTGCCGAATCTATAATACCCTCCAACATATAAAAAAAATGAAAAAAAATTGCAGGAGCGTTTTTTTGGGATGGGGGGGGGGGTCAGAAGGGGTCATTGGGGGACACATAAACTCATGCTTTTTGAGTTTAAGAAATACAATTTTATCATTATTTAAAAACATTTTTAAAATCCACACCCACAAAATGGGCGCGGGCAAAAAAAATATTTTTTTTTAATTCCTAATTCCAAATTCATGACCTTGAACTTTTTCTGGCATCAAATTGTTATATTTGCTAAACAAAAATATAAAAAAAACTGCGAAAATATGGCGTTTTTCAGAGGTTAGTTAAGTTCTTAAAAGGGGAACTTTTTTCCCCCTGGTCCGATTTTGCCCATTTACGAACTTAAACTGCCTAGAACCAAAAGACATATTCCTGCCAAACTGAACGAGTCTATCTCTTTTATTTTGGACTGCATCGTGTCTTATACAGACGGACGGACATACGGACATTCTAGAAAAGTCTTAGAGTCGATCATAGATCAATAATATATATACTTTATGGGTTCCCCGACCGATATTTCGATGAGTTACAAACGGAATGACAAAGCGAGTATACCCCCAACTGTAGATGGAGGGTATAAAAAAATGAATGAACCCAAAGTTTTTGGTGAAAAAAGTTTTTGATGAATTTTTTTATGAAAAGAAAAATTTTTTGATGTAAACAAAATTGATGAAAAAAAAAATATGAAAAAAAAATTTTTTTGGTGAGAAAAAAATTGATAATAAAAAATTTGATGAAAAAAAAATTAATGAAAAAAATATGATAAAAAAAAATTTATGAAGAAAAAATTTTGTTGAAAAAAAAAATTTGATGAAAAAAAAAAATAATCAGATAAAAAAAAATTTTTGATGGAAAAAAAAAATTTGATGAAAAAAAATATTAATGAAAAAAAAAAAAATTTGATGAAAAAAAAATTTGATAAAAAAAATTTTGATGAAAAAAAATATTAATGAAAAAAAAAAAATTTGATGAAAAAAAAATTGATGTAAAAAAATTGATAAAAAAAAAATTTGATAAAAAAAATTTTGATAAAAAAAATTTGATGAAAAAAAGTTTAATGAAAAAAAAAAAAAAAATTGATGAAAAAAAAAAAAAATTTGATGGAAAAAAAATTTGATGGAAAAAAATTGATGAAAAAAAAAATTTGATGAAAAAAAAAAAGTTATGAAAAAAAAATTTTGTTGTTGAAAAATAATTATGTTACTTTTTATTCACCAGCTGGTGAAAAACGGTTTTATTCACCACGAGGTGAATTATTATCCAAGTTACAAACCCAAGTTATTAAAATTTTTGGTTTTAAGAAAATGAAAATAGTAATTCTTGTTTTCTTTTTCGTTAATTGTTAGCTAATATAGTCAAACTGAGGTGGCGTCCTGCAACTTTTTTTTTAAATTAGACACCAGCCTAAAAACATTATCATGCTAAAATGGCGAAAAAATACTTTTTTGGATTTTTCATTTCTTTCTAAGGTGTTATATGATGTTTACATATGAGAAGAAAAGTTTTTTTTAAATTTACTTATAAGCATTTCTATGTAGACCTCCCATCAAAAATGAAAAAGCTCATTTTCACAATACATAATTTAAAATATTGATTTAATTTTGGATTTTCTTCACATGCATTTGGCATATCTTGTTTAAAGTACATACTTGTACACATATTAAAATTTTAGATTTGCCTTTTAGCTATAATAGAACATTTAGACTTCAATAAAAATGCAGATATGAGGCATTCCACACCAAATGTCCCGCTACAGAAAAACATGTGTCCCGTAAATTTCTGAATAGGTTGTTTGGATAGCCCTATATGTAACTAAGAAAATTGCGTTTTTGGTTTTTCAATTTTTCAAAAACTGGGCTTAGGAGGGCTTACCATGGAAAAATGGTAAAATTATTTAAAACAAAGAAATACAAGCAAATAACAAAATTGTTATGAAATTTAAAGTTCAAATGCGATTTTCTCGAAAAAAAAGATGAACGTGTTTCTGATTTTTTTTGTGTGGATGGACAAACATCTAAACTTTTAAAAAAATAAATAAAAAAGAAAAAAAAAAGTGGCCGGATTTTTGATAAATTGACTTTTTAAAAAAATGGAAAATTTCAGAACGGGTTCTGAAAATTTAAAAAAAAAAAATTTTTAATCGATAGTCCATACAAAACTATATAAGACTGTAAATTTTTGAGAATGTGGTGCATTCCGTTTTAATGTGATAAATATTTAATCAAGGCAACTCGCCACAAATTTGACCATTTTTCCAATATTTGACCACGCCTCCTAAGCCAAGTTTTTGAAAAATTTAAAAACCAAAAACGCAATTTTCTAAGTTCCATATAGGGCTATCCATACCACCTATTCAGAAGTTTACGGTACACATGTTTTTTTTCGCTGGACATTTGGTGTGGAATGCCTCATATGTGTTTTTCGTTTTTTTTTTCGAGAAAATCGAATTTGAATTTTGAATTTCATAACAATTTAGTAATTTGCTTGTATTTTCTTGTTTCAACATAGCGTATGGGTAATATTTATGCAAATATTTAATACTCATTCGCTAAGTTTAAACAAGAAAAAATAAGCAAATTACAAAATTGTTATGAAATTTAATATTCAAATGCGATTTTCTCGAAAAAAAAAACGAAAAAACATGTCTAAATTTTGTGGATAGACAAACATCTTAACTTAAAAAAAAAATTAAAAAAAAACAAAAACGATCGGATTTTTGATTAATTGTCATTTTTAAAAAATGGAAAATTTCAGAACGGGTTCTGAAAATTTTCCAAAAAAAAAATATTTTTTCGATTTAAATATATATTTTCCTATTCCTATATAATAAGTAAATATTTTTTATATAAACCAAATTAAGATCCTGTAACATTTTTCTATACAAAAAAGCATATTCTGAGTCATTATTTTCTCATAACAAGAACTTCTAGAGTGCAAGACATTTTTCTTTTAAAAATGTTGAAAGATTTACTATAAAAATTTTCAAATTTTTCCTTTATTTTTTTTCCTATTTTTTTTTTAAGTTAGATTTTCGGATTTCAAGATTTTTTTCCTTTAGAACATTTTTTTAAAAATTTTCTTCTTCCTTCTTTTCTTTTTTTCTTCCTTTTTCTTCTTTTTTCTTTCATTTTCTTTTTTTCTTTCTTTTTTCTCTTTTTTGCTTTTTGAAATTTGGTCCACCCCCCTTGTACCCGAGCATGATATTATTGATCCGTAAAGTTTTCTTAGACATTCTAGTGATACCCATCTATCTGTTTGTCTGCGTTTGTCGATAAAACAGTGTTTGATGAAAAAAATTTTTAATAAAAAAGGATTATTAATAAAAAAAAATATTTGAAAAAAAAAAAAATTAAAAAAAATATTGATGAAAAAAAAATTTTTTTGAAGAAAAAAGTTTTTGACAAATAAATATTGATGAAAAAAAAATATTTATGAAAAAAGAAAAATATTTAAAAAAAAAAAATATTAATGAAAAAAAAAAATTGATAAAAAAAATATTGATAAAAAAAATTATATGTATTGATGAAAATAAAATATTGATGAAAAAAATAATAATGGCAAAATATTGTGGAAAAAAGTATAGATGAAAAAAAAGTTGATTGAAAAAAATATTGATGAAAAATAATTATGTTACGTTTTATTCACCAGCTGGTGAATATTTTTTATTCACCACGAGGTGAATTATTATCCAAGTTACAAACCCAAGTTACTAAAATTTTTGCTAATGTTTAGCTTATATAGTCACACTGAGGTGGCGTCCTGCAACTTTTTTAAAATTAGACACCAGCCTAAAAACGTTATCATGTTAAAATTGGTAACTCTTATTTCGCTACTCTCTTTCCTATTTGCAATTTTCAGGACAATCGATGGGTGCCCTGTGAAAGACCTTCCTTGTTAGTTGTTTTACAACGGCTTTTCTTTGGTTTTGTCTGTGAGTGCCCTCTGAAAGACCTACCTTGTTAGTGAAAATGATTTTTTTAATTGTGTGTTTTCTGCACTTAAAAGGCCGTATCTCAGTCAAATTTTAACCGATTCATAAGTTTTTTTTTCACTGTATAATATTAGCTATTTTTTCACAAATTTTACTTTTTGGGTGTATGGTTCATCTGAAGTTATGAGCAATCAAAAGTTATTTTTTGAATAATGGTTTGAATTTTGGTTCGCTTTAATAAAATCAATGTATGTAAGTGTAAATGCTGTCTAACACCTCAATTCGTTCTGAATATACAATATGTTTTTATTATTATTTACCTGTTGCTGTATGCAGATTACATGAATATTTATGAATATATTTGTTGTTTGCCATTGTAAATGCAAAAATACTTAGCAATATGTAAATGTATTTACACATATTTACAGGGGTTGTGCAAATTATTTTGTTAATGTTTTTTTCGAAAAAATTTCAACAGTTTTAAACTTAAAAACATTAGCTTTCATGTTTGCATCGTCAGCCAGTATTTTTTAAAATGCCAATTTTTGTCCAACCCCTGTTATTAAATAACAAATATTGCTTCTTTCGTAAATATACACTCAAGAAAAATAAAATGTTTATTGAATCAGCAAAAAAAATCTGCAAAGAAAGCAACAAATGGAGTTTGAACAATATGAGATATATTTAATTAATTCAGAAAACAAATTTGCCGACAGTCGTAAAATTATTATTTTTTTTAATTTTAATTTAAAGCCATTTAACAGTATTTTACTGAGTTTTTCTTTCGAGTGTGGCAATAAGTGCATTTCTGGATTAAGTTTATGTTATTTTTCTTAACACAAGATCAATATTTGTACTTAAAGTTAAAGTCAATGAATCGTGTTTTTAAATAAAGTAAGAAAATATTAAATGCATTGATAAATATATTCGTATATAGTGTCGGACAAAATATTTTGAACAAAAATTACATTCTACCTTTTTTATTTATAACTTAAAATCTAATCATGTTAGACATGTAAATCCAAGTCCAGAAAATAGAGGAACATCTGTATTCATTAAAAGCTAATTGCTGTACAGCTATTCGAACACTTTATTAAAATGTAAGTAGATATTCAGTAGATAAGAACTACTCCGTGAAAGTAGTTGGAAGTTGTTTGAAAGCTCGGAGTACTTCTTATCTACTGAATATCTACTTACATTGGTATGGAGGTGTCGCGATAGGTAATGAGTTAAGTGCTGAATATCTATATATTCTGGAGAAGAGAAAACTGTTTGTGTGTTTTTGTCTTGTGTTTTTTGTGTTTTTTGTTATTTTTGTTGTATTTCATTACATTTGTTATAGTTTTAAAGCACTCCAAATACAAGTACTCCGCACTTTTTTGCTGGGTACATTCTGCTAAATTATAAATTGTGTTCCAAAAGTTACCAATATTTTCTTATGTTTAGTAATTTTATTATGGTAATCTTACACAATTTAGGCTAAAAATATAAAACTCAAAATAAATATGTATGTTTTCTGTCCAATCAGCAGAAAAATCAACTGAAAATACACCCATTTTGAGCCATATGAGAAATCTGCTGATTTTAGCAAACGTGGTTTGCTAAATGCCTGTCTTGATTATCTATGGGAAATCAGCAGAGAAATTTGTCGAGACAGCAGAAAAAACTTATCTGCTAATAATTTTCAGTGGACAAAGCTCATCGAAATAATTACATTTTCGAGATTGAAAAAAAATTATGAGATCAAAATTGTGTTAAGAAATCTACTGGATCTTTGTCTTAAGCTTTTATTTAAAAATGGGTTTGTTTTAAATATTTTGTCTCCTAAATTTCAGTTTCCAACCACAGTACACCCAAAAAAAAAAAACTGTAGTGTTAGCAAAAAAAGCTTGTAAACCTACAAGAAAATTTGCTGATTTTGAACCCACAATTTTTTTGCTAAAGTTAGCAAAAATGTTTTGCCAATAATTAGTTAACTAAATATTTTTTTTTAACTTAGTTTATACACATCTGAGGACCCCATTGGGTTCGGACCCGATAGGTCCAGACCCCGATGGGCCTAGACCTAGTTGGGTTCGTTAAAAATCGTCATAGTTTTTGATCCAAAATTTGTGTCCGTTTCGCTCTACCTTGCTTAGTTTTTGAGATACGTGATTATAGGGGACCACTGGGGTCTTGAGAATTAAAAAACTCGATAACTTCAAAAATATTACTCGGAGAGCTGTTGACTATTATGCGGTCTTGTTCTACGTGTTGAGAGCTACAAAAACGATTTTGGACTTTTTGTTGTGTCGGCAATATTTACCGAAACATTTTAAAATTTTCGGGAATGCTAACTTTTTTGGATCCAAAGTTAGGGCCCATTAGGGTCCACACATGTGAAGAGGACCGGCGATACTATGGAGAGCTCGGGAACCAAAAATGGCCTCCATTTTGCTCTATCTGGCTTAGTTTCCGAGATAGCGCCATTTTAAGTTTTCTGAAAATAAAAAAAAATTTACCATTTATTTTGCTAATATTAGCAAAAAATCTTGTAAAAATGTAGTCAACTCAATTTCAAATTTAGCAAAAGAAATTAGTTCAAAGTTTGTTTAAAATTGCAAATGTGCTAAATGAAGTTTACAAGAATTTTTTGCTAACATGCTAATCTCAACTAAAAATTTGCTAAAAGTTAGCTAACTAGCATTAGCAAATTAGTAAATCTACTAACGTATTTTTTTGAGTGTATGAGGGTATACTCACTTTGTCGTTCCATCTGCAACGCATCGAAATATCGTTCGGGGGCCCGATAAAGTATATATATTATTGATCCATGATCGATTCTAAGATATTCTGTGAATGTCCGTCCGTCCGTCCGTCTGTCTGTAGATGGCACGATGCAGTCCAAAATAAAAAAGCTAGCCTCTTGCAATTTGTCACAAATATGTCTTATGGTCCTCGGCAGGTTTAGTTCGTAAATGAGCAAAATCGGCGAAGGGGGAAAAAAGTTCCCCCTTAAAGAACTGAACCAACATCTAAATACACTTTTTTAATTTTTTTTTTGTATTTTTGTTAAATATTTGAAACATTTATTACCACAAAAAACAAACGCCCCTGACAATTTTTTTTATATTTTGGAGGGTATAAAAGATTTGGCACAGCCGAATTAACAACTCTCTCTTGTTTTTTTTTTTTAACACAGCGATTATTTATATTTTTTATAAAAATTTATTAAAAAATATCAAACACAAAAAAATTAAATAATAAAAGTACAAAATTTGATTCACAAAATATTAAAAAAATATTGACAAAGAAAATTGCTTATAAAAAAAATTAAAAATTGATTTTAAATTATTTTCAAAAAATAACAAGTTTTAAACAAGCGATCACCACATTATTATTTTACAGCAATTCGTAAAACAATTAGTTTTAATTAAAACAGATGTTACTCTATTTTCTGGAATTGGACTTGCATGGTTAACATCATGCGCGGTGACAAGGGGGCGGAGGGGAAATGTCCCCCCAGACCAAATTTCAAAAAGACAAAAAAAAATAAAAAAAAAGACAAAAAAAGAAGATAAAATGAAAGAAAAGAGAAAGAAAAAAGAAAGAAAAAAAAAAAGAAAAAATTTTAGCGTCGAACCTAAATCAAATTTGGTCGCGTAAGGCGTAACGCCCAAAATTTTTCATTTATAATATTTAAATGTGAGGTACCTAATTCATACGGACGTAAAAATTTACAATTTGATGTGTTTGTTTTTGTTTTTTTTACGTCTTGCGCGACGCAATTTGATTCTGGTCCGACCCTCAAAGACCAAAAAATTTCCATAGAAAACAATATTAAATTTTTTAAAGGAAAAATCTAAAAAAAATTTAATGGGAAAACTTGAAAAATGTGACTAAATCTGAAAATTTTTTGTGAAAAAATATCTGCCCATCTAAAAGTTCTTATTATGAAGAGAAATTTTCTTTGGGAAAAATTGTCGTGAATTTGACAATTTTGGTATAAAAAATTGGCTTAGGCTTTTTCTATATTAATAATATTTCAGAATCTAACAATAAGACTTTTTTCTATAGGAAAAATGTCTAAGAATCTGAGATTTTTTTTTTTCAATAGGAAAAATGTCTCGAAGCCTGAGACTGTTTTTCTATAGGAAAAATATCTATGAATCTGATAGTCTTTTTTATCGAAAAATTACTCAGAATCTAATAGTTTTTCTGTAGGAAAAATATCTCAGAATTTGAGACTTTTTCTTTAGAAAAAAAGTATCAGAACTTGTGACTGTTCTAAAAATGTATCAGAATCTGTGACTTTTTCTGTAGAAAAAATATCTCAGAATCTGAAACTTTTTCTATAGAAAAACTGTCTCAGAATCTGAGACTTTTTCTATAGGAAAAATGTCTCAGAATTAAGGACTTTTTCTATAGGAAAAATGTCTCAGAATTTGAGACCTTTTCTGTAGGAAAAATATCTCAGAATTTAAGACTTTTTCTATAGGAAAAATGTCTCAGGATCTAAGACTTTTTCTCTGGGAAAAATTTCTCAGAATCTGAGAATTTTTTATGGGAAAAATGTCTCAGAATCTGAGACTTTTTCTATAGAACAAATGTCTCAGAATCTGTGACATTTTCTGTAGGAAAAACGTTTAAGAATCTGGTACTATTTTTATAGGAAAAACGTCTAAGAATCTGATTTTTCTATAGGAAAGGTTGTCAAAATCTCGAGACTTTCTCATAGGAAAAAGGTCGCATAATCTGAAACTTTTTCTATAGGAAAAAGGTCTTAGAAACAAAACTCCTTTTAAGCAGCGTTCTGATTTAAAACATTTTTTTGTGTCAAATTTTTCTATAGTATATGATTTTCTCTGTAATTATTTAAAGAAGATCGGATAAATTAGATGATTTTATAGCTTTCCATAACTTTTTTTTTAATAAAAAAAAAGTATCCCTATTTTTGCTTGTCCGACAACGGTGAATTGAAGACTTTTTTAAACGAAGTAAAAAAAAGTGAAAATGTAATTTTTGTTCAAAATATTTTACCCGACACTGTACATAAAATTTCTATTGTAACACAGGTCGACAAAACTCATAAGTTCTGAATATAGTGGCTCTACTTCCCGTTTCTAACTGTTTCATAAAATTGTGAAACCTTTTAGATCTGTTGGATTTAGCGTTCTTAAATTGGGTTGCTGGGTTTCTCTTTTGTGATAAAAAAAGCTTTCGATTCGACAGCAATTTTATTTTGGTCTTACCTCCTTTGAAATAAATTAGTTGTTCTTCATTATTGCATACATGTTTGCAAGTTCGTGCAGTACCGTGTAACATATAAAGGAAAATATTATTTTAAGATTTTCATTAAGATAAAAAAAAGATTTATAGATTTTTTAATTAAGTTCTTATGTTTTATATTATAAAAATGCATTAACTAATTGTTCAACAAAAAAGTAAATTTTCAGTTGTATATTTTTTACTTTCGAAAACAATTCATTTATGCTATGTTTTTGTTTTATGACCAATATTGTTTTAATTTTATTTTGAAACACGGGTTCCCAGCAAAACTTTAGTAATGGGTGGTGATTATATAACACATTACCAATTAATGTATATCCGTTATTTTTAGTATTATTTTGGACTGTCTTGTCAAACATTGGTTTAATAATATATTAGCGGTATTCAGAGTCTTACATGCCAGACCTAGCTAGTACTGTTGGTAAAAGAGCACTTTTTCAAATTACCTTTCAAAACACATATATTTTTTGAAAGAAGTACTCTTTTGCTTCATTGCCAGGTCTGGCAGCAAAACTCTGAATACCTCTATTATTTCAAAATGAGTAATAACTTACCTACGATGCACAGTGTTGTGACCTTAGCCAAAAATGGTCAAACTAAATGTCTTAAAACTTCAGGTTATATGAATATTATATTTTGAAAACATCATAAATAAAACGAATCCAAAACAGTTTATTGATATCTTTAATAGATGTTAAACAACATGTCTCTAAAGTTGAACTTTTTGAAATATATACTATTGTGGCTTTAAAATGTTTGAAATTCACATTTACTTGTAACGGTTAAATAACACTATGGAACAAATTCAGATTAGCAAAAGTTAGGTCGATTCTGAGAGTGAGGGGTGAAAATAGAGGCTAAATTAGAAGACCCGTATCGGTGCGTTTGTTTATGTTCGATTTCTTTTTTAATTGACCTTCGAACTTTGCAGTCAAATTCCGATTTTCACCATATTGTTTATAGGTTCTTGGGCTATAACTCGTCAACTAATTGATATTTTTCAATCTGTAAAAGCCAAATTATTACTAGAGACCTGTCCAACAATAAAATTTTTTTAAAAAATTGATTTAGAAAATTTTTGTGGTGCTTATGAAGCTCCACAAAAATTGTCAGATTTTTTAAATGTTCAGAAAAAATCGGTTTTAAAAATGTGCGAATTGTAGGATATTTTAAAGGAAAAAAATATAAGATTCTGAAAAATTTTTCCTTATAAATTTTTCAGATAAAGTCTTATTTTTTCTATATTCGGTGCAAAAATGTTTATTTCGGAAATATTGTTTACAAAGAAAATTTTTTTTGGATTTTTTTAGAAGAATTCCCAAATTCAGAAAAAAAACCTACTACTATAATCAAATTTCTGAAAAAAGTTTCTTAAGTTTTTTTATATCAATCCAGTTTTCAGTTTTTTTAGACTATCAAAGTTTTTTTTTTAGATTTTAGAATATTTTTGTTTTTATATAGCAAAGAAGCGTTTTTTTGTAATCACAATTATAAAAAGTCTCAAAATTTAAAATTATTTGTCAATTTTTAGACCACCTGGGTAGCAGGTCTTTATTTTTTTAAATATTTACAAACAAAATTTGAATATTCTTATGACTGTTTTCAACAATCACATGGAAAAAAATTACTTATAATTGAGTTTTCGGATTTCTGGATTTCTTTTCCTTTTGAAATTTTTTTTAGAAAATTTCCTTCTTTTTCTCCTTTTCTTTGTTTTCCTTTTTTTCTATTTAGTCATAAAAAGTTGCAGGACGTCACCTCAGTTTGACTATATAAGCTAACAATTAACGAAAAAGAAAACAAGAATTACTATTTTCATTTTCTTAAAACCAAAAATTTTAATAACTTGGGTTTGGAACTTGGATAATAATTCACCTCGTGGTGAATGAAAACGTTTTTCACCGGCTGGTAAATAAAAAGTAACATAATTATTTTTTAACAAAATTTTTTTTTTTTTATCAAATTTTTTTTCATCAAAAAAAATTTTTTTTTCATCAAATTTTTTTTCCATCAATTTTTTTTTTTTCATAAATTTTTTTTTTTCATCAAATTTTTTTTTTTTTTTATAATTTTATTTTTTTTTCATAATTTTTTTTTTATCAATTTATTTTTTTTATCAATTTTTTTTTTCATCAATTTTTTTTTTAATTAATTTTTTTCATAAATTTTTTTTTTTTCATAAAAATTTTTTTTTTCATCAAAAATATTTTTTTTCATCAAATTTTTTTTTCATCAATTTTTTTTTCATTAATTTTTTTTCATAAATTTTTTTTTTCATCAAATTTTTTTTCATTAATTTTTTTAATCATATTTTTTCCTCACTTTTGTTCATCAATTTTTTTTATCAAATTTTGTATCATCAATTTTTTTCTCACAAAAAAAAAAAATTTTTTCATATGTTTTTTTCATCAATTTTTTTTACATCAAAAAAAATTTTCTTTTCATCAAAAACTTTTTCATCAAAATTTTTTATTCACCAAAAATGTTGGGTTCATTAAATTTTTTTTTAACATAATTTTGTTTTTAGTGCAAAAAAAATAATATTTTTTTACCAATACTACTTTTTCACCGTCGAAGCTTTTCGCATAAAAATTTTCCATTTGTTTATCAAATGTACATAAAACAAATGAGAGTGTTATATTTTTTGGTGCCGAATCTTTTATACCCTCCAAAATGTAAAAACACTTTTTTGCACTTATTTTTGCACTCACTTACGAAATGTACAGTTCTTTTGGTTTATTAATGGGGTCCTCGACTGATATTTCAATTCTTTTTGCATGGAATAGCAAAGTAATATAACATTATTTTTTCTAAAAAAATCTTTGCTTTTTATACCCTCCAACTACAGTATGAGGGTATACTCACTTTGTCATTCCGTGTGTAACGCATCGAAATATGGGTCTAGGACCCCATAATGTATATATATTATTGATCAGTGATCGATTCTAAGACATTCTAGCGATGTCCGTCTGTCCGTCCGTCCGTCCGTCTGTGGAAGACACGATACAGTCCAAAATAAAAGCGATAGACTCCTGAAATTCGGTACATATATGTCTTATGTTCATAGGCTGGTTAAGTTCGGAGATGGGCAAAATCGGACCAGGGGGGAAAAAGTTCCCCTTTGAAGAACTAAACCAACCTCTGAAAAACACCATATTTTTACATGATTTTTTGTGTTTTTGTTTAACAAATCCAACATTTTTATGCTAAAAGTAGTTCAAGGTCCTGCATTTGAACCCACAGAATTAGAAAATATCGTTTTACGGTCCGCCCCCCTTTTATGGGCGTGGAATATTTTTTTTTTTTATATAATGATAAATTTGTATTTCTTTAGTGCAAAAAGCATAAGAATTATTTTTTTTAAAACTTATTCGAGAGGAATTGTGCCCCCTAATTACCACTACCGACCCCCCCCCCCCCCAAAAAAAAAGAAGACGCCCCTGCATTTTTTTTTTTTTTTATTTATTTATTTGCATGTTGGAGGGTATAAAAGATTCGGCCGAATTTAACACTCTTACTTGTTTTTACTAAAAAACTGCAAAAAAAAATGGGCAAAGTTTTGAAGAAGATTTGCATGAAAACTGTGCGCTTGATTCAAAAACGGACTCCAGAATTGAAATCAGCAAGCCTTATTTATACAAAAATGATGGTCAGCCGTCGTGGCACTAATTTGTTTTAAATTTTTTTTGGTAAAAAAAAACAAAAAATAATTAAGAAGATATCAATTTTTTAATATAAAACTTTTAATATAAAACGCCTATTTTTTTCTAAATTTTTATTACAAAAAATTTAGATACATATTTTTCTATCCATTCTTAAATCCAAATAAATATTTTTAGTTGTTTTATTTTCGTCAAAATGAAGGGTAAATATTGCAATATCATAAAATTGACATACTACAACTAGGCGTATACTTATTGCGAATCTAATTTTATTTATTAATCATACGTTATGGTGTATTCTACTAAATGCACACAACAAAAGAAAAAAAAATGCTATTGTGCAGAAGTTTGTGTAATCTTAAAATTCAGGAAAAGTTTAAAATTTGTCTGAAAAATTATAGCAAATTAGAGCAATAAAAAAAACATATGAATGTTATAAGAAAATAAGAAACAAAAAAAAAATTAGGAAAATTCTAAAAAATGCTGATAAATTTCAGGAAAACTACAAAATATTATCAAACCTTTTTTTAAAAAAAGTGTAAAAAAACGAGACCTAAGTGTTTATTAAAGTGACTATCAGAAATTAAAAAAAAAAATAAGTGTTTTTGATTTAAGTGTCTGCTTATAATTAAAAAAATATAAAAAAATATTACATTGTTAAATAAATATATTTTGTTTTCTAAAGAAATTTAAAAGTATGTCTTAATTTCAAGAGAATCTTAAATTTGTTTTGACAATACCTATTCACATACAAGTATGTTGATGAAATATTTTGTTTGTAGGTATTACAATTACGGTCAATTCAATCTTGACATTTCAATTATATAAATGGTAAATCAAATCATATATGGAGAGATACACAAAACTACATACAATATGAATTTAAGTTATGTGTATGAATACTCTAATGATCATATGCTTATAGTTATAGGGTGGGTTGAAATTAATAAATTTTTAGTTGAGTAGACAGCACACTCTAAAAAAAAATTTGCTTAAAATGTGAAAATTAGCTTAAAATGGGAAAATAAACTAAATGAATAGGGGTGAGATTTTCATGCACTAAAAAATGAAAAATGTGCGCAAATATGCGCTAAAAAATCCAAAATATGCACTAAAAACCTAAAAATATGCTCTAAAAAAATAAAATGCTTACAATAAAAATCTGGTTTTCTTACGAAAAACTTCTTTGTTATTGTCAATAATAATTATTTTTTTTTTAATATTAAAACTCATTCCCAAACTCTATAATTTTTTCTTTGAAATGATTTCAATAAAAATAGTTTTCATTTTAATACTTAAACATGAACAACTTTCACCCCTTCGCTGAATTTAGATTTTACAAAATTTAAATTTTCTGATACTTCTATTAAACTCATTAATATATATAAAGTCATAATTATATATTGTCATACTTGTGAGTTAAATGCATACCGACCGACCGTACTTAAGACAATTGTCTGAAGTTTATTTATTTAGGCTTCTGTGTATATTATTGTTTTTCACTTTTTTTGGATATATTTATTGTTATAAGAGTTTATAACATTTTTTTTTTTTCATATTTTGGTGACACAAGTGGTACTTCAGTTGATCAGTAAGTACCCATTGATTGTCAAAGTGTATGTACTTTGGGTTGAGTTTTTTGTGTTTTGTACAAAAATCACCGAGTTTATTCAAGTGGTTGCCCAATTTATCTTTTTCTAGGGTTATTTAGACTTTTAAGTACAATAAAAAACATAATACACAACATATTTTGGATAATATAAATATATTAATAGAAAATATGGTTTTATTTATATTCAAAAATTTAAAGAAATTTATAGAAATATGCAGCTGTTTAATTGTACCCTATACATTAACACATGGCCGACCAAACAAAAAAATTATTTGATCTTTCTCAAAAGGTGAGTGAAAGCTCTTTTTAGTTATGCTTATGTCAAACCAAATGAATAATTTTTAATATACACTCAAAAAAATAACTAATTTTAGTCAAAATATTAGTAAATGGTGTTGTAATTTATACAAAAATAAATTTTTACAGAATTTTTTGGTAATTTACTATTCGTAAAATACAAACATTTTTTGGTATTTTTACTGTATGTTTTTGCTAGTTTTTTTTAACATGATAATATTTTTAGGCTGATGTCTAATTTTAAAAATGATGGAGGATGAAAAATTACCCAAAAAGAAAAATGCGAAACTTGGCCCAAAATTAACGAAAAAAACAAGAAATCAAAAATTACCCAAAATTAAAAAAAAGCTTTTCACAAAAACACATGTTACACAAAAAAGAAAACTTTATTTTGCGGAGAGGGTGGGTTTAAGGCATGGAGTTAGTAATCCCTAAGTCCGATCAAAAGCCGTCTAAGCAGAAAAACTTTTAAGACGAAGACAAAAATTTGTATGACAAGAGACTATTTGTTCCTAACTTTATTAATATTTTTGACAGGTCGTTTTTCTTCATATTATATTCTATAAAACCTTTAATTTAAGTAAAAATTATAAAGTGTGTAACTTTAATTATAAAGAAATATAAAAAATTGGATGAAGCAGCGAAAAATAATTTTTATTAAAATTTGTTTGTGGGTAGACAACATTTCTTACCGTAAAATTCTTATTTGAATTTAACGAACAGTCCATCCATTCAAAAGTGGGCGTAGAAGTGGAAAATTGTTCTCTCCGAAAAACCTTAGTTGATCTATGACGAACATTAGAACAAATTGATCCTGCCATTCCTTGATGTAAAATTTATATATTAGGAATAGTGAACGTAAAAGTAGGCGTGCACAGTTTTTCTGTCCTAAAAAATCTTTTGCGAACTATAACCAAATAGGTGTAGCCTAGAGGTGTCCTTAAAAACGAAAATCACCTTTTTATACCTGGTAGGGTCCTATATTGTTCTCTAGTATCTAAAAATGAGTGAGCCAAAATTTGGGGACAATCGGCTAAAAATAACTCGTGCCGAAAATGGATTGAAGTTTTGGGACATTCTTATAAGAACGAAAAACTCGTTTTTTCTAGTTTTTGGAAAAACATTGGTATTTGATATTTTTTGTTAAATTTTTTGTGAAATAATATGAAAATGGTACTAAATTACCTTTTCAAAACGACTAATAAAATTAAAATCGGATGAAAAATAAGTATTTTACGCATACATGCCCCAGACCATTGTATGGTTTTTAGAGCCAGAATTTCAAAATTTTCAAAATTTTTAGGCAAAAAAATAGTAATAATTTAATTTTACTTTATGATCAAATTGAAAACATGTTTAGGATTAAAAATAGCAGATATAGTAGTCAAGCTTTTTTTTTTATTTGGCGCGGGTAGTGATAAAATTTCCGCGGATTCCAAATAAAATGCGTTTTTCTACAATAATTAAGCAAATTTTTGAAAATTTGTGCTCTATTTTGCGGATCGAAATGTAAAACGTAAATTCTGTAACTTTTGAGAAATCGGATATATGCAGATATTTTGTATTATAGAAATGTATAACGTCTCAAATTTGTCATTTCACCTCGACGAAAAGGGGTTAAAGATGCCCGAATTCTCAAAAAATTTACAGAATTTATGTATTTCACTTCGTATAATACAATACAGAAAATTGTTTCCCATATTTTCTTAATTATTTTAGAAAAACTCATTTTCTTTGGAATCCGCGGAAATTATATCACTACCCACGCCAAATGAAAAAAAAAGTTAGACTACCATATCTGTTAGTTTTTATCTATAACATGTATTTAATATAATTATAAAGTAAAATTTAATTTTTTTTATTTTTTTGCCTAAAAATTTTGAAAATTTTAAAATTTTGGCTTTAAAAACCATGCAATGGTCTGGGGCATGTATGCGTAAAATGCTTATTTTTCATCCGATTTGAATTTCTTTAAGCTTTTTGGAAAGGTAATTTATTACCATTTTCATATTACTTAACAAAAAAATTAACAAAAAATAGCATATACCAATATTTTTCAAAAAACTAGAAAAAACGTGTTTTTTCATCAGATAAGAGTGTCCCAAAACTTCAATCCATTTTCGGCACGAGTTATTTTTATCCGATTGTCTCCAAATTTTGGCTCACTCATTTTTAGATACAAAACTACAATTTAGGACCCTACCACGTATTAAAAAGTGATTTTGAAAAATTACCTTAGTCGTTAGGACACCTTTAGTGTAGCCGCAGCTTGCCGTTATAGTTCTTTCGATACATAGAAAAAAGTGGGAGTGGGAAATTTTACCATCAGTAAAAACCTTAGTTGAATTATGACGAACATTTTCAACAAAAATTAACCAAATTTTTCGTAAAAACCAAAGATGGAATATGATGAAAATTCATTTAAAAAAAATTAGTCAAATCGGTCCAGCCATTCTCAGATTTTAAAAAAATTGAAAAAGTGGGCGTAGAAGATTGCGTGGTCAATTTTTCTTTCAGTAAAAACTTAAATTGGGTTACTACGAATATTTAAGAAAAAAATTACCCAAATCGGAGCAGCCGTTTTCCGATTTTAAATAAATCGAAAAAAGTGGGCGTGGTAAATTTTTCTTTACGTAAAAACTTAAGCTGGACTATGACAAACATTTCCAAAAAAAAGTGTCCAAATCGGTTTAGCCATTCTCAGCTGATGCGGTTACCAACGAACGACAATTGATTTTTATTTATGAAAGATCTTGTTTAGTATGGACATAAGTATACGCTTTTTGCTTTCCACATTTTAAATACTTATAACTCAAGAGTGGCGTAACATTTTTTTTTTCGAATAACATCATTGATTTATTCTTTGAAATGTGATTTTGACGCATTGATACTGAGTACAGATTTAATTGAAGAATTTTAATTGTACTTTATTTTATTTAGCGTATGGATTTAAAATACAGAGTTAATGATTTAATGATTTACAGTTGTAGTGTATTCAGCCATGAGATGGCGTCGGGAGTAAGGTTGTTGATATCTTCGACATTGCCTGGGAAGGACAGGACTGGGCAATTGTACAATATGTGTTCGATCGATTGCGATGGAAAACCACAGGAGCAGCTTGCATCATTAGTAAGTCCCCACTTTGTTAGGGTTTCCATCGTTCTACCAGTGGATGTGCGTAAGCGGTTTAGATTACACCATGCTTTACGTGGAAGGTCAAATTCAATGATCCGGTCGTCTTGATTGAATAAGGGACTGCTTCGTCCCGAGTCATTCCACTGCATCTTCCAAATCGTGTGAATATCAAAGTTTTCGTCTCGTAGTTTTTTCGCCAGCTCTAGAGGAGGATTTCTGGATGTTAACCTCGATCCATAGGGAATAGAGAGATCAGAGCATAGTGGGATGTTCGAGTTTCTACAAATTTTATTGAACTCTCGGAGGAGAGCTTGTCGTCTTCTTAGAGGCGCGGGTTGGAGGTTAGCTAGTATTGGGAGCCATTCGACGGGGGTGGCCTTTAAGGTCCCAGTTATTAATCTCATCGTAGTGTTTAGTTGGGTGTCAATTTTTCTGGTATGAGGGCTGTTTAACCAGTTAGGGGCGCCATATTCCGCGGTTGAGTAGACTAGTGCAAGGGCGGAGGTTCGCAGACAATTTGCTGAAGCACCCCAGCTTGTTCCAGCAAGTTTCTGAATGATGTTATTTCTAGTCTTTAGTTTTTGCTCTGTCTTAGACAGGTGAGTTTTAAACGGTAGTGTTCTGTCCAAAGTTATTCCTAGATATTTTGGGGTAAAGTTGTGTTGTAGGGTGGATCCGTTAAAACTTATTGACAATTTTTTATCAGCATCTTTGTGCGTTAGGTGGAAGCAACACACCTCTGTCTTCGCTAAACTTGGTTTAAGCCTCCATTTGCTGCAGTAGGAGGAGATTTTTGACAAGTCCGATTCCAGCACGACCTCGAGTGAGGTAAAGTTAGTGTGTTGGTAGGCGAAGGCCATATCGTCGGCATAATTAAACTTTCTGGAGATAGTAGAAGGCAGATCGTGGATGTAGATGTTGAAAAGGACGGGGGCTAGGACTGACCCCTGCGGCAGACCGTCGTTGAGTTTTCTTGTCTTACTCTTACTATCGTTAAGAAATACGTTAAAAAGTCTATCGCTGAGCATAGACGTTATGATATTGCAAATTCTGCTACATTGTATAATTTTGGACAGTTTTAAGATAAGGCCTTTTTTCCACACGGTGTCGTACGCAGCTGTCAAATCAACGAATGAGACCGCAGTTTTTTTCATGTGGTCAAAACCGTTTTCGATGTAGTTTGTGAGAGACAGGACTTGATCGGTATGCAGTTTTACTTGTACTTGATCAAAGGTCACACCACCTGGTATAATCGAAGTTCAAGATTTCGCGAAATATCGCGTAATTAAAAATATTTTTTTTTATTTATATTTTTAAACCTTTTTATTGGAAACGATAAATAACGTGGTAAGCAGTTTGATTGGAACATATAAGAATAAAACTGCCCACAAAAAATTATAGCTGCTCACTTTCGCAAGAAATAGCGAAAAACAGCGTTTTGTGTTTTTGTTTTATTTTAATTTATAAAAGAAATTTCTTTCAAATTGTTAAAAACACAAAATGAAATTTTAAATTTTTATTGATTAATGGCTGGTAACATCATAAAGCTGTTAACATCAAAATATTAGCTAAAATAGACTCAATCCGAACTAAAATAAAATTTAGTTGCAAAATAATAATATATATTTTTTTGAACATGATAATGTTTTTAGGCTGGTGTCTAATTTTAAAAATGTTGCAGGATGCCACCTCAGTTTGACTATATAAGCTACCGACTAACAAAAAAGAAAATGAGAATTACTATTTTCAAGTTTTTAAAACCAAAAAGGCTTATAACTTCGATTTGTAACTTGAATAAAAATTCACATGCTGGTGAATAAAAACGCTTTTTCACCAGCTGGTAAATAAAACTTAACATAATTATTTTCATAATATTTTTCATCAGTTTTTTTTTTCAAATTTTTTTTTTTTTCATCAAAGTTTTTTTTTTTCATCAAATTTTTTTTTTCATCAAACTTTTTTTTTCATAAAATATTTTTTTTTCATCAAATTTTTTTTTTTGTTTCCATAAATTTTTTTTCATCAAATTTTTTTTCATGACATTTTTTTCATAATTTTTTTCTTAATTTTTTTTTTATTAAGTTTTTTTTCAAAATATTTTTTTATCAATTTTTTTTCTTAAACTATTTTTATTTCATCAAAAATTTGTTTTCTTCATCAAAAATTTTTTTTCCTTTTTTTCTAATTTTTTAGCAAAACTACTTTTTCACCAAGTCTAAACTAAATAAATAAGGGAGTTTTATTTCTTACATACCACTATGGTTCCAAATCCATTTTTTTTGGCAGAAATTAAAAAAATAAAATTTAACAAATTTTCAAAAGCTTATACATTTCCTCAATGTCAACACTATAAGCAATCAAGAAAGTATAATGAAAAAAATTTGGTGCCAATACTGACAGTTTGCTAGGCTTTCAAAGTTGAAAGTTTTAAGACGTATAATACAACCGGAGTGAAATCAATATTACAGTTATACAAACGGCAAATGGGAAAAACTAAAATTATAAAGAGGCTAAAGGGACAAATTAAAACCTAAGGATACTAGTTCTTGTTTAAAATTCCTATTTTACAGTTAATGCATCTTTGGCGTTATTCTTGGGTGTTTTGATTATGAGGATTTTGGAGCCAAAATAGCCTATATCTTTCGTGGACAAAAAGTTGTGTTTGGGCACGAACTTGCATGAGTCTTTAAACTCGAAAGTGTTTTCAATATTGTATATTTAATATTAAAATTTACATCTTGCCAGCATTTTTTGGCAAACTCCCACAATTTCCATTTTAGTTTAGCACAAATTTCGGCCAAATTTGCTGTTTTTTGCGTGACACGTTTTCAAATTATTTTTTTTATAATTTTTTTTTACCTTCCGTAAAGCTAATTAATTAAGAAAAATATATTAAAAAAAAAAAAAATTTCCAAAAAAAAAAATTTTTTGAAAAAAAAAAATTTTTTTTTTTTTTTGACAATCGATTTTTGATTGCGCTAAAAGATAAAAAGCATCCCAGAATTAATCCAAGTGACCTTGCTTCATTTTTTGAATTTATGCCAACAAAAATGCATTTGGGACCATAGTGCATACGTAAAAAACAAGTGAGAGGACAAATAAATTCTCCTGAGCCGAATCTTTTGTACTCTCCAAAATGTAAAAATACTTTCTCGCTTAATTAAATAATACACATATTTACGAAATTTACAGCTCTTTCGTGTCATAGAAATGTATCAATAATATATAACATTAATGGGGTCCTCGACCGATACTTCAATTCGTGTTGGATGGAATAGCAAATGAATATAAAATTAGCTTTTTCTTCAAAAAGTTTTCTTTTTCTTCAAAAAGTTTGCTTTGGCAAGTACACCCAAATATTCAGCAAAACATTATCATGATTTAATAATTTGGGCAAGAGTACAAAATTCGCAGGCATTTTGTAAGACCAGACTTAAACATCAAAGAACGAACCAAAGATATTGACCGATTCCACAAAGATTTTGTGGGTACGTTTCTGGCATGGGTGGGGCATTTTTCCCGAGTATCCGTTTCCCAATAGAGAAAAAAGAGTAAAAACGGGCCACCCTACTGCACAGTGCTATTTAAGTAATTTGGATGCTTTGTCAAACGACGCAATATCTAGCCTCTAAAAGCCTTGTTTTCTGGGTAAGTTAAGTTAACTGATCGTATTCATTACTTTAATATAAATTCCATATGTGCTTCATAAACTATAAATAAATCCATCTGAATTACCGGTAGGTTTTCAAACAGTCGTAGATGATCAATAACATTTTAAAATGTTAAATTTATATGCATGTATTTACGTTCCTGACAAATTATTATGATGATTATTATCATGAAATTTAATATCGAAATTATTTTGTCAGACAGCAGCTGCATCTAAGTACGACATGGCAAGCGTTTCAACAAAAAAATCCGAAGCATAGTATAATCAAAATGTATGATTACTTCTCTGGCTCGATTTACACGCTAAAATGGTTTCAAAAAGAAAAGTTTTAAATTGAATTTTTATTATACTAAAAACTTTGATTTTGCAATTGGAATGTGACTTCTTTTGTGTTTTTGATCCCTGAGTAACGCTGAATACAAATATGGGTTATAATTCTCGGATTCGATAGCGATCGAAATTCTGCTTGAGTGTGCGATTTTTCAATTTTTCTGTATGTCTTAAATTATGCTTTGATAAATGCAAGCTTTTTTCATGATTCTCTTACAATACTGAAACATACATAAAAAACATAAACAAAATACAAGAAAGCGTTTATTAATAAAAAAAAAGCATAATTTTAAACAAAAAGAAAAATTTTAAAATGGCAAGTTCCAGAAGAATATCGATCGCTTTCAAATCCGAGAATTAGCCCTCTGGGCTTCAAAATTTTTCATCACAACCAGTTTTTAGATTAATATCATAAAAATATTCTTATAACGTATTTTAAAGAGATGTCGTTAAAAATAAACCTGTAAACCGAGGGTTGATTAACATACATTCACATTTATAATTTACATTAAAATTATTAATTTTATTTACAATTAAGTACGTAAATGTTTTATGATTAACACTTGTTTAGTTTCACAACTACATAAGTAGATATGCATCGCTATGAAATTGATGTTTTGCCTAAATATAGTATTACAAACTCATTTGTATATTTGTAATTAGGTTTTAACACACAAAATCCTTAAGGGATACAAAACTATAAATATTTAAAGATGTGAGTGCGATGTATTGAAAATCAAATTACCGGAAATTCTTAGTTTTCCTGTTGACTGATTTTAGAATTTTACTAACAATTTAAATTATTTTGTTGCGTTTAGACGAGGGAAAATCTGTTAGAGTTTGAGATAAACGTGTCATTTCTAGATTTTGTACTTCACACTCAAAATAATTATAGAGTAAGAGTTTTAGTAAGAGATCTTGTACCCAAATCTACTAATAAGTTACCAATTTTAGCATCTTTAAAGTACTAAAATCAGTAGTTTTTTCTGGTTTTGAATAATATTAATAAAAATGTTAGTATTGGTTACCAATTCCTAGGTCCTTTTGGACTAAAATATTAGTTTGTTAGTTAAATTTTTAGTATTGAATTCCCACGTTTTTTAACATGATAATGGTTTTAGGCTGGTGTCTAATTTAAAAAAAGTTGCAGGACGCCACCTCAGTTTGACTATATAAGCTAACAGTTAACGAAAAAGAAACAAGAATTACTATTTTCATTTTCTTAAAACCAAAAATTTTAATAACTTGGGTTTGTAACTTGGATAATAATTCACCTTGTGGTGACTAAAACCGTTTTTCACCAGCTGGTGAATAAAAAGTAACATTCAAATTTTTTTTCATTAAATTTTTTTTTTTCATCAAATTTTTTTTTTCCTCGATTTTTTTTTTTATCAATTTTTTGTTCCATGAAATTTTTTTTTGTTCCATCAATTTTTTTTTCTTTTCATCAAACTTTTTGTTTCATTGCTTTTTTTTTTTCATCAAACTTTTTTTTCATCATTTTTTTTTTCATCAATTTTTTTTTCATCAATTTTTTTTTTCATCAAATTTTTTTTTCATAAATTTTTTTCATCAATTTTTTTGTCCATCAAATTTTTTTTCCATCAAATTGTTTTTTTTTTATAATTTTTTTTTTTTCATCAAACTTTTTTTTTCATCAAATTTTTTTTTTTTTCATAAAATTTAATTTTAAAATTCAAACTGTTTTTTTTCATAATTTATTTTTTGTATCAATTTTTTTTTTCATAAATTTTTTTCATTCATCCTTATTTCTAAATACGCGCATCACTTCGACGTCGATTGAGTTTCACTTTCGACGAACGAGTTTCACCACATTCTACAATACTTCAGTGGTATCGGTGAAGGACTATCGATTAATTTTTGTCATCACTAGCAAAATACAAAAAAACAACAAAACATATGAAATAACACGAATTGTAAATTAATTAAAATTATATTGCGGGTCATATTTTATATTTATTTTCAATCTTACTATAATATATATAATTAAAAAATTAAGAAGAAGTATTTTAAACTTCAGAAATCAAACAAAAAATCGCCATAAACAAAAATCCGTCCCTGTGTGGCACAGTCCGGGAACAAATGCAGTTTGCATTTTCATGGTTTTTTTTCTGTCGGAGACATTTTTGTTACATAATTTATACAAAAAAAAAAAACACTTAATTGATATTTAAAAGAAAATTCTATGAATTTTAATGATTTAGTTAAAAAAAACACAATTTTCTATAAAAACGCGCCAAAAAAGATGTCGAACAAAATTTTATGAATCTGGCGTCGACGACGAATTGAGGAATACGTCGAATGTCGACGATGACGAAAAAACATATGTTTTTCATCTGTATCATCTCCAAAGTATTCAGGAATACCAAAAATGACCTTCGTCGCGTTTTAAACGCGTTTATGACAACAGGAATAGCCCCGATTATTTTTTTTTTCATCAAATTTTTTTGTTTCATCAAAATTTTTTTTTCATACATTTTTTCTTTCATATTTTTTTCATCAATTTTTTTTCATTAAATTTTTTTATCAAATTCTTTATTAACTATTTTTTTTTTTTTTTTCACAAAAAAAAAATTTTTTTTTATATTTTTTTCATAATTTTTTTTTTACATCAATGTTGGGTTCATTAATTTTTTTAAACATAATTTTGTTTTTCGTGAAAAAAAAAACATTTTTTTTACCAAAACTACTTTTTCACCAAGTCTAAGCTTTTCGCATAAAAATTTTCCATTTGTTTATCAAATTTACAGAAGACAAGTGAGAGTGTTATATTCTTTGGTGCCGAATCTTTTATACCCTCCAAAATGTAAAAACAATTTTTGCACTTATTTTGGTACTCACTTACGAAATGTACAGCTCTTTTAATGTTTTAATGGGATCCTCGGAAAATTTTTTCCCATTTTCTAGTTCAAATTGGTCCTTATTTTTAAGAAAAGTATGGACTAAAAAGTAGGAATACATGGCAATGAATCTAAATCATTATCAATTTTCCTTGGATTTAGTTAGTTTACCCAATTTTTAGTTAGTTTTTTTCTGTGTGTATGTTTATAAAAAGCAAAATAATAATAAATTAACAATTGCTATTAATTTTGTTCATACAGCTTATTCGTTCCCAGCCTATTATATATTTTAGAGCAAAAGTTCTAAAAGAAATAATATTTTCTAAACTTCAAAAAAATATTTAAATAAAACTAAAACGATTTTTAGAAATCCACCATGATAGAGCGATGAGGCATTTTATCAACTAAAATTTATATGAAGAAAATCTATAATCGGCTAAGAATTGGGACCTGTAGGCAAAATTGGACAAAAAAAAGTCCATTTTTCCCCACTGTGTGGCGTCCTGCATCATTTTTAAAATTAGATACCAGCCTAAAAACATTATCACACTCAAAAAAAAAAGTTTGTAAAATTACAAGCAAAAGGTCTTGTAATTCTATTTTACTAATATTTTTGTCTATTTACAAAAATTCTTGTATTTTTAATAAAACAAAAGCTACTGTGCGCTTTGTAATTTTACTATAATATGTTGGTAAATTTATATAACAATTTTTTTAGGTAAATTAACAAAAAAAATAATTATTTTACAAATTAAAAAAAAATTACAAGGTGTTTAGTTGTTTTACACAAGAAAATTGTAATTGTACAACAACATTTTATTTGATAGTATTTAGTCTTTCTACCAAAAAATGTTTTATTACCAACAATTTTTTTTTCAAGATTTTTTAGTTTACAAGGTTTTTAGTATTTTGACACAAAAAAATTTAATTAAACAAAAATTTGTATTGAAAAATAATTATGCAACAATAGGAGACGCAAAAATTTTCTAAGTCCATATTTTGTTAAAAATTATTTTTTATAAATAAAAAATTTCATAAAAAAATTTTTAAGTTCCGGATACAAACATTTTTCAATTAGTTGTAAGCTTTATCAAAAAAATTGATTATCAAGACAATTTTTTGGTAACTTGCTTTAAGTAGAATTCCACAATTTTTATATGTTTTTACTATATTATTGTTCTAGTTTTTTTGTTTGTATTTTTACCATTTTTTGGTAATTTTACCATATTTTTTTTGGTACTTTTTTTTAAATCTGGCACTAAAATGTCAATCAAAAGCTGTCAATTATGAAAAATTAAGTTTTTTCTTATTTTATCAGGTACTTAAACGTCCAATCTACAATATCCAAAGTTTTTTTTTATAATTTTTTAAAAATACTTGCTAAAATAATTAAAAATTCGAAAAAAATGTAATTTTTTTGACTAGTTTTTCTTGAAAATATAAGAAATTTCTTGTGTAGCCTCCTTCGCAATTCTCATATGTTCTACTTAAGAAAAACGAAATTCCGAAAAAAAAAAAATAAAAAAGTGCAGTTTTATACTCTAAAAAGTTTGTTAAAAGTGTTCAAGTGAAAAAAAAAATCATTTCAGGTTGTTAAAGTGCTACTCCAGGTGCCGAAGAAGGAAAAATAAGATGCACCAATGGAAAAAACCTTTAAATTTACAAAACCAATATGTAAATATACCAAATTTTTTGTAAATTTACAAAACAAATATGAAAGTTTAGAAAACAAAATTGTATACTTACAGAAAAAGTTGTAATTTTACAAAAATGAAGTAGAAAATACAAAAACAATATTGTAAATTTACAAATTATTTGGTTAAACTACTGTTTTTACGGCAAAAAAATAAGAAAAAATGGTATATTTACAATAAAACTTGTAAATTTACCACTTTTTACTGTAAATATACAAGTTTTTTGCCATAAAAAACTGTAGTTAAACCAAACAATTTGTAAATTTACAATTTTATTTTTTGATTTTCTACTTTATTTCGTAAATTTACAACTTTTTTTGTCTACAATAATATTTTACAAAAAAAATTGTAAATTTACACTTTCTCCCCGTAACTTTTTTGTTAAATCAATTTACAAATTATCCCCGTAACATTACGGGGATTCTTGCTAGTACATATTTTACAAAACCTGCCCCGTAAAATCACGGGGATTTTATGTCATTTTACAAACTTTTTTTTTTGAGTGCATGTAAAAAAATTAACAAAGTGCAAACGTCATTTTAGGGCCACAATTATTGTCCATATGACCTTGTTTTCCATTCAATTGAGAAAAAAGGCTATATGGCCTTATTGCATATCCCAGCAAAAATAAATGGAGATTTTGGCAACACAGCATCTTTTTATTGCATAAAAAAATAATTAAAATTTTTTGTTAAGATTTTTTATATCAAACTCAAAATATAAAATTATATTTTGATTAAATTTCATACATGCTTTCCTTTTTATATATTTAACACTTTTTGAATAAAAAACCATGAGTTTTGGACAAAGACACATGATTTCACTGCATCATTATTGCGCATTAATCAGCGCTGCAAAGAGTGCTTCAATCATAACACCTTTAACACATTTTGAATGAAAAAAAAAATTGAGTACACTATTTTCACTTTAGTTTCAGAAAATACAAATTATATTACAAAAAATGTCCAATCATATTTTAGAATCTCCAATTATATTTCAAAAATTTCAAATATAATTGAAATTTTTTTAAATGTAATTAAAATTTTGTTAATTATAAATGGAAATATCTGAAATATAAATGGAAGTTTCTAAAATATAATTTGATATTTTCGAAATATAAGTGGAAATTTTTTTAAGTAATTGGATCTCTTAGGCGATATTTCTTCCAAATGCTTGCAGGGCCACAACTGATTTTCAGAATTGGTCAATTGTATTTAAGGTTTTCCAATTGTATTTAGAAATAGTCAATTGGATTTCAGATTTTGTAATTTGTATTTCAGAAATAGTCAAATGTGCTTCATCTTTATTCTGCATAAATCAGCTCTAAAATGACACATGAATTCACTGTATCTTTATAGCGATTTTTTCAGCGCTTTAAAGAGATGTGAATTCAGATCATCTTAAGAGCGCTTTTTCGGTGTATCCAACTAGCGCTCTAAAGTGTGACATCGCCTTAGAGAATCATGCATGAATTCAGCTCCTTGACTCGAGTTTCCTTTTCAAAAGCTGCTGCCAGTTCAGCAAAAATTTCTGCTGGGATGGCTTTATTTCACCCCCCATATATACGAGAGTATGTTTGAATTAAATGGAGATGGTTTGGTCAGAAATTC
Organism: Pegoplata infirma; assembly: GCA_963921195.1. NCBI lineage: Eukaryota > Metazoa > Arthropoda > Insecta > Diptera > Anthomyiidae > Pegoplata > Pegoplata infirma. The sequence goes on from OY992536.1 coordinate 208,745,035, forward strand.
GTTTGAAATTTAGAGCTGTATTTTGTTGTGTATTTCAGGACCCGTTCTGAAATATCCATTTTTTTTAAATAATCAGTATATCAAAATACCGGCCACTTTTATTAATTTTTTTAGTTTTGGTGTTTGTCTATCCACACAAAAAAAATCAGACGCGCGTTTTTCGAGAAAATTGCATTTGAATATTACATTTCATAAGAGTTTTATAATTTGCTTGCCTTTTCTTGTTTCAATATAGCAGGTGAGTAACAAGTATTTGCATAAATAATACTCATACGCTATGTTGAAATATGATAATACAAGCAAATTACAAAATTGTTATGGAATTAAATATTCAAGGCGATTTTCTCAAAAAAAAAAAAACGAAAAACGAGCGTCTGAATTATTTTATGTGGATAGACAAACATCTTAATATAAAAAAAATTAAAAAAGAAAAACAAGTAGCCGGATTTTTGATTATTTAAATTTCTAAAAATTAGAAAATTTCAGAACGTGTTCTGAAATTTTTTTTTTAGCTCATCTAAATGTTAACTTATCTGAATTTAAATTGCTTGTTGTAGTTGTTTCGATAACGGGCTAATCTGTTTGAAAACACTATTCTACTTAATTTTATTAGATTTCTCAGACGCTTGTATTATTTTCTTATATTTATTGTCTTTTAATTTATTGACGCGCCTCTTTACTTACACTTTTATAAAGTCAATTACAAATTTTTACACTTACTTATTTAGTTTTATGCGTATTTTTATCAAATAAATCTGCAAATACAAACAGTATTTAACAGCTTTATTACATTCCCGCTATGTGTGATATGTCTTCTCAACGATTACTAGAGTATGTGATGATATTTTAATGATTGTCCCAGCTTTCAATGAGATAAGTGGATTTTGTAAGTGTTTTATATGAGACGTTTCACAATAATTATATCTATTTACACGATTTTTTGGCAAAAAAAAATAAAAATAAAAAGGCCTCTGTTATGTATTTCACAAATTTTTATGAAATATTCCAGATAACATGAAAGCGAATTCTGTGTTCATTTGAAGTTTTTAATCGAATACCTAAAAGCTAAAAATGTTAAATGTTAAAAAAAGTATTCGTTTTGCTTTCATAAATTTTTTTATTTGAAACAAAACGAGTAAACACGTGCAACCTAAAACAAAAAAAACGGAAATTTTCTTTCCACATTTTTATGTGAATTACTTTTGTGGAACAGCTTTCAAAACAAATTATGACGTAGAGTTGAGATTATTAATAATAGAATTTGTTGAAAATATCTTAAACTTCTGTAGTAAGTAATAGAACACAAAACGAAAATTTTTTCTAAGCATATCCTAACATTGCAATGCATTGTAGTGGCTGTAACGTCTGAGGTGACGACCAGCCTGTGTTGTTAATGATATGAAACGGAGAATGACAATAAGTACTCATGCAAAATTATACTTGGGCACCCACACATTTCGCTGTTTGGTATACCCAAGTGTGCGCATTAGTATCCGGAAAGTCACTTAACTTGGTATGCAAGAAAATGCAGACCGTTATTGACTTGATGGACAACTGGTGCAATCGACATGGATTGTCTGTCAATCCAAATAAAACAACACTCGTGTTGTTCACGCGAAGAACCAAACATAAGGGTCTTCAGCTTCCTACGTTGAAGGGCATAACTCTTCAACTGTCCACAGAAGTTAAGTATTTTGGGGTTACCCATGATAGTAAACTAATGTGGACAAAACATGTTGAACAAAAAGTTTCACGGGCACTTCGGATTTTCTGGCAGTGTCGGCGAGCTTTTGGAAAGACATGGGGTCTAAGACCTGCTAATGTACATTGGATGTACACAGCTGTAATTAGACCTATTGTGACGTATGCGGCGGTGTCTGGTGGCGAGAACGATGGTGAAGACTATTCGATCCAAGCTAAACGGACTACAAAGAGCGGCTGCCTTGGGAATTACTGGTGCCATGAGCACCACCCCAGGCGCAGCTCTGGACGCTATGTTAGATATGCTTCCCTTGGACTTACATATTCAAGGAGAAGCCATGAAATCTTTGTGCAGGCTCCGCAAAAGCGGAACATGGCATGGGGAGTACAATGTGGGACATGGTGGTCTGTGTAATAGGCTATCGGAACTTTGTCAGATGTTTTCTATGCCTTTGGACAGTACAACCTCTTGGATCGAGTTTGGTAGGAAGTTTACTGTAATATTTCCGAGTAGGGAAGACTGTGGAAACCCAGCAGACCTACTGGAAAATTACACGGATACTTTCTACACGGATGGATCCAGTAACTTAAATGGCTCTGGGTCTGGGTGGTATTTGGACGATGCGACCAAATGCTATATTGCTATGGGAAAAATGGCTACAGTATTTCAGACTGAAATATTTGCTATTTTGGACGTAGCGACCTGGATAATTAGGAACAGATGGAGTAATAGGAGAATCAGTATTTGCAGTGACAGCCAGGCTGCGCTCATTGCACTTGAATCTCCAGTCACTTCATCCAAAATTGTCCAGGAATGTAGACGCAGACTCAATGAGGTCTCATGTGGGAATAGCGTCAGTCTTCTGTGGGTTCCGGGTCATAGGGGAATACGGGAAAATGAGATTGCCGACTCTTTGGCAAATATTGGCTCTGATACAATTCCTTACATTCCGGAACCTCAAATTGGTATTGGCTTGACATGGCTGATGTGTTGGATCAACTCTCATATGAAAGAAACTTTCATGGAAAGATGGTCAAATGAGTTGGCATGCAAGAATACCAAACGTTTTGTGATTAAGCCAGACAAGAAAGTGGCTAACTATCTACTCAGCCTCAGTAGAATAGACTGTCGCAGACTTACTGGCTTAATTACGGGACACAATGCCTGTGCTCGTCATATGACGAGATTAGGTGTCTTATCAGACCCATTATGCGTGGCTTGTCTTGAGGATGATGACACAACTGAACATTACGTATGTGTTGTCCAGCGTTCTCAAGGGCTAGACTGCGGATATTGGGTTCTGATATTCTGTCTATGGACACGGTCCATGGACTTCCCTTGTGAAAGCAACTGAGAAATTCTGAACAAGCACTTTTCTTTCTTTTTCTTCTCAACCTTTTATCACCCTTACTTAATCCTTGAATCATTGAATCTGACGAGCATTTAAATCGACCCGATTCGCAAGACTAAACTCGGAAATTTTCGTAAGGTCGCGAGTTTAACCTAAGTAAGGTTGGGTCTATGATTAAAGGAAAATTAATGACAAATGTTGCAGTCATCTGCAAAAGAATAGATAGGATTGGAAGTTAGACCCAGGAGGTCGTTTAGAAAGATAAGAAAAAGTGCAGGAGAAAGAACAGAGCCTTGCGGTATCCCTGAATTTAAATAAAACTCATCTGATGAGAACGCATCTATAACGACACGAATAGATCGGTCTCTGAGAAAGCTCGATATTAATCGGGAGAAATCACTACCGACACCAAACTCAAAAAGTTTTGAAACGGGAGCCCCAGTTGGAAAATGTGTCATAAGTAATCCTTGATGACATGTCCTAACATTGTCAGCACTGAATGTTTGCTTTAAAAGTGTGGACAATTCCTCTAAGACGTCTTAAAGAAAATGTCTTCAGAATAGCAGTATATTAAATTAGATTCTTAAATCTGGGCAACTCTTTAATTTCCAAGACAAAGATGGCAATGTTATCGATTTATTTAAAATAAAATCAAAATCTAACAAGTACAAGAAAAGTAATAAATAGACAAACAATTTTCAATATAAAGTTTGGAACAAATAGTAAGGTGTGGAACTAATAAACTGGAGGTTCAAGGTTCAAATCCAGTTGGTACTAAAAAAAGCGAAAAGTTTTTTCTAAATATGAGAAAAATAATTTATAAAGGAAAATGGATAAAAGTTATAACTAAAGGAAATACGAAAACTTTTTTGTATTTTCGCATGACCTACGTCAGACATTTCCCCAAAGAAATCTTAGGTGACATGTCCCCAGAAGGTCAGCCCTGACTACTGCTGACTTTGAGTGAGGACATTTTGAAAATTTGTATGAAACTGTCCTCAATGCAGTACATAGAGATGTCTTGTGGATGTCAGCAGTGACTCTGACATGTCACCGCTCCGTCACTGAGGATGGCTCGAGGACGTTGCCAACTGGGGCACCGTGCCACACACGATCAAACGCTCTGGAAATATTTAGAGCAACTAATTTGCTTTCACCGAAGTGGTAAATACAACGACTTCAACGTTCTGAAAGAAGCGCTTACAGGTCTCTCGTAGAACGACTTCTTCGAAACCCATATTGTCGATCACACATAAGTGAATAAGACTCCAGAAAATTTACCAAGTGGTGGTTGATGATGCTCTCCATGGACTTCGAGAGAGTAGAGCATATTGCTATTGTGCGGTAGATTTCTGGGTTTCAAGCTTCACCCTTTTTTGGTATTGGCTGGACGTTGGCCACCTTCCAGCAAGAGATAATGACTCCTACCCGGTACGAGTTGCTAATGCTGTCAAAGGACAAGAAAACGACAATTCAGCTTCTTCAGAACTGCAGCCGTTACCCCATCCGGCCGCGAGGACTTTAAAGATCTTCAAGGACCCTTTTGACTACACGCGCTCGAAAAACATCTTGGACATAGAAACAGATTCCCTTTCAGTTTAAGCTGTGGTTGATTACTTTCCGGCAACTATGAATTTCTCGCAAACATGTCAGCAAAAAGGTTGGCTTTTTCAACCGGGTCTGTGAATATTTGGTCATTCATTATATGGGTTGGAATGGATGAACTATTATTAGTGTAATAGTATAACTACAAAAATGTCTATAGCTCCTAAGAATTAAATTTTCTTATACATTTATCAATTTAAAACCTTATTGAAAATTGTTGATGTTTCCCAAATCGGCAGAATATTTTGTTTGAGTATATTACGAATATAACTGAAAAACAGCACATATTAAATGAATAATTTAATTTAACAAAGGTTAAAAAAATTGTTGTTCCACATATTTTAAATGTTTATCTAATAGAAATTTGTCAACAGTAGGACATATTGTGTGGAATATCTTATACTAATTTCACATGGTATATAAATGATGTGCTAGATATACAATTACATTAACAAATTGAATTGAAACATTTAAAAATAATCAAACAAATAACATCACAATGGGAGGGCGGGTGTAAAAGATTCAAATTGATAAAGGTATTTTAATACAAATTATTATTTTCTTACTCACACTTTAAAAAATAAATATTTTAAATGTTATAACCCGGGGTAAAAAGATTAAAAAAAAATTAAACGATTTTCATTTAATGATATGATTACTAAAATTTTTCATAATTTTCTTGACGAAACCTACATTGTTATTTAAAAATTTTAAAAATATTAAACAGTATGTTATTTGAAAAGTGTAATTTTTCAAATTTCAGTATGAACATAAATGCCGTACAATGCTGCATATTTGATGAAACGATAAAAAATCGGAAATAATTTAACTCAAATGTAGACATGTTTCACTTCATTTTCTCAGAAATCAAATAAAACAAAAATAACAAAAATACAAGAAACAGGTAGGAGTTTTAAATTCGCGGGGTGGGGGATCGGCTGAGGCTATTTAGGGTCACTTTCGCCCTCGTGTTTTATGTTTACAAATTGATTTGTACATTTATTTTTTTATTTAAAAATGTACAAAAAGGGGGATTGAGTTCATTGAGGTCATTTTCACCTTCGCGTTTTATGTTTACAAATTCATGTATTATGTTTTTTGCACTTAAATTATACAATTTATTATTTAAATAATTCTTTAATATTCACGCCCACAAAAGGGGGCGTTACGAAAAAACACATTTTATAATTCCCGGGGCCAAGTACAGGAAGTATTCCAACCAAGTGCACCTTCGAGAAAATTTCAAAAACTCCAGAAATAACAGGAATATTGTTAAAAAAAAAATACTTATCTAAGTACTTAAATTCAACAATGATTATTTCATATTCATGTGGATATCGTAGGTCTAAGCCTTCACATACCCCTCAAAATTTTCACATTTTCCTTAAAAAAATTTTTAACGAAGCCGAATTTTGACAATTTGGTCCTAGACCCACTTTTAAGTATACCATCGACTTAGAATAACTATTTAAGTCAGTCTAGCGATGTCCGTCCATCTTAACATTGTAAACACGATACATGTTGCAATTATCAATCGATTTGGCTGGAAAGTTTCGTTTGGCCCAAACGAAGGTACGCTTTAATTTTGGCTCAAATGACTCTAACAAGATATCCTTTCAAAATTAGACAAGTAAACCTGTTTTGTATTCAGTAACCTCTATTCTGAATTTTTAAGGAATCGGACCGGTTCTTCTTGTAGCGCACATACAAACCACCTTCCCGATATTCACTTAAATCTCTCAAATTTGCGTTTTTGAGGCAAATGTCCCGCTACAGAAAAACATGTGTCCCGTTTGGTTTTTCAAATTTTCAAAAACTGGGCTTAGGAGGCGTGTTCAAATATTGGAAAATGGTCAAATTTGTGGCGAGTTGCCTTTATTAAATATTTATCACATTAAAACGGAATGCACCACAATCTCAAAAATTTACATTCTTATATAGTTTTGTATGGGCTATCGATTAAATTTTTTTTTTGTTGAAAATTTTCAGAACCCGTTCTGATATTTTCCATTTTTTTTTTTAAATTCAATTTATTAAAAAACATGCCACTTTTTTTTTCTTTTTAAAATTTTTTTTGTTAAAGTTTAGATGTTTGTCCATCGACACAAAAAAAAAATCAGAAAAACATTTTTCGTTTTTTTCGAGAAAATCGCATTTGAATTTTAAATTTCATAACATTTTTTTTAATTTGCTTGTATTAACGTTGCGAATGAGTAATATTCATGCAATTAATATCACTCATTCGCAACGTTAAAACACGAAAATACAAGCAAATTACAAAATTGTTATGAAATTTAAAATTCAAATGCGATTTTCTCGAAAAAAACGAAAAATGCATTTCTGATTTTTTTTGTGTGGATGGACAATCATCTAAACTTTAAAAAAAAATATTAAAAAAAAAGAAAAAAAAGTGGCCGGATTTTTGATAAATTGACTTTTTTTAAAAAATGGAAAATTTCAGAACGGGTTCTGAAAATTTTTCAAGGAAAAAAAAATTATTCGATAGCCCATACAAAACTATATAAGAATGTAAATTTTTGAGATTGTGGTGCATTCCGTGTTATTGTGATAAATATTAAATTAAGGCAACCGCCACAATTTTGACCATTTGTGCAATATTTTACCACGCCTCCTAAGCCCAGTTTTTTAAAATTTGAAAAACTAAAAACGCAATTTTCTTAGTTCCATATAGGGCTATCCAAACAACCTATTCAGAAATTTACGGGACACGTGTTTTTCTGTAGCAGGACAAATGGTGTGGAATGCCTCATATGTATTATGGTCATAGGCTGTTTATGTTTGGAGATGGGCGAAATCGGGGAAAAGTTCCTCCTTGAAGAACTAAACCAACCTCTGAAAAAAGGCAATTTTTTATAGGTTTTTTTTATATTTTTGTTAAGCAAATTCAAGCATAAAATATTTTAATGCTTGAAGATGTTCAATGTCCTGCACTTGGACCCAGGGGATTTGAAAATGGCTTTTTTGTTCATCCGCCCCATTTTGTGGGCGTACATATTCGAAAATATTTAATATTACAATAAAATTGTATAATAAATGAATTTGTAGACATTTTCACCCCATAGAAGGTGTCCCCAAGAATACCCGCCAAAACCTCCCCCCACCAAACAAAAACGCCCCTGATTTGTTTTTTTATTTTTTTTTTAATGTTGGAGGGTATAAAAGATTCGGCACAGTCGAATTTTAACACTTTCACTTGTTTTTTTTTTTTTTAATTAAGTCTTTAAAAAAACTTGGAAAGTCGTCTTCTAAACAGGATGACTAAATATTTCCGTAAAATTATCAAAATAATCTGCTGATTTCTATTATTTTCTAAAACTAAATTACAGAGAATTCTGTTAAAATATCAATTTATGAAACAAAAATATTATGAAAAAAATATATGAAACAAAAAATTGGACCCACAACCCCTCTCCTTCCCACTATTTTTCTTGTTGAACAAATTTGCCCTTCGACGATTCCGTAGGTCTGGCCAGAGCTATTTGCTGCTTGCTGTGATTTTTAAGATCTGCAACTTCAAAATTTTGTTTAAAGTGTTCAAGTGAAAAAAAAAGAAATGCTGTTGTTGAAAGTTCAGTTACTGCTACTCCAGCTGCTGAGAAGAAGTAAAAGGAAGATGCCATTACAACCTTTAAAGAACGTGGTGTTCAAAAATAGGCTACAAAATTTTTAGTATATTGATCAAATTTTTAATCAACTGCTAATCCTGAAAAAAAAAATAAAACAATTTTTTTATCAAATTACAATTTTTTTTTAAATATTTTAATTTTAACATTTCTTTTTGCTAATTTTAGAATTTTTTTTGTTAATTTTACATGCACTCAGAAAATTATGTAAGTTACTACATGTTAGTTGTTCGTATATTTTACAGTAGATAGTTGTTTTCAACTACAAAGTCAGTTATTTTTGTATGAAACATATCC